>JAMWYP010000021.1:5875775-6197780 GCA_025563575.1 Acacia pycnantha | reverse complement strand
CGTGCAAATCCGAGCCCTGTGGAGCAATTGCCCCTTGAAAGCGGAAAACCGCCCTCAAAACGAGCCAGGCGCAATTTGGGGGCGGAAACGCATGAATTTCGGAAAAGCGTCTACCATTTTGGATTCCTTGTTGAAAATGGAATGAGGAGGGGGATTCTCGTGCAAATCCGAGCCCTTTGGAGCAATTGTCCCTTGAAAGCACAAAAGCGCCCTCAAAACGAGCCGCGAGCAATTTGGGAGCGGAAACGCAGGAATTTGGGGAAAGCGTCGACCATTTTGGATTCCTTGTTGAAAATGGAATGAGGAGGTGGATTTCCGTGCAAATCCGAGCCCTTTGGAGCAATTGCCCCTTGAAAGAGCAAAATCGCCCTCAATACGAGCCGCGAGCAATTATGGGGCGGAAATGCATGAATTTTGGAAAAGTGCGACCATTTTGGATTAATTGAGGAAAATGGAATGAGGAGGCGGATTTCCGTGCAAATCCGAGCCCTGGAGCAATTGCCTCTTGAAAGCGCAAAACCACACTCAAAACGAGTCGCGAGCAATTTGGGGTCGGAAATGCATGAATTTGGAAAGCGTCGACCATTTTGGATTCCTTGTGGAAATTGGAATGAGGAGGTGGATTTCCGTGCAAATCCGAGCCCTTTGGAGCAATTGCCCCTTGAAAGCGAAAAACCGCCCTCAAAACGAGACGCAAGCAATTTGGGGGCGGAAAGGCATGAATTTGGGAAAAGTGCGACCATTTTGGATTCCTTGTGGAAAATGGAATGAGGAGGTGGATTTCCATGCAAATCCGAGCCCTTTGGAGCAATTGCCCCTTGAAAGCGCAAAACTGCCCTCAAAAGGAGCCACGAGCAATTTGGGGGCGGAAACGCATGAATTTGGGAAAAGTGTCGACCATTTTGGATTCCTTGTGGAAATTGGAATGAGGAGGTGGATTTCCGTGCAAATCCGAGCCCTTTGGAGCAATTTCCCCTTGAAAGCGAAAAACCGCCCTCAAAACGAGACGCCAGCAATTTGGGGGCGGAAAGGCATGAATTTGGGAAAAGTGCGACCATTTTGGATTCCTTGTGGAAAATGGAATGAGGAGGTGGATTTCCGTGCAAATCTGAGCCCTTTGGAGCAATTGCCCCTTGAAAGCGCAAAACCGCCCTCAAAACGAGCCGCGAGCAATTTGGGGCGGAAACGCATGAATTTGGGAAAATGGTCGACCATTTTGGGTTCCTTGTGGAAAATGGAATGAGGAGGGAGATTTCCGTGCAAATCCGAGCCCTTTGGAGCAATTGCCCCTTGAAAGCGCAAAACCGCCCTCAAAACGAGCCACGAGCAATTTGGGGGCGGAAACGCATGAATTTCGGAAAAGCGTCTACCATTTTGGATTCCTTGAGGAAAATGGAATCAGGAGGCGGATTTCAGTGGAAATCCGAGCCCTTTGGAGCAATTGCCCCTTGAAAGCACAAAACCGCCCTCAAAACGAGCCGCGAGCAATTTGGGGTCGGAAACGCATGAATTTGGGAAAAGCGCCGACGAATTTGGATTCCTTGTGGAAAATGGAATGAGGAGGGGGATTTCCCTACAAATCCGAGCCCGTTGCAGCAATTGCCCCTTGCAATCGCAAAATCACCATCAAAACGAGCTGCGAGCAATTTGGGGTCCGAAACGCATGAATTTGGGAAAAGCGTCGACAATTTTGGATTCCTTGTGGAAAATAGAATGAGGCCGGGATTTCCGTGCAAATCCGAGCCTTTTGGAGCAATTGCCCCTTGAAAGCGCAAAACCGCCCTCAAAACGAGCCGCGAGTAATTTGGGGGCGGAAATGCATGAATTTGGGATAAGTGCGACCATTTTGGATTCGTTGTGGAAAATGGAATGAGGAGGTGGATTTCCGTGCAAATCCGAGCCCTTTGGAGCAATTGCCCCTTGAAAGCGCAAAACCGCCCTCAAAACGAGCCGCGAGCAATTTGGGGCGGAAAGGCATGAATTTGGGAAAAGTGAGACCATTTTGGATTCCTTGTGGAAAATGGAATGAGGATGTGGATTTCCATGCAAATCCGAGCCTTTTGGAGATATTGCCCCTTGAAAGTGCAAAACCGCCCTCAAAACGAGCAGCGAGCAAATTGGGGGCGGAAACGCATGAATTTGGGAAAAGCGTCGACCATTTTGGATTCCTTGTGGAAAATGGAATGAGGAGGTGGATTTCCGTGCAAATCCAAGCCCTTTGGAGCAATTGCCCCTTGAAAGCGCAAAACCGCCCTCAAAACGAGCAGCGAGCAAATTGGGGGCGAAACGCATGAATTTGGGAAAAGCGCCGACCATTTTGGATTCCTTGTGGAAAATGGAATGAGGAGGGGGATTTCCGTGCAAATCCGAGCCCTTTGGAGCAATTGCCCCTTGAAAGCGCAAAACCGCCCTCAAAACGAGCCGCGAGCAATTTGGGGTCGGAAACGCATGAATTTGGGAAAAGTGCGACCATTTTGGATTCCTTGTGGAAAATGGAATGAGGAGGTGGATTTCCATGCAAATCCGAGCCTTTGGAGATATTGCCCCTTGAAAGCGCAAAACCGCCCTCAAAACGAGCAGCGAGCAAATTGGGGGCGGAAACGCATGAATTTGGGGAAAGCGTCGACCATTTTGGATTCCTTGTTGAAAATGGAATGAGGAGGTGGATTTCCGTGCAAATCCGAGCCCTTTGGAGCAATTGCCCCTTAAAAGCTGAAAACCGCCCTCAAAACGAGTCAGGAGCAATTTGGGGCTCGGAAACGCAGGAATTTGGGAAAATAGTCGACCATTTTGGATTCCTTGTGGAAAATGGAATGAGGTGGTGGATTTCGATGCAAATCCGAGCCCTTTGGAGCAATTGCCCCTTGAAAGCGCAAAACCGCCCTCAAAACGAGCCGCGAGCAATTTGGGTGCGGAAAGGCATGAATTTGGGAAAAGTGCGACCATTTTGGATTCCTTGTGGAAAATGGAATGAGGAGGTGGATTTCCGTGCAAATCCGAGCCCTTTGGAGCAATTGCCCCTTGAAAGCGCAAAACCGCCCTCAAAACGAGCCGCGAGCAATTTGGGGGCGAAACGGGTGAAATTGGGGAAAGCGTCGACCATTTTGGATTCCTTGTTGAAAATGGAATGAGGAGGTGGATTTCCGTGCAAATCCGAGCCCTTTGGAGCAATTGCCCCTTGAAAGCGCAAAACCGCCCTCAAAACGAGCCGCGAGCAATTTGGGGGCGAAAACGGATGAAATTGGGAAAAGTGTGGACCATTTTGGATTCCTTGTGGAAAATGGAATGAGGAGGTGGATTTCCCTGCAAGTCCGAGCCCTTTGGAGCAATTGCCCTTGAAAGAGCATGCAAATCCGAGCCTTTTTGGAGCAATTGCCCCTTGAAAGCGCAAAACCGCCTCAAAACGAGCCGCGAGCAATTTGGGTGCGGAAACGCATGAATTTGGGAAAAGCATCTACCATTTTTGATTCTTTGAGGAAAATGGAAAACGAGGAGGGGATTTCCGTGCAAATCCGAGCCCTTGGAGCAATTGCCCTTGAACTCAAAACGAGCCGCGAGCAATTTGGGGTCGGAAACGCATGAATTTGGGAAAAGCGTCGACCATTTTGGATTCCTTGTGGAAAATGGAATGAGGAGGGGGATTTCCGTGCAAATCCGAGCCCTGTGGAGCAATTGCCCCTTGAAAGCGCAAAACCGCCCTCAAAACGAGCCGCGAGCAATTTGGGGTCGGAAACGCATGAATTTGGGAAAAGCGTCGACCATTTTGGAATCCTTGTGGAAAATGGAACGAGGAGGGGGATTTCCGTGCAAATCCGAGCCCTGTGGAGCAATTACCCCTTGAAAGCGCAAAACCGCCCTCAAAACGAGCCACGAGCAATTTGGGGGCGGAAACGCATGAATTTGGGAAAAGCGCGACCATTTTGGATTCCTTGTGGAAAATGGAATGAGGAGGTGGATTTCCGTGCAAATCGAGCCCTTTGGAGCAATTGCCCCTTGAAAGCGCAAAACCGCCCCCAAAACGAGCCGCGAGCAATTTGGGGCGGAAATGCATAAATTTGGGAAACGTGTGACCATTTTGGATTCCTTGTGGAAAATGGAATGAGGAGGTGGATTTCCGTGCAAATCCGAGCCCTTTGGAGCAATTGCCCCTTGAAAGCGCAAAACCGCCCTCAAAACGAGCTAGGAGCTATTTGGGTGCAGACACGCTTGAATTTGGGGAAAGCGTCTACCATTTTGGATTCCTTGTGGAGAATGAAATGAGGAGGGGGATTTCCGTGCAAACCCGAGCCCTTTGGAGCAATTGCCCCTTGAAAGCGCAAAACCGCCCTCAAAACGAGCCGCGAGCAAATTGGGGCGGAAACGCATGAATTTGGGGAAAGCGTCGACCATTTTGGATTCCTTGTTGAAAATGGAATGAGGAGGTGGATTTCCGTGTCTACCATTTTGGATTCCTTCAGGAAAATGGAATGAGGAGGCGGATTTCCGTGCTAATCCGAGCCCTGTGCAGCAATTGAAAGCGCAAAACCGCCCTCAAAACGAGCCGCGAGCAATTTTGGATTCCTTGTGGTAAATGGAATGAGGAGGAGGATTTCCGTGCAAATCCGAGCCCTTTGGAGCAATTGCCCCTTGAAAGAGCAAAACCGCCCTCAAAACGAGCCGCGAGCAATTTGGGGGCGGAAACGCATGAATTTGGGAAAAGCGTCGACCATTTTGGACTCCTTGTGGAAAATGGAATGAGGAGGGCCATTTCCGTGCAAATCCGAGCCCTTTGGAGCAATTGCCCCTTGAAAGCGCAAAACCGCCATCAAAACGAGCTTCGAGCAATTTGGGGTCGGAAACGCATGAATTTGGGAAAAGCGTCGACCATTTTGGATTCCTTGTGGAAAATGGAATGAGGAGGGGGATTTCCGTGCAAATCCGAGCCCTTTGGAGCAATTGCCCCTTGAAAGCGCAAAACCCCACTCAAAACGAGCCGCGAGCAATTTGGGGTCGGAAACGCATGAATTTGGGAAAAGTGAGACCATTTTGGATTCCTTGTGGAAAATGGAATGAGGAGGTGGATTTCCATGCAAATCCGAGCCCTTTGGAGCAATTGCCCCTTGAAAGCGCAAAACCGCACCCAAAACGAGCCGCGAGCAATTTGGCGGCGGAAACGCATGAATTTGGGAAAAGCGTCGACCATTTTGGGTTCCTTGTGGAAGATGGAATGAGGAGGGGGATTTCCGTGCAAATCCGAGCCCTTTGGAGCAATTGCCCCTTGAAAGTGCAAAACCGCCCTCAAAACGAGCAGCGAGCAAATTGGGGGCGGAAACGCATGAATTTGGGGAAAGCGTCGACACTTTTTGATTCCTTGTTGAAAATAGAATGAGGAGGTGGATTTCCGTGCAAATCCCAGCCCTTTGGAGCAATTGCCCATTGAAAGCGCAAAACCGCCCTCAAAACGAGCCGCGAGCAATTTGGGGGCGGAAATGCATGAATTTGGGAAAAGTGCGACCATTTTGGATTCCTTGTGGAAATTGGAATGAGGAGGTGGATTTCCGTGCAAATCCGAGCCCTTTGGAGCAATTGCCCCTTGAAAGCGCAAAACCGCCCTCAAAACGAGCCGCGAGCAATTTGGGGCGGAAACGCATGAATTTGGGGAAAGCGTCGACCATTTTGGATTCCTTGTTGAAAATGGAATGAGGAGGTGGATTTCCGTGCAAATCCGAGCCCTTTGGAGCAATTGCCCCTTGAAAGCGAAAAACCGCCCTCAAAACGAGCAGCGAGCAAATTCGGGGCGGAAACGCAGGAATTTGGGGAAAGCGTCGACCATTTTGGATTCCTTGTGGAAAATGGAATGAGGATGTGGATTTCCATGCAAATCCGAGCCTTTTGGAGATATTGCCCCTTGAAAGCGCAAAACCGCCCTCAAAACGAGCAGCGAGCAAATTGGGGGCGGAAACGCATGAATTTGGGGAAAGCGTGGACCATTTTGGATTCCTTGTGGAAAATGGAATGAGGAGGGGGATTTCCGTGCAAATCCGAGCCCTTTGGAGCAATTGCCCCTTGAAAGCGCAAAACCCCACTCAAAACGAGCCGCGAGCAATTTGGGGTCGGAAACGCATGAATTTGGGAAAAGCGTCGACCATTTTGGATTCCTTGTGGAAAATGGAATGAGGAGGTGGATTTCCGTGCAAATCCGAGCCCTTTGGAGCAATTGCCCCTTGAAAGCGCAAAACCGCCCTCAAAACGAGCCGCGAGCAATTTGGTGGCGGAAACGCATGAATTTGGGGAAAGCGTCGACTATTTTGGATTCCTTGTGGAAAATGGAATGAGGAGGTGGATTTCCGTGCAAATCCGAGCCCTTTGGAGCAATTGCCCCTTGAAAGCGCAAAACCGCCCCCAAAACGAGCCGCGAGCAATTTGGGGGCGGAAACGCATGAATTTGGGAAAAGTGTCGACCATTTTGGATTCCTTGTGGAAAATGGAATGAGGAGGGGGATTTCCGTGCAAATCCGAGCCCTGTGGAGCAATTGCCCCTTGAAAGCGCAAAACCGCCCTCAAAACGAGCCGCGAGAAAATTGGGGTCGGAAACGCATGAATTTGGGAAAAGCGTCGACCATTTTGGATTCCTTGTAGAAAATGGAATGAGGAGGGGGATTTCCGTGCAAATCCGAGCCCTTTGGAGCAATTGCCCCTTGAAAGCGCAAAACCGCCCTCAAAACGAGCCGCGAGCAATTTGGGGGCGGAAACGCATGAATTTGGGGAAAGCGTCGACCATTTTGGATTCCTTGTTGAAAATGGAATGAGGAGGTGGATTTCCGTGCAAATCCGAGCCCTTTGGAGCAATTGCCCCTTGAAAGCGCAAAACCGCCCTCAAAACGAGCCGCGAGCAATTTGGGGGCGGAAACGCATGAATTTGGGAAAAGCGTCGACCATTTTGGATTCCTTGTGGAAAATGGAATGAGGAGGTGGATTTCCGTGCAAATCCGAGCCCTTTGGAGCAATTGCCCCTTGAAAGCGCAAAACCGCCCTCAAAACGAGCCGCGAGCAATTTGGGGTCGGAAACGCATGAATTTGGGAAAAGCGTCGACCATTTTGGATTCCTTGTGGAAAATGGAATGAGGAGGTGGATTTCCGTGCAAATCCGAGCCCTTCGGAGCAATTGCCCCTTGAAAGCGCAAAACCGCCCTCAAAACGAGCCGCAAGCAATTTGGGGGCGGAAAGGCATGAATTTGGGATAAGTGTGACCATTTTGGATTCCTTGTGGAAAATGGAATGAGGAGGTGGATTTCCGTGCAAATCCGAGCCCTTTGGAGCAATTGCCCCTTGAAAGATCAAAACCGCCCTCAAAACGAGCCGCGAGCAATTTGGGGGCGGAAACGCATGAATTTGGGGAAAGTGTCGACCATTTTGGATTCCTTGTTGAAAATGGGTTGAGGAGGGCGACTTCCGTGCAAATCCGAGCCCTTTGGAGCAATTGCCCCTTGAAAGAGCAAAACCGCCCTCAAAACGAGCCGCGAGCAATTTGGGGGCGGAAACGCATGAATTTGGGAAAGCGTCGACCATTTTGGATTCCTTGTGGAAAATGGAATGAGGAGGTGGATTTCCGTGCAAATCCGAGCCCTTTGGAGCAATTGCCCCTTGAAAGCGCAAAACCGCCCTCAAAACGAGCCGCGAGCAATTTGGGGGCGGAAACGCATGAATTTGGGAAAAGTGTCGACCATTTTGGATTCCTTGTGGAAAATGGAATGAGGAGGGGGATTTCCGTGCAAATCCGAGCCCTTTGGAGCAATTGCCCCTTGAAAGCGCAAAACCGCCCTCAAAACGAGCCGCGAGCAATTTGGGGCGGAAACGCATGAATTTGGGGAAAGCGTCGACCATTTTGGATTCCTTGTTGAAAATGGAATGAGGAGGTGGATTTCCGTGCAAATCCGAGCCCTTTGGAGCAATTGCCCCCTGAAAGCGCAAAACCGCCCTCAAAACGAGCCGCGAGCAATTTGGGGGCGGAAACGCATGAATTTGGGGAAAGCGTCGACCATTTTGGATTCCTTGTTGAAAATGGAATGAGGAGGTGGATTTCCGTGCAAATCCGAGCCCTTTGGAGCAATTGCCCCTTGAAAGCGCAAAACCCTACTCAAAACGAGCCGCGAGCAATTTGGGGCCGGAAACGCATGAATTTGGGTAAAGTGTCGACAATTTTGGATTCCTTGTGGAAAATGGAATGAGGAGGGGGATTTCCGTGCAAATCCGAGCCCTTTGGAGCAATTGCCCCTTGAAAGCGCAAAACCGCCCCCAAAACGAGCTGCGAGCAATTGGGTTCGGAAACGCATGATTTTGGGAAAGCGTCGACCATTTTGGATTCCTTGTGGAAAATGGAATGAGGAGGTGGATTTCCGTGCAAATCCGAGCCCTTTGGAGCAATTGCCCCTTGAAAGCGCAAAACCGCCCTCAAAACGAGCCGCGAGCAATTTGGGGCGGAAACGCATGAATTTGGGGAAAGCGTCGACCATTTTGGATTCCTTGTTGAAAATGGAATGAGGAGGTGGATTTCCGTGCAAATCCGAGCCCTTTGGAGCAATTGCCCCTTGAAAGCGCAAAACCGCCCTCAAAACGAGCCGCGAGCAATTTGGGGGCGGAAACGCATGAATTTGGGAAAAGTGCGACCATTTTGGATTCCTTGTGGAAAATGGAATGAGGAGGGGGATTTCCGTGCAAATCCGAGCCCTTTGGAGCAATTGCCCCTTGACAGCGCAAAACCGCCCTCAAAACGAGCCGCGAGTAATTTGGGCGCGGAAAGGTATGAATTTGGGATAAGTGTGACCATTTTGGATTCGTAGTGGAAAATGGAATGAGGAGGTGGATTTCCGTGCAAATCCGAGCCCTTTGGAGCAATTGCCCCTTGAAAGCGCAAAACCGCCCTCAAAACGAGCCGCGAGCAATTTGGGGGCGGAAATGCATGAATTTGGGGAAAGGGTCGACCATTTTGGATTCCTTGAGGAATATTGAATGAGGATGGGGATTCCCGTGCAAATCCGAGCCCTTGGGAGCAATTGCCCCTTGAGAGACCAAAACCGCCCTAAAAAGAGCCGCGAGCAATTTGGGGCGGAAACGCAGGAATTTGGGGAAAGCGTCGACCATTTTGGATTCCTTGTTGAAAATGGAATGAGGAGGTGGATTTCCGTGCAAATCCGAGCCCTTTGGAGCAATTGCCCCTTGAAAGCGCAAAACCGCCCCCAAAACGAGCCGCGAGCAATTTGGCGGCGTAAACGCATGAATTTGGGAAAAGTGCGACCATTTTGGATTCCTTGTGGAAAATGGATTGAGGAGGGCGCTTTCCGTGCAAATCCGAGCCCTTTGGAGCAATTGCCCCTTGAAAGCGCAAAACCGCCCTCAAAACGAGCCGCGAGCAATTTGGGGGCGGAAACGCATGAATTTGGGGAAAGCGTCGACCATTTTGGATTCCTTGTGGAAAATGGAATGAGGAGGGCGATTTCCGTGCAAATCCGAGCCCTTTGGAGCAATTGCCCCTTGAAAGCGAAAAACCGCCCTCAAAACGAGACGCAAGCAATTTGGGGGCGGAAAGGCATGAATTTGGGAAAAGTGCGACCATTTTGGATTCCTTGTGGAAAATGGAATGAGGAGGTGGATTTCCGTGCAAATCCGAGCCCTTTGGAGCAATTGCCCCTTGAAAGCGCAAAACCGCCCTCAAAACGAGCCGCGAGCAATTTGGGGGCGGAATGGCATGAATTTGGGAAAAGCGTCGACCATTTTGGATTCCTTGTG
Source organism: Acacia pycnantha (assembly GCA_025563575.1). Lineage (NCBI taxonomy): Eukaryota > Viridiplantae > Streptophyta > Magnoliopsida > Fabales > Fabaceae > Acacia > Acacia pycnantha. Next base: position 6,188,015 of record JAMWYP010000021.1, on the reverse strand, counting down.
GAAATTGGAATGAGGAGGTGGATTTCCGTGCAAATCCGAGCCCTTTGGAGCAATTGCCCCTTGAACGCGAAAAACCGCCCTCAAAACGAGACGCAAGCAATTTGGGTTTGGAAAGGCATGAATTTGGGAAAAGTGCGACCATTTTGGATTCCTTGTGGAAAATGGAATGAGGAGGTGGATTTCGATGCAAATCCGAGCCCTTTGGAGATATTGCCCCTTGAAAGCGCAAAACCGCCCTCAAAACGAGCCGCGAGCAATTTGGTGGCGGAAACGCATGAATTTGGGGAAAGCGTCGACTATTTTGGATTCCTTGTGGAAAATGGAATGAGGAGGTGGATCCCTTGAAATTGAAACACCGCCTCAAAACGAGCAGCGAGCAAATTGGGGGCGGAAACGCATGAATTTTGGGAAAGCGTCGACCATTTTGGATTCCTTGTTGAAAATGGAATGAGGAGGTGGATTTCCGTGCAAATCCGAGCCCTTTGGAGCAATTGCCCCTTGAAAGAGCAAAACCGCCCTCAAAACGAGACGCCAAGGCATGAATTTGGGAAAAGTGCGACCATTTTGGATTCCTTGTGGAAAATGGAATGAGGAGGTGGATTTCCGTGCAAATCCGAGCCCTTTGGAGCAATTGCCCCTTGAAAGCGCAAAACCGCCCTCAAAACGAGCCGCGAGCAAGTTGGGGGCGGAAACGCTTGAATTTTGGGAAAGCGTGGACCATTTTTGATTCCTTGTGGAAAATGGAATGAGGAGGGGATTTCCGTGCAAATCCGAGCCCTGTGGAGCCATTGACCCTTGAAAGCGCAAAACCGCCCTCAAATGGAGCCACGAGCAATTTGGGGCGGAAATGCATGAATTTGGGAAAAGTGCGACCATTTTGGATTCCTTGTGGAAAATGGAATGAGGAGGTGGATTTCCGTGCAAATCCGAGCCCTTTGGAGCAATTGCCCCTTGAAAGCGAAAAACCGCCCTCAAAACGAGCCGCGAGCAATTTGGGGGCGGAAACGCATGAATTTGGGGAAAGCGTCGACCATTTTGGATTCCTTGTGGAAAATGGAATGAGGAGGTGGATTTCCGTGCAAATCCGAGCCCTGTGGAGCAATTGCCCCTTGAAAGCAAAAAACCGCCCTCAAAACGAGCCGCGAGCAATTATGGGGCGGAAAGGCATGAATTTGGGAAAAGTGCGACCATTTTGGATTCCTTGTGGAAAATGGAATGAGGAGGTGGATTTCCGTGCAAATCCGAGCCCTTTGGAGCAATTGCCCCTTGAAAGCGCAAAACCGATCTCAAAACGAGACGCAAGCAATTTGGGGGCGGAAAGGCATGAATTTGGGAAAAGTGCGACCATTTTGGATTCCTTGTGGAAAATGGAATGAGGAGGTGGATTTCCATGCAAATCCGAGCCCTTTGGAGATATTGCCCCTTGAAAGCGCAAAACCGCCCTCAAAACGAGCAGCGAGCAAATTGGGGGCGGAAACGCATGAATTTGGGGAAAGCGTCGACCATTTTGGATTCCTTGTTGAAAATGGAATGAGGAGGTGGATTTCCGTGCAAATCCGAGCCCTTTGGAGCAATTGCCCCTTGAAAGAGCAAAACCGCCCTCAAAACGAGCCGCGAGCAATTTGGGAGCGGAAACGCATGAATTTGGGGAAAGCGTGGACCATTTTGGATTCCTTGTGGAAAATGGAATGAGGAGGTGGATTTCCGTGCAAATCCGAGCCCTTTGGCGCAATTGCCCTTGAAAGCGAAAAACCGCCCTCAAAACGAGACGCAAGCAATTTGGGGGCGGAAAGGCATGAATTTGGGAAAAGTGCGACCATTTTGGATTCCTTGTGGAAAATGGAATGAGGAGGTGGATTTCCGTGCAAATCCGAGCCCTTTGGAGCAATTGCCCCTTGAAAGCGAAAAACCGCCCTCAAAACGAGACGCAAGCAATTTGGGGGCGGAAAGGCATGAATTTGGGAAAAGTGCGACCATTTTGGATTCCTTGTGGAAAATGGAATGAGGAGGTGGATTTCCGTGCAAATCCGAGCCCTTTGGAGCAATTGCCCCTTGAAAGCGCAAAACCGCCCTCAAAACGAGCCGCGAGCAATATGGGGCGGAAACGCATGAATTTGGGGAAAGCGTCGACCATTTTGGATTCCTTGTTGAAAATGGAATGAGGAGGTGGATTTCCGTGCAAATCCGAGCCCTTTGGAGCAATTGCCCCTTGAAAGCGCAAAACCGCCCTCAAAACGAGCCGCGAGCAATTATGGGGCGGAAATGCATGAATTTGGGAAAAGTGCGACCATTTTGGATTCCTTGTGGAAATTGGAATGAGGAGGTGGATTTCCGTGCAAATCCGAGCCCTTTGGAGCAATTGCCCCTTGAAAGCGCAAAACCGCCCTCAAAACGAGCCGCGAGCAATTTGGGGGCGGAAACGCATGAATTTGGGAAAAGCGTCGACCATTTTGGATTCCTTGTGGAAAATGGAATGAGGAGGTGGATTTCCGTGCAAATCCGAGCCCTTTGGAGCAATTGCCCCTTGAAAGCGCAAAACCGCCCTCAAAACGAGCCGCGAGCAATTTGGGGGCGGAAACGCATGAATTTGGGAAAGCGTCGACCATTTTGGATTCCTTGTTGAAAATTGAATGAGGAGGGGACTTCCGTGCAAATCCGAGCCCTTTGGAGCAATTGCCCCTTGAAAGCGCAAAACCGCCCTCAAAACGAGCCGCGAGCAATTGGGGGCGGAAACGCATGAATTTGGGGAAAGCGTCGACCATTTTGGATTCCTTGTGGAAAATGGAATGAGGAGGTGGATTTCCGTGCAAATCCGAGCCCTTTGGAGCAATTGCCCCTTGAAAGCGCAAAACCGCCCTCAAAACGAGCCGCGAGCAATTTGGGGGAGGAAACGCATGAATTTGGGAAAAGTGTCGACCATTTTGGATTCCTTGTGGAAAATGGAATGAGGAGGTGGATTTCCGTGCAAATCCGAGCCCTTTGGAGCAATTGCCCCTTGAAAGCGCAAAACCGCCCTCAAAACGAGCCGCGAGCAATTTGGGGGCGGAAACGCATGAATTTGGGAAAAGTGTCGACCATTTTGGATTCCTTGTGGAAAATGGAATGAGGAGGTGGATTTCCATGCAAGTCCGAGCCCTTTGGAGATATTGCCCCTGAAAGCGCAAAACCGCCCTCAAAACGAGCAGCGAGCAAATTGGGGGCGGAAACGCATGAATTTGGGGAAAGCGTGCGACCATTTTGGATTCCTTGTGGAAAATGGAATGAGGAGGTGGATTTCCATGCAAATCCGAGCCCTTTGGAGATATTGCCCCTTGAAAGCGCAAAACCGCCCTCAAAACGAGCAGCGAGCAAATTGGGGGCGGAAACGCATGAATTTGGGGAAAGCGTCGACCATTTTGGATTCCTTGTTGAAAATGGAATGAGGAGGTGGATTTCCGTGCAAATCCGAGCCCTTTGGAGCAATTGCCCCTTGAAAGAGCAAAACCGCCCTCAAAACGAGCCGCGAGCAATTTGGGGGCGGAAAGGCATGAATTTGGGAAAAGTGCGACCATTTTGGATTCCTTGTGGAAAATGGAATGAGGAGGTGGATTTCCGTGCAAATCCGAGCCCTTTGGAGCAATTGCCCCTTGAAAGCGAAAAACCGCCCTCAAAACGAGACGCAAGCAATTTGGGGGCGGAAAGGCATGAATTTGGGAAAAGTGCGACCATTTTGGATTCCTTGTGGAAAATGGAATGAGGAGGTGGATTTCCGTGCAAATCCGAGCCCTTTGGAGCAATTGCCCCTTGAAAGCGCAAAACCGCCCTCAAAACGAGCCGCGAGCAATTTGGGGGCGAAAACGGATGAAACTGGGAAAAGCGTCGACCATTTTGGATTCCTTGTGGAAAATGGAATGAGGAGGTGGATTTCCGTGCAAATCCGAGCCCTTTGGAGCAATTGCCCATTGAAAGCGCAAAACCGCCCTCAAAACGAGCCGCGAGCAATTTGGTGGCGGAAAGGCATGAATTTGGGAAAAGTGAGACCATTTTGGATTCCTTGTGGAAAATGGAATGAGGAGGTGGATTTCCATGCAAATCCGAGCCCTTTGGAGCAATTGCCCCTTGAAAGCGCAAAACCGCCCTCAAAACGAGCCGCGAGCAATTATGGGGCGGAAACGCATGAATTTGGGAAAAGCATCGACCATTTTGGATTCCTTGTGGAAAATGGAATGAGGAGGTGGATTTCCGTGCAAATCCGAGCCCTTTGGAGCAATTGCCCCTTGAAAGCGCAAAACCCCACTCAAAACGAGCCGCGAGCAATTTGGGGGCGGAAACGCATGAATTTGGGAAAAGCGTCGACCATTTTGGATTCCTTGTGGAAAATGGAATGAGGAGGGGGATTTCCGTGCAAATCCGAGCCCTGTGGAGCACTTGCCCCTTGAAAACGCAAAACCGCCCAGAAAACGAGCCACGAGAAATTTGGGTTCGGAAACGCATGAATTTGGGAAAAGTGTCGACCATTTTGGATTCCTTATGGAAAATGGAATGAGGAGGGGGATTTCCGTGCAAATCCGAGCCCTTTGGAGCAATTGCCCCTTGAAAGAGCAAAACCGCCCTCAAAACGAGCCGCGAGCAATTATGGGGCGGAAAGGCATGAATTTGGGAAAAGTGCGACCATTTTGGATTCCTTGTGGAAAATGGAATGAGGAGGTGGATTTCCATGCAAATCCGAGCCCTTTGGAGATATTGCCCCTTGAAAGCGCAAAACCGCCCTCAAAACGAGCAGCGAGCAAATTGGGGGCGGAAACGCATGAATTTGGGGAAAGCGTCGACCATTTTGGATTCCTTGTTGAAAATGGAATGAGGAGGTGGATTTCCGTGCAAATCCGAGCCCTTTGGAGCAATTGCCCCTTGAAAGCGCAAAACCGCCCTCAAAACGAGCCGCGAGCAATTTGGTGCGGAAACGCATGAATTTGGGAAAAGCGTCGACCATTTTGGATTCCTTGTGGAAAATGGAATGAGGAGGTGGATTTCCGTGCAAATCCGAGCCCTTTGGAGCAATTGCCCCTTGAAAGCGCAAAACCGCCCTCAAAACGAGCCGCGAGCAATTTGGGGCGGAATGGCATGAATTTGGGAAAAGTGAGACCATTTTGGATTCCTTGTGGAAAATGGAATGAGGAGGTGGATTTCGATGCAAATCCGAGCCCTTTGGAGATATTGCCCCTTGAAAGCGCAAAACCGCCCTCAAAACGAGCCGCGAGCAATTTGGTGGCGGAAACGCATGAATTTGGGGAAAGTGCGACCATTTTGGATTCCTTGAGGAAAATGGAATGAGGAGGTGGATTTCCGTGCAAATCCGAGCCCTTTGGAGCAATTGCCCCTTGAAAGCGCAAAACCGCCCTCAAAACGAGCCGCGAGCAATTTGGGGGCGGAAACGCATGAATTTGGGAAAAGCGTCGACCATTTTGGATTCCTTGTTGAAAATGGAATGAGGAGGTGGATTTCCGTGCAAATCCGAGCCCTTTGGAGCAATTGCCCCTTGAAAGCGCAAAACCGCCCTCAAAACGAGCCGCGAGCAAATTTGGGGCGGAAACTCATGAATTTGGGAAAAGCGTCGACCATTTTGGATTCCTTGTTGAAAATGGAATGAGGAGGTGGATTTCCGTGCAAATCCGAGCCCTTTGGAGCAATTGCCCCTTGAAAGCGCAAAACCGCCCTCAAAACGAGCCGCGAGCAATTCTGGGGCGGAAACGCATGAATTTGGGAAAGCGTGCGACCATTTTGGATTCCTTGTGGAAAATGGAATGAGGAGGTGGATTTCCGTGCAAATCCGAGCCCTTTGGAGCAATTGCCCCTTGAAAGCGCAAAACCGCCCCCAAAACGAGCCGCGAGCAATTTCGCGGCGTAAACGGATGAAATTGGGGAAAGCGTCGACCATTTTGGATTCCTTGTGGAAAATGGAATGAGGAGGTGGATTTCCGTGCAAATCCGAGCCCTTTGGAGCAATTGCCCCTTGAAAGCGAAAAACCGCCCTCAAAACGAGACGCAAGCAATTTGGGGGCGGAAAGGCATGAATTTGGGAAAAGTGCGACCATTTTGGATTCCTTGTGGAAAATGGAATGAGGAGGTGGATTTCCATGCAAATCCGAGCCCTTTGGAGCAATTGCCCCTTGAAAGCGCAAAACCGCCCTCAAAACGAGCCGCGAGCAATTTGGGGCGGAAACGCATGAATTTGGGGAAAGCGTCGACCATTTTGGATTCCTTGTGGAAAATGGAATGAGGAGGTGGATTTCCATGCAAATCCGAGCCCTTTGGAGATATTGCCCCTTGAAAGCGCAAAACCGCCCTCAAAACGAGCAGCGAGCAAATTGGGGGCGGAAACGCATGAATTTGGGGAAAGCGTCGACCATTTTGGATTCCTTGTTGAAAATGGAATGAGGAGGTGGATTTCCGTGCAAATCCGAGCCCTTTGGAGCAATTGCCCCTTGAAAGAGCAAAACCGCCCTCAAAACGAGCCGCGAGCAATTATGGGGCGGAAATGCATGAATTTGGGAAAAGTGCGACCATTTTGGATTCCTTGTGGAAATTGGAATGAGGAGGTGGATTTCCGTGCAAATCCGAGCCCTTTGGAGCAATTGCCCCTTGAAAGCGAAAAACCGCCCTCAAAACGAGACGCAAGCAATTTGGGGGCGGAAAGGCATGAATTTGGGAAAAGCGTGGACCATTTTGGATTCCTTGTGGAAAATGGAATGAGGAGGTGGATTTCCGTGCAAATCCGAGCCCTTTGGAGCAATTGCCCCTTGAAAGCGCAAAACCGCCCTCAAAACGAGCCGCGAGCAATTTGGGGGCGGAAACGCATGAATTTGGGGAAAGCGTCGACCATTTTGGATTCCTTGTTGAAAATGGAATGAGGAGGTGGATTTCCGTGCAAATCCGAGCCCTTTGGAGCAATTGCCCCTTGAAAGCGCAAAACCGCCCTCAAAACGAGCCGCGAGCAATTATGGGGCGGAAATGCATGAATTTGGGAAAAGTGCGACCATTTTGGATTCCTTGTGGAAATTGGAATGAGGAGGTGGATTTCCGTGCAAATCCGAGCCCTTTGGAGCAATTGCCCCTTGAAAGCGCAAAACCGCCCTCAAAACGAGCCGCGAGCAATTTGGGGCGGAAACGCATGAATTTGGGGAAAGCGTCGACCATTTTGGATTCCTTGTTGAAAATGGAATGAGGAGGTGGATTTCCGTGCAAATCCGAGCCCTTTGGAGCAATTGCCCCTTGAAAGCGCAAAACCGCCCCCAAAACGAGCCGCGAGCAATTTGGCGGCGGAAACGCATGAATTTGGGGAAAGCGTCGACCATTTTGGATTCCTTGTTGAAAATGGAATGAGGAGGTGGATTTCCGTGCAAATCCGAGCCCTTTGGAGCAATTGCCCCTTGAAAGCGCAAAACCGCCCTCAAAACGAGCCGCGAGCAATTTGGGGCGGAAAGGCATGAATTTGGGAAAAGTGCGACCATTTTGGATTCCTTGTGGAAAATGGAATGAGGAGGTGGATTTCCGTGCAAATCCGAGCCCTTTGGAGCAATTGCCCCTTGAAAGCGCAAAACCGCCCTCAAAACGAGCCGCGAGCAATTTGGGGCGGAAAGGCATGAATTTGGGAAAAGTGCGACCATTTTGGATTCCTTGTGGAAAATGGAATGAGGAGGTGGATTTCCGTGCAAATCCGAGCCCTTTGGAGCAATTGCCCCTTGAAAGCGCAAAACCGCCCTCAAAACGAGCCGCGAGCAATTTGGGGGCGGAAAGGCATGAATTTGGGAAAAGTGAGACCATTTTGGATTCCTTGTGGAAAATGGAATGAGGAGGTGGATTTCCATGCAAATCCGAGCCCTTTGGAGCAATTGCCCCTTGAAAGCGCAAAACCGCCCTCAAAACGAGCCGCGAGCAATTTGGGGGCGGAAAGGCATGAATTTGGGAAAAGTGCGACCATTTTGGATTCCTTGTGGAAAATGGAATGAGGAGGTGGATTTCCGTGCAAATCCGAGCCCTTTGGAGCAATTGCCCCTTGAAAGCGCAAAACCGCCCTCAAAACGAGCCGCGAGCAATTTGGGGCGGAAACGCATGAATTTGGGGAAAGCGTCGACCATTTTGGATTCCTTGTTGAAAATGGAATGAGGAGGTGGATTTCCGTGCAAATCCGAGCCCTTTGGAGCAATTGCCCCTTGAAAGCGCAAAACCGCCCTCAAAACGAGCCGCGAGCAATTTGGGGCGGAAATGCATGAATTTGGGAAAATTGTCGACCATTTTGGATTCCTTGTGGAAAATGGAATGAGGAGGTGGATTTCCGTGCAAATCCGAGCCCTTTGGAGCAATTGCCCCTTGAAAGCGCAAAACCGCCCTCAAAACGAGCCGCGAGCAATTTGGGGGCGGAAACGCATGAATTTGGGGAAAGCGTCGACCATTTTGGATTCCTTGTTGAAAATGGAATGAGGAGGTGGATTTCCGTGCAAATCCGAGCCCTTTGGAGCAATTGCCCCTTGAAAGCGCAAAACCGCCCTCAAAACGAGCCGCGAGCAATTATGGGGCGGAAATGCATGAATTTGGGAAAAGTGCGACCATTTTGGATTCCTTGTGGAAATTGGAATGAGGAGGTGGATTTCCGTGCAAATCCGAGCCCTTTGGAGCAATTGCCCCTTGAAAGCGCAAAACCGCCCTCAAAACGAGCCGCGAGCAATTTGGGGCGGAAAGGCATGAATTTGGGAAAAGTGCGACCATTTTGGATTCCTTGTGGAAAATGGAATGAGGAGGTGGATTTCCGTGCAAATCCGAGCCCTTTGGAGCAATTGCCCCTTGAAAGCGCAAAACCGCCCTCAAAACGAGCCGCGAGCAATTTGGTCGCGGAAACGCATGAATTTGGCGAAAGCGTCGACCATTTTGGATTCCTTGTGGAAAATGGAATGAGGAGGTGGATTTCCGTGCAAATCCGAGCCCTTTGGAGCAATTGCCCCTTGAAAGAGCAAAACCGCCCTCAAAACGAGCCGCGAGCAATTATGGGGCGGAAAGGCATGAATTTGGGAAAAGTGCGACCATTTTGGATTCCTTGTGGAAATTGGAATGAGGAGGTGGATTTCCGTGCAAATCCGAGCCCTTTGGAGCAATTGCCCCTTGAAAGCGAAAAACCGCCCTCAAAACGAGACGCAAGCAATTTGGGGGCGGAAAGGCATGAATTTGGGAAAAGTGCGACCATTTTGGATTCCTTGTGGAAAATGGAATGAGGAGGTGGATTTCGATGCAAATCCGAGCCCTTTGGAGATATTGCCCCTTGAAAGCGCAAAACCGCCCTCAAAACGAGCCGCGAGCAATTTGGGGGCGGAAATGCATGAATTTGGGAAAAGCGTCGACCATTTTGGATTCCTTGTTGAAAATGGAATGAGGAGGTGGATTTCCGTGCAAATCCGAGCCCTTTGGAGCAATTGCCCCTTGAAAGCGCAAAACCGCCCTCAAAACGAGCCGCGAGCAATTATGGGGCGGAAATGCATGAATTTGGGAAAAGTGCGACCATTTTGGATTCCTTGTGGAAATTGGAATGAGGAGGTGGATTTCCGTGCAAATCCGAGCCCTTTGGAGCAATTGCCCCTTGAAAGCGCAAAACCGCCCTCAAAACGAGCCGCGAGCAATTTGGGGCGGAAAGGCATGAATTTGGGAAAAGTGCGACCATTTTGGATTCCTTGTGGAAAATGGAATGAGGAGGTGGATTTCCGTGCAAATCCGAGCCCTTTGGAGCAATTGCCCCTTGAAAGCGCAAAACCGCCCTCAAAACGAGCCGCGAGCAATTTGGGGGCGAAATGCATGAATTTGGGCATAGCGTCGACCATTTTGGATTCCTTGTTGAAAATGGAATGAGGAGGTGGATTTCCGTGCAAATCCGAGCCCTTTGGAGCAATTGCCCCTTGAAAGCGCAAAACCGCCCTCAAAACGAGCCGCGAGCAATTTGGGGTCGGAAACGCATGAATTTGGGAAAAGCGTCGACCATTTTGGATTCCTTGTGGAAAATGGAATGAGGAGGTGGATTTCCGTGCAAATCCGAGCCCTTTGGAGCAATTGCCCCTTGAAAGCGCAAAACCGCCCTCAAAACGAGCCGCGAGCAATTTGGGGCGGAAACGCATGAATTTGGGGAAAGCGTCGACCATTTTGGATTCCTTGTTGAAAATGGAATGAGGAGGTGGATTTCCGTGCAAATCCGAGCCCTTTGGAGCAATTGCCCCTTGAAAGCGCAAAACCGCCCTCAAAACGAGCCGCGAGCAATTATGGGGCGGAAATGCATGAATTTGGGAAAAGTGCGACCATTTTGGATTCCTTGTGGAAATTGGAATGAGGAGGTGGATTTCCGTGCAAATCCGAGCCCTTTGGAGCAATTGCCCCTTGAAAGCGCAAAACCGCCCCCAAAACGAGCCGCGAGCAATTTGGGGGCGGAAAGGCATGAATTTGGGAAAAGTGCGACCATTTTGGATTCCTTGTGGAAAATGGAATGAGGAGGTGGATTTCCGTGCAAATCCGAGCCCTTTGGAGCAATTGCCCCTTGAAAGCGCAAAACCGCCCTCAAAACGAGCCGCGAGCAATTTGGGGTCGGAAACGCATGAATTTGGGAAAAGCGTCGACCATTTTGGATTCCTTGTGGAAAATGGAATGAGGAGGTGGATTTCCGTGCAAATCCGAGCCCTTTGGAGCAATTGCCCCTTGAAAGCGCAAAACCGCCCTCAAAACGAGCCGCGAGCAATTATGGGGCGGAAATGCATGAATTTGGGAAAAGTGCGACCATTTTGGATTCCTTGTGGAAATTGGAATGAGGAGGTGGATTTCCGTGCAAATCCGAGCCCTTTGGAGCAATTGCCCCTTGAAAGCGCAAAACCGCCCTCAAAACGAGCCGCGAGCAATTTGGGGCGGAAAGGCATGAATTTGGGATAAGTGCGACCATTTTGGATTCCTTGTGGAAAATGGAATGAGGAGGTGGATTTCCGTGCAAATCCGAGCCCTTTGGAGCAATTGCCCCTTGAAAGCGCAAAACCGCCCCCAAAACGAGCCGCGAGCAATTTGGCGGCGGAAACGCATGAATTTGGGGAAAGCGTCGACCATTTTGGATTCCTTGTTGAAAATGGAATGAGGAGGTGGATTTCCGTGCAAATCCGAGCCCTTTGGAGCAATTGCCCCTTGAAAGCGCAAAACCGCCCTCAAAACGAGCCGCGAGCAATTTGGGGCGGAAAGGCATGAATTTGGGAAAAGTGCGACCATTTTGGATTCCTTGTGGAAAATGGAATGAGGAGGTGGATTTCCGTGCAAATCCGAGCCCTTTGGAGCAATTGCCCCTTGAAAGCGCAAAACCGCCCTCAAAACGAGCCGCGAGCAATTATGGGGCGGAAATGCATGAATTTGGGAAAAGTGCGACCATTTTGGATTCCTTGTGGAAATTGGAATGAGGAGGTGGATTTCCGTGCAAATCCGAGCCCTTTGGAGCAATTGCCCCTTGAAAGCGCAAAACCGCCCTCAAAACGAGCCGCGAGCAATTTGGGGCGGAAAGGCATGAATTTGGGAAAAGTGAGACCATTTTGGATTCCTTGTGGAAAATGGAATGAGGAGGTGGATTTCCGTGCAAATCCGAGCCCTTTGGAGCAATTGCCCCTTGAAAGCGCAAAACCGCCCTCAAAACGAGCCGCGAGCAATTTGGGGCGGAAACGCATGAATTTGGGGAAAGCGTCGACCATTTTGGATTCCTTGTTGAAAATGGAATGAGGAGGTGGATTTCCGTGCAAATCCGAGCCCTTTGGAGCAATTGCCCCTTGAAAGCGCAAAACCGCCCTCAAAACGAGCCGCGAGCAATTTGGGGGCGAAAACGGATGAATTTGGGGAAAGCGTCGACTATTTTGGATTCCTTGTGGAAAATGGAATGAGGAGGTGGATTTCCGTGCAAATCCGAGCCCTTTGGAGCAATTGCCCCTTGAAAGCGCAAAACCGCCCTCAAAACGAGCCGCGAGCAATTTGGGGGCGGAAAGGCATGAATTTGGGAAAAGTGCGACCATTTTGGATTCCTTGTGGAAAATGGAATGAGGAGGTGGATTTCCGTGCAAATCCGAGCCCTTTGGAGCAATTGCCCCTTGAAAGCGCAAAACCGCCCTCAAAACGAGCCGCGAGCAATTTGGGGCGGAAAGGCATGAATTTGGGAAAAGTGCGACCATTTTGGATTCCTTGTGGAAAATGGAATGAGGAGGTGGATTTCCGTGCAAATCCGAGCCCTTTGGAGCAATTGCCCCTTGAAAGCGCAAAACCGCCCTCAAAACGAGCAGCGAGCAATTTGGGGGCGGAAACGCATGAATTTTGGGAAAGCGTCGACCATTTTGGATTCCTTGTTGAAAATGGAATGAGGAGGTGGATTTCCGTGCAAATCCGAGCCCTTTGGAGCAATTGCCCCTTGAAAGCGCAAAACCGCCCTCAAAACGAGCCGCGAGCAATTTGGGGGCGGAAAGGCATGAATTTGGGAAAAGTGCGACCATTTTGGATTCCTTGTGGAAAATGGAATGAGGAGGTGGATTTCCGTGCAAATCCGAGCCCTTTGGAGCAATTGCCCCTTGAAAGCGAAAAACCGCCCTCAAAACGAGACGCAAGCAATTTGGGGGCGGAAAGGCATGAATTTGGGAAAAGTGCGACCATTTTGGATTCCTTGTGGAAAATGGAATGAGGAGGTGGATTTCCATGCAAATCCGAGCCCTTTGGAGATATTGCCCCTTGAAAGCGCAAAACCGCCCTCAAAACGAGCCGCGAGCAATTTGGTGGCGGAAACGCATGAATTTGGGAAAAGTGCGACCATTTTGGATTCCTTGTGGAAAATGGAATGAGGAGGTGGATTTCCGTGCAAATCCGAGCCCTTTGGAGCAATTGCCCCTTGAAAGCGCAAAACCGCCCTCAAAACGAGCCGCGAGCAATTTGGGGCGGAAAGGCATGAATTTGGGAAAAGTGCGACCATTTTGGATTCCTTGTGGAAAATGGAATGAGGAGGTGGATTTCCGTGCAAATCCGAGCCCTTTGGAGCAATTGCCCCTTGAAAGCGCAAAACCGCCCTCAAAACGAGACGCGAGCAATTTGGGGGCGGAAAGGCATGAATTTGGGAAAAGTGCGACCATTTTGGATTCCTTGTGGAAAATGGAATGAGGAGGTGGATTTCCGTGCAAATCCGAGCCCTTTGGAGCAATTGCCCCTTGAAAGCGCAAAACCGCCCTCAAAACGAGCCGCGAGCAATTTGGGGGCGGAAACGCATGAATTTGGGGAAAGTGAGACCATTTTGGATTCCTTGTGGAAAATGGAATGAGGTGGTGGATTTCCGTGCAAATCCGAGCCCTTTGGAGCAATTGCCCCTTGAAAGCGCAAAACCGCCCTCAAAACGAGCCGCGAGCAATTATGGGGCGGAAATGCATGAATTTGGGAAAAGTGCGACCATTTTGGATTCCTTGTGGAAATTGGAATGAGGAGGTGGATTTCCGTGCAAATCCGAGCCCTTTGGAGCAATTGCCCCTTGAAAGCGCAAAACCGCCCTCAAAACGAGCCGCGAGCAATTTGGGGTCGGAAACGCATGAATTTGGGAAAAGCGTCGACCATTTTGGATTCCTTGTGGAAAATGGAATGAGGAGGTGGATTTCCGTGCAAATCCGAGCCCTTTGGAGCAATTGCCCCTTGAAAGCGCAAAACCGCCCTCAAAACGAGCCGCGAGCAATTTGGGGCGGAAACTCATGAATTTGGGAAAAGCGTCGACCATTTTGGATTCCTTGTGGAAAATGGAATGAGGAGGTGGATTTCCGTGCAAATCCGAGCCCTTTGGAGCAATTGCCCCTTGAAAGCGCAAAACCGCCCTCAAAACGAGCCGCGAGCAATTTGGGGTCGGAAACGCATGAATTTGGGAAAAGCGTCGACCATTTTGGATTCCTTGTGGAAAATGGAATGAGGAGGTGGATTTCCGTGCAAATCCGAGCCCTTTGGAGCAATTGCCCCTTGAAAGCGCAAAACCGCCCTCAAAACGAGCCGCGAGCAATTGGGGGCGGAAACGCATGAATTTGGGGAAAGCGTCGACCATTTTGGATTCCTTGTGGAAAATGGAATGAGGAGGTGGATTTCCGTGCAAATCCGAGCCCTTTGGAGCAATTGCCCCTTGAAAGCGCAAAACCGCCCTCAAAACGAGCCGCGAGCAATTATGGGGCGGAAATGCATGAATTTGGGAAAAGTGCGACCATTTTGGATTCCTTGTGGAAATTGGAATGAGGAGGTGGATTTCCGTGCAAATCCGAGCCCTTTGGAGCAATTGCCCCTTGAAAGCGCAAAACCGCCCTCAAAACGAGCCGCGAGCAATTTGGTGGCGGAATCGCATGAATTTGGGAAAAGTGAGACCATTTTGGATTCCTTGTGGAAAATGGAATGAGGAGGTGGATTTCCGTGCAAATCCGAGCCCTTTGGAGCAATTGCCCCTTGAAAGCGCAAAACCGCCCTCAAAACGAGCCGCGAGCAATTATGGGGCGGAAACGCATGAATTTGGGGAAAGCGTCGACCATTTTGGATTCCTTGTTGAAAATGGAATGAGGAGGTGGATTTCCGTGCAAATCCGAGCCCTTTGGAGCAATTGCCCATTGAAAGCGCAAAACCGCCCTCAAAACGAGCCGCGAGCAATTTGGGGCGGAAATGCATGAATTTGGGAAAAGTGCGACCATTTTGGATTTCTTGTGGAAATTGGAATGAGGAGGTGGATTTCCGTGCAAATCCGAGCCCTTTGGAGCAATTGCCCCTTGAAAGAGCAAAACCGCCCTCAAAACGAGCCGCGAGCAATTTGGGGGCGGAAATGCATGAATTTGGGAAAAGTGCGACCATTTTGGATTCCTTGTGGAAAATGGAATGAGGAGGTGGATTTCCGTGCAAATCCGAGCCCTTTGGAGCAATTGCCCCTTGAAAGCGCAAAACCGCCCTCAAAACGAGCCGCGAGCAATTTGGGGCGGAAACGCATGAATTTGGGGAAAGCGTCGACCATTTTGGATTCCTTGTTGAAAATGGAATGAGGAGGTGGATTTCCGTGCAAATCCGAGCCCTTTGGAGCAATTGCCCCTTGAAAGAGCAAAACCGCCCTCAAAACGAGCCGCGAGCAATTATGGGGCGGAAAGGCATGAATTTGGGAAAAGTGCGACCATTTTGGATTCCTTGTGGAAAATGGAATGAGGAGGTGGATTTCCGTGCAAATCCGAGCCCTTTGGAGCAATTGCCCCTTGAAAGCGCAAAACCGCCCTCAAAACGAGCCGCGAGCAATTTGGGGGCGGAAACGCATGAATTTGGGGAAAGCGTCGACCATTTTGGATTCCTTGTTGAAAATGGAATGAGGAGGTGGATTTCCGTGCAAATCCGAGCCCTTTGGAGCAATTGCCCCTTGAAAGCGCAAAACCGCCCTCAAAACGAGCCGCGAGCAATTTGGGGGCGGAAACGCATGAATTTGGGGAAAGCGTCGACCATTTTGGATTCCTTGTTGAAAATGGAATGAGGAGGTGGATTTCCGTGCAAATCCGAGCCCTTTGGAGCAATTGCCCCTTGAAAGCGCAAAACCGCCCTCAAAACGAGCCGCGAGCAATTATGGGGCGGAAATGCATGAATTTGGGAAAAGTGCGACCATTTTGGATTCCTTGTGGAAATTGGAATGAGGAGGTGGATTTCCGTGCAAATCCGAGCCCTTTGGAGCAATTGCCCCTTGAAAGCGCAAAACCGCCCTCAAAACGAGCCGCGAGCAATTTGGGGCGGAAACGCATGAATTTGGGAAAAGTGAGACCATTTTGGATTCCTTGTGGAAAATGGAATGAGGAGGTGGATTTCCGTGCAAATCCGAGCCCTTTGGAGCAATTGCCCCTTGAAAGCGCAAAACCGCCCTCAAAACGAGCCGCGAGCAATTTGGGGCGGAAACGCATGAATTTGGGGAAAGCGTCGACCATTTTGGATTCCTTGTTGAAAATGGAATGAGGAGGTGGATTTCCGTGCAAATCCGAGCCCTTTGGAGCAATTGCCCCTTGAAAGCGCAAAACCGCCCTCAAAACGAGCCGCGAGCAATTTGGGGGCGGAAAGGCATGAATTTGGGAAAAGTGAGACCATTTTGGATTCCTTGTGGAAAATGGAATGAGGAGGTGGATTTCCGTGCAAATCCGAGCCCTTTGGAGCAATTGCCCCTTGAAAGCGCAAAACCGCCCTCAAAACGAGCCGCGAGCAATTATGGGGCGGAAATGCATGAATTTGGGAAAAGTGCGACCATTTTGGATTCCTTGTGGAAATTGGAATGAGGAGGTGGATTTCCGTGCAAATCCGAGCCCTTTGGAGCAATTGCCCCTTGAAAGCGAAAAACCGCCCTCAAAACGAGACGCAAGCAATTTGGGGGCGGAAAGGCATGAATTTGGGAAAAGTGCGACCATTTTGGATTCCTTGTGGAAAATGGAATGAGGAGGTGGATTTCCATGCAAATCCGAGCCCTTTGGAGATATTGCCCCTTGAAAGCGCAAAACCGCCCCCAAAACGAGCCGCGAGCAATTATGGGGCGGAAATGCATGAATTTGGGAAAAGTGAGACCATTTTGGATTCCTTGTGGAAAATGGAATGAGGAGGTGGATTTCCGTGCAAATCCGAGCCCTTTGGAGCAATTGCCCCTTGAAAGCGAAAAACCGCCCTCAAAACGAGCCGCGAGCAATTTGGGGGCGGAAATGCATGAATTTGGGAAAAGTGCGACCATTTTGGATTCCTTGTGGAAAATGGAATGAGGAGGTGGATTTCCGTGCAAATCCGAGCCCTTTGGAGCAATTGCCCCTTGAAAGCGCAAAACCGCCCTCAAAACGAGCCGCGAGCAATTATGGGGCGGAAATGCATGAATTTGGGAAAAGTGCGACCATTTTGGATTCCTTGTGGAAATTGGAATGAGGAGGTGGATTTCCGTGCAAATCCGAGCCCTTTGGAGCAATTGCCCCTTGAAAGCGCAAAACCGCCCTCAAAACGAGCAGCGAGCAAATTGGGGGCGGAAACGCATGAATTTGGGGAAAGTGCGACCATTTTGGATTCCTTGTGGAAAATGGAATGAGGAGGTGGATTTCCATGCAAAT
This sequence comes from Acacia pycnantha, assembly GCA_025563575.1. NCBI lineage: Eukaryota > Viridiplantae > Streptophyta > Magnoliopsida > Fabales > Fabaceae > Acacia > Acacia pycnantha. Next base: position 6,170,898 of record JAMWYP010000021.1, on the reverse strand, counting down.
CCGAGCCCTTTGGAGCAATTGCCCCTTGAAAGCGCAAAACCGCCCTCAAAACGAGCCGCGAGCAATTTGGGGGCGGAAACGCATGAATTTGGGAAAAGTGCGACCATTTTGGATTCCTTGTGGAAAATGGAATGAGGAGGTGGATTTCCGTGCAAATCCGAGCCCTTTGGAGCAATTGCCCCTTGAAAGCGCAAAACCGCCCTCAAAACGAGCCGCGAGCAATTATGGGGCGGAAATGCATGAATTTGGGAAAAGTGCGACCATTTTGGATTCCTTGTGGAAATTGGAATGAGGAGGTGGATTTCCGTGCAAATCCGAGCCCTTTGGAGCAATTGCCCCTTGAAAGCGCAAAACCGCCCTCAAAACGAGCCGCGAGCAATTTGGGGCGGAAACGCATGAATTTGGGGAAAGCGTCGACCATTTTGGATTCCTTGTTGAAAATGGAATGAGGAGGTGGATTTCCGTGCAAATCCGAGCCCTTTGGAGCAATTGCCCCTTGAAAGAGCAAAACCGCCCTCAAAACGAGCCGCGAGCAATTATGGGGCGGAAATGCATGAATTTGGGAAAAGTGCGACCATTTTGGATTCCTTGTGGAAAATGGAATGAGGAGGTGGATTTCGATGCAAATCCGAGCCCTTTGGAGCAATTGCCCCTTGAAAGCGAAAAACCGCCCTCAAAACGAGACGCAAGCAATTTGGGGGCGGAAAGGCATGAATTTGGGAAAAGTGCGACCATTTTGGATTCCTTGTGGAAAATGGAATGAGGAGGTGGATTTCCGTGCAAATCCGAGCCCTTTGGAGCAATTGCCCCTTGAAAGCGCAAAACCGCCCTCAAAACGAGCCGCGAGCAATTTGGGGGCGGAAGTGTGGGAAAGCGTCGACCATTTTGGATTCCTTGTTGAAAATGGAATGAGGAGGTGGATTTCCGTGCAAATCCGAGCCCTTTGGAGCAATTGCCCCTTGAAAGCGCAAAACCGCCCTCAAAACGAGCCGCGAGCAATTTGGGGCGGAAAGGCATGAATTTGGGAAAAGTGCGACCATTTTGGATTCCTTGTGGAAAATGGAATGAGGAGGTGGATTTCCGTGCAAATCCGAGCCCTTTGGAGCAATTGCCCCTTGAAAGCGCAAAACCGCCCTCAAAACGAGCCACGAGCAATTTGGGTTCGGAAACGCATGAATTTGGGAAAAGCGACGACCATTTTGGATTCCTTGTGGAAAATGGAATGAGGAGGTGGATTTCCGTGCAAATCCGAGCCCTTTGGAGCAATTGCCCCTTGAAAGCGCAAAACCGCCCTCAAAACGAGCCGCGAGCAATTATGGGGCGGAAATGCATGAATTTGGGAAAAGTGCGACCATTTTGGATTCCTTGTGGAAATTGGAATGAGGAGGTGGATTTCCGTGCAAATCCGAGCCCTTTGGAGCAATTGCCCCTTGAAAGCGAAAAACCGCCCTCAAAACGAGCCGCGAGCAATTTGGGGCGGAAAGGCATGAATTTGGGAAAAGTGCGACCATTTTGGATTCCTTGTGGAAAATGGAATGAGGAGGTGGATTTCCGTGCAAATCCGAGCCCTTTGGAGCAATTGCCCCTTGAAAGCGCAAAACCGCCCTCAAAACGAGCCGCGAGCAATTTGGGGCGGAAACGCATGAATTTGGGGAAAGCGTCGACCATTTTGGATTCCTTGTTGAAAATGGAATGAGGAGGTGGATTTCCGTGCAAATCCGAGCCCTTTGGAGCAATTGCCCCTTGAAAGCGCAAAACCGCCCTCAAAACGAGCCGCGAGCAATTATGGGGCGGAAATGCATGAATTTGGGAAAAGTGCGACCATTTTGGATTCCTTGTGGAAATTGGAATGAGGAGGTGGATTTCCGTGCAAATCCGAGCCCTTTGGAGCAATTGCCCCTTGAAAGCGCAAAACCGCCCTCAAAACGAGCCGCGAGCAATTTGGGGCGGAAAGGCATGAATTTGGGAAAAGTGCGACCATTTTGGATTCCTTGTGGAAAATGGAATGAGGAGGTGGATTTCCGTGCAAATCCGAGCCCTTTGGAGCAATTGCCCCTTGAAAGCGCAAAACCGCCCTCAAAACGAGCCGCGAGCAATTTGGGGGCGGAAACGCATGAATTTGGGGAAAGCGTCGACCATTTTGGATTCCTTGTTGAAAATGGAATGAGGAGGTGGATTTCCGTGCAAATCCGAGCCCTTTGGAGCAATTGCCCCTTGAAAGCGCAAAACCGCCCTCAAAACGAGCCGCGAGCAATTATGGGGCGGAAATGCATGAATTTGGGAAAAGTGCGACCATTTTGGATTCCTTGTGGAAATTGGAATGAGGAGGTGGATTTCCGTGCAAATCCGAGCCCTTTGGAGCAATTGCCCCTTGAAAGCGCAAAACCGCCCTCAAAACGAGCCGCGAGCAATTTGGGGCGGAAACGCATGAATTTGGGAAAAGCGTCGACCATTTTGGATTCCTTGTGGAAAATGGAATGAGGAGGTGGATTTCCGTGCAAATCCGAGCCCTTTGGAGCAATTGCCCCTTGAAAGCGCAAAACCGCCCTCAAAACGAGCCGCGAGCAATTTGGTGGCGGAAACGCATGAATTTGGGAAAAGCGTCGACCATTTTGGATTCCTTGTGGAAAATGGAATGAGGAGGTGGATTTCCGTGCAAATCCGAGCCCTTTGGAGCAATTGCCCCTTGAAAGCGAAAAACCGCCCTCAAAACGAGCCGCGAGCAATTTGGGGGCGGAAATGCATGAATTTGGGAAAAGTGCGACCATTTTGGATTCCTTGTGGAAAATGGAATGAGGAGGTGGATTTCCGTGCAAATCCGAGCCCTTTGGAGCAATTGCCCCTTGAAAGCGCAAAACCGCCCTCAAAACGAGCCGCGAGCAATTTGGGGCGGAAACGCATGAATTTGGGGAAAGCGTCGACCATTTTGGATTCCTTGTTGAAAATGGAATGAGGAGGTGGATTTCCGTGCAAATCCGAGCCCTTTGGAGCAATTGCCCCTTGAAAGCGCAAAACCGCCCTCAAAACGAGCCGCGAGCAATTATGGGGCGGAAATGCATGAATTTGGGAAAAGTGCGACCATTTTGGATTCCTTGTGGAAATTGGAATGAGGAGGTGGATTTCCGTGCAAATCCGAGCCCTTTGGAGCAATTGCCCCTTGAAAGCGCAAAACCGCCCTCAAAACGAGCCGCGAGCAATTATGGGGCGGAAATGCATGAATTTGGGAAAAGTGCGACCATTTTGGATTCCTTGTGGAAATTGGAATGAGGAGGTGGATTTCCGTGCAAATCCGAGCCCTTTGGAGCAATTGCCCCTTGAAAGCGCAAAACCGTCCTCAAAACGAGCCGCGAGCAATTTGGGGGCGGAAAGGCATGAATTTGGGAAAAGTGAGACCATTTTGGATTCCTTGTGGAAAATGGAATGAGGAGGTGGATTTCCATGCAAATCCGAGCCCTTTGGAGCAATTGCCCCTTGAAAGCGCAAAACCGCCCTCAAAACGAGCCGCGAGCAATTTGGGGGCGGAAACGCATGAATTTTGGGAAAGCGTCGACCATTTTGGATTCCTTGTGGAAAATGGAATGAGGAGGTGGATTTCCGTGCAAATCCGAGCCCTTTGGAGCAATTGCCCCTTGAAAGCGAAAAACCGCCCTCAAAACGAGACGCAAGCAATTTGGGGGCGGAAAGGCATGAATTTGGGAAAAGTGCGACCATTTTGGATTCCTTGTGGAAAATGGAATGAGGAGGTGGATTTCCGTGCAAATCCGAGCCCTTTGGAGCAATTGCCCCTTGAAAGCGCAAAACCGCCCTCAAAACGAGCCGCGAGCAATTATGGGGCGGAAATGCATGAATTTGGGAAAAGTGCGACCATTTTGGATTCCTTGTGGAAATTGGAATGAGGAGGTGGATTTCCGTGCAAATCCGAGCCCTTTGGAGCAATTTCCCCTTGAAAGCGCAAAACCGCCCTCAAAACGAGACGCAAGCAATTTGGGGGCGGAAAGGCATGAATTTGGGAAAAGTGCGACCATTTTGGATTCCTTGTGGAAAATGGAATGAGGAGGTGGATTTCCATGCAAATCCGAGCCCTTTGGAGATATTGCCCCTTGAAAGCGCAAAACCGCCCTCAAAACGAGCAGCGAGCAAATTGGGGGCGGAAACGCATGAATTTGGGGAAAGCGTCGACCATTTTGGATTCCTTGTTGAAAATGGAATGAGGAGGTGGATTTCCGTGCAAATCCGAGCCCTTTGGAGCAATTGCCCCTTGAAAGAGCAAAACCGCCCTCAAAACGAGCCGCGAGCAATTATGGGGCGGAAATGCATGAATTTGGGAAAAGTGCGACCATTTTGGATTCCTTGTGGAAATTGGAATGAGGAGGTGGATTTCCGTGCAAATCCGAGCCCTTTGGAGCAATTGCCCCTTGAAAGCGAAAAACCGCCCTCAAAACGAGCCGCGAGCAATTTGGTGGCGGAAACGCATGAATTTGGGGAAAGCGTCGACCATTTTGGATTCCTTGTGGAAAATGGAATGAGGAGGTGGATTTCCGTGCAAATCCGAGCCCTTTGGAGCAATTGCCCCTTGAAAGCGCAAAACCGCCCTCAAAACGAGCCGCGAGCAATTATGGGGCGGAAATGCATGAATTTGGGAAAAGTGCGACCATTTTGGATTCCTTGTGGAAATTGGAATGAGGAGGTGGATTTCCGTGCAAATCCGAGCCCTTTGGAGCAATTGCCCCTTGAAAGCGCAAAACCGCCCTCAAAACGAGCCGCGAGCAATTTGGGGCGGAAAGGCATGAATTTGGGAAAAGTGCGACCATTTTGGATTCCTTGTGGAAAATGGAATGAGGAGGTGGATTTCCGTGCAAATCCGAGCCCTTTGGAGCAATTGCCCCTTGAAAGCGCAAAACCGCCCTCAAAACGAGCCGCGAGCAATTATGGGTGCGGAAATGCATGAATTTGGGAAAAGCGTCGACCATTTTGGATTCCTTGTTGAAAATGGAATGAGGAGGTGGATTTCCGTGCAAATCCGAGCCCTTTGGAGCAATTGCCCCTTGAAAGCGCAAAACCGCCCTCAAAACGAGCCGCGAGCAATTATGGGGCGGAAATGCATGAATTTGGGAAAAGTGCGACCATTTTGGATTCCTTGTGGAAATTGGAATGAGGAGGTGGATTTCCGTGCAAATCCGAGCCCTTTGGAGCAATTGCCCCTTGAAAGCGCAAAACCGCCCTCAAAACGAGCCGCGAGCAATTATGGGGCGGAAATGCATGAATTTGGGAAAAGTGCGACCATTTTGGATTCCTTGTGGAAATTGGAATGAGGAGGTGGATTTCCGTGCAAATCCGAGCCCTTTGGAGCAATTGCCCCTTGAAAGCGCAAAACCGCCCTCAAAACGAGCCGCGAGCAATTTGGTGGCGGAAACGCATGAATTTGGGAAAAGTGAGACCATTTTGGATTCCTTGTGGAAAATGGAATGAGGAGGTGGATTTCCGTGCAAATCCGAGCCCTTTGGAGCAATTGCCCCTTGAAAGCGCAAAACCGCCCTCAAAACGAGCCGCGAGCAATTGGGGGCGGAAACGCATGAATTTGGGGAAAGCGTCGACCATTTTGGATTCCTTGTTGAAAATGGAATGAGGAGGTGGATTTCCGTGCAAATCCGAGCCCTTTGGAGCAATTGCCCCTTGAAAGCGCAAAACCGCCCTCAAAACGAGCCGCGAGCAATTTGGGGGCGGAAACGCATGAATTTTGGGAAAGCGTCGACCATTTTGGATTCCTTGTTGAAAATGGAATGAGGAGGTGGATTTCCGTGCAAATCCGAGCCCTTTGGAGCAATTGCCCCTTGAAAGCGCAAAACCGCCCTCAAAACGAGCCGCGAGCAATTTGGGGCGGAAAGGCATGAATTTGGGAAAAGTGCGACCATTTTGGATTCCTTGTGGAAAATGGAATGAGGAGGTGGATTTCCGTGCAAATCCGAGCCCTTTGGAGCAATTGCCCCTTGAAAGCGCAAAACCGCCCTCAAAACGAGCCGCGAGCAATTTGGGGCGGAAAGGCATGAATTTGGGAAAAGTGCGACCATTTTGGATTCCTTGTGGAAAATGGAATGAGGAGGTGGATTTCCGTGCAAATCCGAGCCCTTTGGAGCAATTGCCCCTTGAAAGCGCAAAACCGCCCTCAAAACGAGCCGCGAGCAATTTGGGCCGAAATGCATGAATTTGGGAAAGCGTCGACCATTTTGGATTCCTTGTGGAAAATGGAATGAGGAGGTGGATTTCCGTGCAAATCCGAGCCCTTTGGAGCAATTGCCCCTTGAAAGCGCAAAACCGCCCTCAAAACGAGCCGCGAGCAATTTGGGGGCGGAAATGCATGAATTTGGGAAAAGCGTCGACCATTTTGGATTCCTTGTGGAAAATGGAATGAGGAGGTGGATTTCCGTGCAAATCCGAGCCCTTTGGAGCAATTGCCCCTTGAAAGCGCAAAACCGCCCTCAAAACGAGCCGCGAGCAAATTGGGGGCGGAAAGGCATGAATTTGGGAAATTTGCGACCATTTTGGATTCCTTGTGGAAAATGGAATGAGGAGGTGGATTTCCGTGCAAATCCGAGCCCTTTGGAGCAATTGCCCCTTGAAAGCGAAAAACCGCCCTCAAAACGAGCCGCGAGCAATTTGGGGGCGGAAATGCATGAATTTGGGAAAAGTGCGACCATTTTGGATTCCTTGTGGAAAATGGAATGAGGAGGTGGATTTCCGTGCAAATCCGAGCCCTTTGGAGCAATTGCCCCTTGAAAGCGCAAAACCGCCCTCAAAACGAGCCGCGAGCAATTTGGGGCGGAAAGGCATGAATTTGGGAAAAGTGCGACCATTTTGGATTCCTTGTGGAAAATGGAATGAGGAGGTGGATTTCCGTGCAAATCCGAGCCCTTTGGAGCAATTGCCCCTTGAAAGCGCAAAACCGCCCTCAAAACGAGCCGCGAGCAATTTGGGGCGGAAAGGCATGAATTTGGGAAAAGTGAGACCATTTTGGATTCCTTGTGGAAAATGGAATGAGGAGGTGGATTTCCGTGCAAATCCGAGCCCTTTGGAGCAATTGCCCCTTGAAAGCGCAAAACCGCCCTCAAAACGAGCCGCGAGCAATTATGGGGCGGAAATGCATGAATTTGGGAAAAGTGCGACCATTTTGGATTCCTTGTGGAAATTGGAATGAGGAGGTGGATTTCCGTGCAAATCCGAGCCCTTTGGAGCAATTGCCCCTTGAAAGCGCAAAACCGCCCTCAAAACGAGCCGCGAGCAATTTGGCGGCCGAAAACGCATGAATTTGGGAAAAGCGTCGACCATTTTGGATTCCTTGTGGAAAATGGAATGAGGAGGTGGATTTCCGTGCAAATCCGAGCCCTTTGGAGCAATTGCCCCTTGAAAGCGCAAAACCGCCCTCAAAACGAGCCGCGAGCAATTTGGGGCGGAAACGCATGAATTTGGGAAAAGTGAGACCATTTTGGATTCCTTGTGGAAAATGGAATGAGGAGGTGGATTTCCGTGCAAATCCGAGCCCTTTGGAGCAATTGCCCCTTGAAAGCGCAAAACCGCCCTCAAAACGAGCCGCGAGCAATTTGGGGCGGAAAGGCATGAATTTGGGAAAAGTGCGACCATTTTGGATTCCTTGTGGAAAATGGAATGAGGAGGTGGATTTCCGTGCAAATCCGAGCCCTTTGGAGCAATTGCCCCTTGAAAGCGCAAAACCGCCCTCAAAACGAGCCGCGAGCAATTATGGGGCGGAAATGCATGAATTTGGGAAAAGTGCGACCATTTTGGATTCCTTGTGGAAATTGGAATGAGGAGGTGGATTTCCGTGCAAATCCGAGCCCTTTGGAGCAATTGCCCCTTGAAAGCGCAAAACCGCCCTCAAAACGAGCCGCGAGCAATTTGGGGCGGAAAGGCATGAATTTGGGAAAAGTGAGACCATTTTGGATTCCTTGTGGAAAATGGAATGAGGAGGTGGATTTCCGTGCAAATCCGAGCCCTTTGGAGCAATTGCCCCTTGAAAGCGCAAAACCGCCCTCAAAACGAGCCGCGAGCAAATTGGGGGCGGAAACGCATGAATTTTGGGAAAGCGTCGACCATTTTGGATTCCTTGTTGAAAATGGAATGAGGAGGTGGATTTCCGTGCAAATCCGAGCCCTTTGGAGCAATTGCCCCTTGAAAGCGCAAAACCGCCCTCAAAACGAGCCGCGAGCAATTATGGGGCGGAAATGCATGAATTTGGGAAAAGTGCGACCATTTTGGATTCCTTGTGGAAATTGGAATGAGGAGGTGGATTTCCGTGCAAATCCGAGCCCTTTGGAGCAATTGCCCCTTGAAAGCGCAAAACCGCCCTCAAAACGAGCCGCGAGCAATTTGGGGGCGGAAACGCATGAATTTGGGGAAAGCGTCGACCATTTTGGATTCCTTGTGGAAAATGGAATGAGGAGGGAGATTTCCGTGCAAATCCGAGCCCTTTGGAGCAATTGCCCCTTGAAAGCGCAAAACCGCCCTCAAAACGAGCCGCGAGCAATTTGGGGGCGGAAACGCATGAATTTGGGAAAAGTGCGACCATTTTGGATTCCTTGTGGAAATTGGAATGAGGAGGTGGATTTCCGTGCAAATCCGAGCCCTTTGGAGCAATTGCCCCTTGAAAGCGCAAAACCGGACTCAAAACGAGCCGCGAGCAATTATGGGGCGGAAATGCATGAATTTGGGAAAAGTGCGACCATTTTGGATTCCTTGTGGAAATTGGAATGAGGAGGTGGATTTCCGTGCAAATCCGAGCCCTTTGGAGCAATTGCCCCTTGAAAGCGCAAAACCGCCCTCAAAACGAGCCGCGAGCAATTTGGCGGCGGAAACGCATGAATTTGGGAAAAGTGCGACCATTTTGGATTCCTTGTGGAAAATGGAATGAGGAGGTGGATTTCCGTGCAAATCCGAGCCCTTTGGAGCAATTGCCCCTTGAAAGCGCAAAACCGCCCTCAAAACGAGCCGCGAGCAATTTGGGGGCGGAAACGCATGAATTTGGGGAAAGCGTCGACCATTTTGGATTCCTTGTTGAAAATGGAATGAGGAGGTGGATTTCCGTGCAAATCCGAGCCCTTTGGAGCAATTGCCCCTTGAAAGCGCAAAACCGCCCTCAAAACGAGCCGCGAGCAATTTGGGGCGGAAACGCATGAACTTCGGGAAAGCGTCGACCATTTTGGATTCCTTGTGGAAAATGGAATGAGGAGGTGGATTTCCGTGCAAATCCGAGCCCTTTGGAGCAATTGCCCCTTGAAAGCGCAAAACCGCCCTCAAAACGAGCCGCGAGCAATTTGGGGGCGGAAACGCATGAATTTGGGAAAAGCGTCGACCATTTTGGATTCCTTGTGGAAAATGGAATGAGGAGGTGGATTTCCGTGCAAATCCGAGCCCTTTGGAGCAATTGCCCCTTGAAAGAGCAAAACCGCCCTCAAAACGAGCCGCGAGCAATTATGGGGCGGAAACGCATGAATTTGGGGAAAGTGCGACCATTTTGGATTCCTTGTGGAAATTGGAATGAGGAGGTGGATTTCCGTGCAAATCCGAGCCCTTTGGAGCAATTGCCCCTTGAAAGCGCAAAACCGCCCTCAAAACGAGCCGCGAGCAATTATGGGGCGGAAATGCATGAATTTGGGAAAAGTGCGACCATTTTGGATTCCTTGTGGAAATTGGAATGAGGAGGTGGATTTCCGTGCAAATCCGAGCCCTTTGGAGCAATTGCCCCTTGAAAGCGCAAAACCGCCCCCAAAACGAGCCGCGAGCAATTTGGGGCGAAAACGGATGAATTTGGGAAAAGTGCGACCATTTTGGATTCCTTGTGGAAAATGGAATGAGGAGGTGGATTTCCGTGCAAATCCGAGCCCTTTGGAGCAATTGCCCCTTGAAAGCGCAAAACCGCCCTCAAAACGAGCCGCGAGCAATTATGGGGCGGAAACGCATGAATTTGGGGAAAGCGTCGACCATTTTGGATTCCTTGTTGAAAATGGAATGAGGAGGTGGATTTCCGTGCAAATCCGAGCCCTTTGGAGCAATTGCCCCTTGAAAGCGCAAAACCGCCCTCAAAACGAGCCGCGAGCAATTATGGGGCGGAAATGCATGAATTTGGGAAAAGTGCGACCATTTTGGATTCCTTGTGGAAATTGGAATGAGGAGGTGGATTTCCGTGCAAATCCGAGCCCTTTGGAGCAATTGCCCCTTGAAAGCGCAAAACCGCCCTCAAAACGAGCCGCGAGCAATTTGGGGCGGAAACGCATGAATTTTGGAAAAGCATCGACCATTTTGGATTCCTTGTGGAAAATGGAATGAGGAGGTGGATTTCCGTGCAAATCCGAGCCCTTTGGAGCAATTGCCCCTTGAAAGCGCAAAACCGCCCTCAAAACGAGCCGCGAGCAATTATGGGGCGGAAATGCATGAATTTGGGAAAAGTGCGACCATTTTGGATTCCTTGTGGAAATTGGAATGAGGAGGTGGATTTCCGTGCAAATCCGAGCCCTTTGGAGCAATTGCCCCTTGAAAGCGCAAAACCGCCCTCAAAACGAGCCGCGAGCAATTATGGGGCGGAAATGCATGAATTTGGGAAAAGTGCGACCATTTTGGATTCCTTGTGGAAATTGGAATGAGGAGGTGGATTTCCGTGCAAATCCGAGCCCTTTGGAGCAATTGCCCCTTGAAAGCGCAAAACCGCCCTCAAAACGAGCCGCGAGCAATTATGGGGCGGAAATGCATGAATTTGGGAAAAGTGCGACCATTTTGGATTCCTTGTGGAAATTGGAATGAGGAGGTGGATTTCCGTGCAAATCCGAGCCCTTTGGAGCAATTGCCCCTTGAAAGCGAAAAACCGCCCTCAAAACGAGCCGCGAGCAATTTGGGGGCGGAAATGCATGAATTTGGGAAAAGTGCGACCATTTTGGATTCCTTGTGGAAAATGGAATGAGGAGGTGGATTTCCGTGCAAATCCGAGCCCTTTGGAGCAATTGCCCCTTGAAAGCGCAAAACCGCCCTCAAAACGAGCCGCGAGCAATTTGGGGTCGGAAACGCAAGAATTTGGGAAAGTCGTCCACCATTTTGGGTTCCTTGTGGAAAATGGAATGAGGAGGGGGATTTCCGTGCAAATCCGAGCCCTTTGGAGCAATTGCCCCTTGAAAGCGCAAAACCCCACTCAAAACGAGCCGCGAGCAATTTGGGGTCGGAAACGCATGAATTTGGGGAAAGCGTCGACCATTTTGGATTCCTTGTTGAAAATGGAATGAGGAGGTGGATTTCCGTGCAAATCCGAGCCCTTTGGAGCAATTGCCCCTTGAAAGCGCAAAACCGCCCTCAAAACGAGCCGCGAGCAATTATGGGGCGGAAATGCATGAATTTGGGAAAAGTGCGACCATTTTGGATTCCTTGTGGAAATTGGAATGAGGAGGTGGATTTCCGTGCAAATCCGAGCCCTTTGGAGCAATTGCCCCTTGAAAGCGCAAAACCGCCCTCAAAACGAGCCGCGAGCAATTTGGGGGCGGAAATGCATGAATTTGGGAAAAGTGCGACCATTTTGGATTCCTTGTGGAAAATGGAATGAGGAGGTGGATTTCCGTGCAAATCCGAGCCCTTTGGAGCAATTGCCCCTTGAAAGCGCAAAACCGCCCTCAAAACGAGCCGCGAGCAATTTGGGGGCGGAAATGCATGAATTTGGGAAAAGTGTCGACCATTTTGGATTCCTTGTGGAAAATGGAATGAGGAGGTGGATTTCCGTGCAAATCCGAGCCCTTTGGAGCAATTGCCCCTTGAAAGCGCAAAACCGCCCTCAAAACGAGCCGCGAGCAATTATGGGGCGGAAATGCATGAATTTGGGAAAAGTGCGACCATTTTGGATTCCTTGTGGAAATTGGAATGAGGAGGTGGATTTCCGTGCAAATCCGAGCCCTTTGGAGCAATTGCCCCTTGAAAGCGCAAAACCGCCCTCAAAACGAGCCGCGAGCAATTGGGGCGCGGAAACGCATGAATTTGGGAAAGCGTCGACCATTTTGGATTCCTTGTTGAAAATGGAATGAGGAGGTGGATTTCCGTGCAAATCCGAGCCCTTTGGAGCAATTGCCCCTTGAAAGCGCAAAACCGCCCTCAAAACGAGCCGCGAGCAATTTGGGGCGGAAAGGCATGAATTTGGGAAAAGTGCGACCATTTTGGATTCCTTGTGGAAAATGGAATGAGGAGGTGGATTTCCGTGCAAATCCGAGCCCTTTGGAGCAATTGCCCCTTGAAAGCGCAAAACCGCCCTCAAAACGAGCCGCGAGCAATTATGGGGCGGAAATGCATGAATTTGGGAAAAGTGCGACCATTTTGGATTCCTTGTGGAAATTGGAATGAGGAGGTGGATTTCCGTGCAAATCCGAGCCCTTTGGAGCAATTGCCCCTTGAAAGCGCAAAACCGCCCTCAAAACGAGCCGCGAGCAATTATGGGGCGGAAATGCATGAATTTGGGAAAAGTGCGACCATTTTGGATTCCTTGTGGAAATTGGAATGAGGAGGTGGATTTCCGTGCAAATCCGAGCCCTTTGGAGCAATTGCCCCTTGAAAGCGCAAAACCGCCCTCAAAACGAGCCGCGAGCAATTTGGGGGCGGAAAGGCATGAATTTGGGAAAAGTGCGACCATTTTGGATTCCTTGTGGAAAATGGAATGAGGAGGTGGATTTCCGTGCAAATCCGAGCCCTTTGGAGCAATTGCCCCTTGAAAGCGCAAAACCGCCCTCAAAACGAGCCGCGAGCAATTTTGGGCGGAAACGCATGAATTTGGGGAAAGCGTCGACCATTTTGGATTCCTTGTTGAAAATGGAATGAGGAGGTGGATTTCCGTGCAAATCCGAGCCCTTTGGAGCAATTGCCCCTTGAAAGCGCAAAACCGCCCTCAAAACGAGCCGCGAGCAATTATGGGGCGGAAATGCATGAATTTGGGAAAAGTGCGACCATTTTGGATTCCTTGTGGAAATTGGAATGAGGAGGTGGATTTCCGTGCAAATCCGAGCCCTTTGGAGCAATTGCCCCTTGAAAGCGCAAAACCGCCCTCAAAACGAGCCGCGAGCAATTATGGGGCGGAAATGCATGAATTTGGGAAAAGTGCGACCATTTTGGATTCCTTGTGGAAATTGGAATGAGGAGGTGGATTTCCGTGCAAATCCGAGCCCTTTGGAGCAATTGCCCCTTGAAAGCGCAAAACCGCCCTCAAAACGAGCCGCGAGCAATTTGGGGCGGAAACGCATGAATTTGGGGAAAGCGTCGACCATTTTGGATTCCTTGTTGAAAATGGAATGAGGAGGTGGATTTCCGTGCAAATCCGAGCCCTTTGGAGCAATTGCCCCTTGAAAGCGCAAAACCGCCCTCAAAACGAGCCGCGAGCAATTATGGGGCGGAAATGCATGAATTTGGGAAAAGTGCGACCATTTTGGATTCCTTGTGGAAATTGGAATGAGGAGGTGGATTTCCGTGCAAATCCGAGCCCTTTGGAGCAATTGCCCCTTGAAAGCGCAAAACCGCCCTCAAAACGAGCCGCGAGCAATTATGGGGCGGAAACGCATGAATTTGGGGAAAGCGTCGACCATTTTGGATTCCTTGTTGAAAATGGAATGAGGAGGTGGATTTCCGTGCAAATCCGAGCCCTTTGGAGCAATTGCCCCTTGAAAGCGCAAAACCGCCCTCAAAACGAGCCGCGAGCAATTATGGGGCGGAAATGCATGAATTTGGGAAAAGTGCGACCATTTTGGATTCCTTGTGGAAATTGGAATGAGGAGGTGGATTTCCGTGCAAATCCGAGCCCTTTGGAGCAATTGCCCCTTGAAAGCGAAAAACCGCCCTCAAAACGAGCCGCGAGCAATTTGGGGGCGGAAATGCATGAATTTGGGAAAAGTGCGACCATTTTGGATTCCTTGTGGAAAATGGAATGAGGAGGTGGATTTCCGTGCAAATCCGAGCCCTTTGGAGCAATTGCCCCTTGAAAGCGCAAAACCGCCCTCAAAACGAGCCGCGAGCAATTTGGGGTCGGAAACGCAAGAATTTGGGAAAAGCGTCGACCATTTTGGATTCCTTGTGGAAAATGGAATGAGGAGGTGGATTTCCGTGCAAATCCGAGCCCTTTGGAGCAATTGCCCCTTGAAAGCGCAAAACCGCCCCCAAAACGAGCCGCGAGCAATTTGGCGGCGGAAATGCATGAATTTGGGAAAGCGTCGACCATTTTGGATTCCTTGTGGAAAATGGAATGAGGAGGTGGATTTCCATGCAAATCCGAGCCCTTTGGAGATATTGCCCCTTGAAAGCGCAAAACCGCCCTCAAAACGAGCAGCGAGCAAATTGGGGGCGGAAACGCATGAATTTGGGGAAAGCGTCGACCATTTTGGATTCCTTGTTGAAAATGGAATGAGGAGGTGGATTTCCGTGCAAATCCGAGCCCTTTGGAGCAATTGCCCCTTGAAAGCGCAAAACCGCCCTCAAAACGAGCCGCGAGCAATTTGGGGCGGAAACGCATGAATTTGGGGAAAGCGTCGACCATTTTGGATTCCTTGTTGAAAATGGAATGAGGAGGTGGATTTCCGTGCAAATCCGAGCCCTTTGGAGCAATTGCCCCTTGAAAGCGCAAAACCGCCCTCAAAACGAGCCGCGAGCAATTATGGGGCGGAAATGCATGAATTTGGGAAAAGTGCGACCATTTTGGATTCCTTGTGGAAATTGGAATGAGGAGGTGGATTTCCGTGCAAATCCGAGCCCTTTGGAGCAATTGCCCCTTGAAAGCGCAAAACCGCCCTCAAAACGAGCCGCGAGCAATTGAGGGTCCGAAACGCGTGAATTTCGGAAAAGCGTCGACCATTTTGGATTCCTTGTGGAAAATGGAATGAGGAGGTGGATTTCCGTGCAAATCCGAGCCCTTTGGAGCAATTGCCCCTTGAAAGCGCAAAACCGCCCTCAAAACGAGCCGCGAGCAATTTGGGGCGGAAACGCATGAATTTGGGGAAAGCGTCGACCATTTTGGATTCCTTGTTGAAAATGGAATGAGGAGGTGGATTTCCGTGCAAATCCGAGCCCTTTGGAGCAATTGCCCCTTGAAAGCGCAAAACCGCCCTCAAAACGAGCCGCGAGCAATTATGGGGCGGAAATGCATGAATTTGGGAAAAGTGCGACCATTTTGGATTCCTTGTGGAAATTGGAATGAGGAGGTGGATTTCCGTGCAAATCCGAGCCCTTTGGAGCAATTGCCCCTTGAAAGCGCAAAACCGCCCTCAAAACGAGCCGCGAGCAATTTGGGGGCGGAAATGCATGAATTTGGGAAAAGTGCGACCATTTTGGATTCCTTGTGGAAAATGGAATGAGGAGGTGGATTTCCGTGCAAATCCGAGCCCTTTGGAGCAATTGCCCCTTGAAAGCGCAAAACCGCCCCCAAAACGAGCCGCGAGCAATTTGGCGGCGGAAATGCATGAATTTGGGAAAAGTGAGACCATTTTGGATTCCTTGTGGAAAATGGAATGAGGAGGTGGATTTCCGTGCAAATCCGAGCCCTTTGGAGCAATTGCCCCTTGAAAGCGCAAAACCGCCCTCAAAACGAGCCGCGAGCAATTATGGGGCGGAAATGCATGAATTTGGGAAAAGTGCGACCATTTTGGATTCCTTGTGGAAATTGGAATGAGGAGGTGGATTTCCGTGCAAATCCGAGCCCTTTGGAGCAATTGCCCCTTGAAAGCGAAAAACCGCCCTCAAAACGAGCCGCGAGCAATTTGGGGGCGGAAATGCATGAATTTGGGAAAAGTGCGACCATTTTGGATTCCTTGTGGAAAATGGAATGAGGAGGTGGATTTCCGTGCAAATCCGAGCCCTTTGGAGCAATTGCCCCTTGAAAGCGCAAAACCGCCCTCAAAACGAGCCGCGAGCAATTTGGGGCGGAAACGCATGAATTTGGGGAAAGCGTCGACCATTTTGGATTCCTTGTTGAAAATGGAATGAGGAGGTGGATTTCCGTGCAAATCCGAGCCCTTTGGAGCAATTGCCCCTTGAAAGCGCAAAACCGCCCTCAAAACGAGCCGCGAGCAATTTGGGGGCGGAAACGCATGAATTTGGGAAAGCGTCGACCATTTTGGATTCCTTGTTGAAAATGGAATGAGGAGGTGGATTTCCGTGCAAATCCGAGCCCTTTGGAGCAATTGCCCCTTGAAAGCGCAAAACCGCCCTCAAAACGAGCCGCGAGCAATTTGGGTGCAGAAATGCATGAATTTGGGCAAAGTACGACCATTTTGGATTCCTTGTGGAAAATGGAATGAGGAGGGCGCTTTCCGTGCAAATCCGAGCCCTTTGGAGCAATTGCCCCTTGAAAGCGCAAAACCGCCCTCAAAACGAGCCGCGAGCAATTTGGTGGCGGAAACGCATGAATTTGGGGAAAGCGTCGACCATTTTGGATTCCTTGTTGAAAATGGAATGAGGAGGTGGATTTCCGTGCAAATCCGAGCCCTTTGGAGCAATTGCCCCTTGAAAGAGCAAAACCGCCCTCAAAACGAGCCGCGAGCAATTATGGGGCGGAAATGCATGAATTTGGGAAAAGTGCGACCATTTTGGATTCCTTGTGGAAATTGGAATGAGGAGGTGGATTTCCGTGCAAATCCGAGCCCTTTGGAGCAATTGCCCCTTGAAAGCGCAAAACCGCCCTCAAAACGAGCCGCGAGCAATTATGGGGCGGAAATGCATGAATTTGGGAAAAGTGCGACCATTTTGGATTCCTTGTGGAAATTGGAATGAGGAGGTGGATTTCCGTGCAAATCCGAGCCCTTTGGAGCAATTGCCCCTTGAAAGCGCAAAACCGCCCTCAAAACGAGCCGCGAGCAATTTGGGGGCGGAAACGCATGAATTTGGGAAAGCGTCGACCATTTTGGATTCCTTGTTGAAAATGGAATGAGGAGGTGGATTTCCGTGCAAATCCGAGCCCTTTGGAGCAATTGCCCCTTGAAAGCGCAAAACCGCCCTCAAAACGAGCCGCGAGCAATTATGGGGCGGAAATGCATGAATTTGGGAAAAGTGCGACCATTTTGGATTCCTTGTGGAAATTGGAATGAGGAGGTGGATTTCCGTGCAAATCCGAGCCCTTTGGAGCAATTGCCCCTTGAAAGCGCAAAACCGCCCTCAAAACGAGCCGCGAGCAATTTGGGGCGGAAACGCATGAATTTGGGGAAAGCGTCGACCATTTTGGATTCCTTGTTGAAAATGGAATGAGGAGGTGGATTTCCGTGCAAATCCGAGCCCTTTGGAGCAATTGCCCCTTGAAAGCGCAAAACCGCCCTCAAAACGAGCCGCGAGCAATTTGGGGTCGGAAACGCATGAATTTGGGAAAAGCGTCGACCATTTTGGATTCCTTGTGGAAAATGGAATGAGGAGGTGGATTTCCGTGCAAATCCGAGCCCTTTGGAGCAATTGCCCCTTGAAAGCGAAAAACCGCCCTCAAAACGAGCCGCGAGCAATTTGGGGGCGGAAATGCATGAATTTGGGAAAAGTGCGACCATTTTGGATTCCTTGTGGAAAATGGAATGAGGAGGTGGATTTCCGTGCAAATCCGAGCCCTTTGGAGCAATTGCCCCTTGAAAGCGCAAAACCGCCCTCAAAACGAGCCGCGAGCAATTTGGGGGCGGAAATGCATGAATTTGGGAAAAGTGCGACCATTTTGGATTCCTTGTGGAAAATGGAATGAGGAGGTGGATTTCCGTGCAAATCCGAGCCCTTTGGAGCAATTGCCCCTTGAAAGCGCAAAACCGCCCTCAAAACGAGCCGCGAGCAATTTGGGGTCGGAAACGCATGAATTTGGGAAAAGCATCGACCATTTTGGATTCCTTGTGGAAAATGGAATGAGGAGGTGGATTTCCGTGCAAATCCGAGCCCTTTGGAGCAATTGCCCCTTGAAAGCGCAAAACCGCCCTCAAAACGAGCCGCGAGCAATTATGGGGCGGAAATGCATGAATTTGGGAAAAGTGCGACCATTTTGGATTCCTTGTGGAAATTGGAATGAGGAGGTGGATTTCCGTGCAAATCCGAGCCCTTTGGAGCAATTGCCCCTTGAAAGCGCAAAACCGCCCTCAAAACGAGCCGCGAGCAATTTGGGGCGGAAAGGCATGAATTTGGGAAAAGTGCGACCATTTTGGATTCCTTGTGGAAAATGGAATGAGGAGGTGGATTTCCGTGCAAATCCGAGCCCTTTGGAGCAATTGCCCCTTGAAAGCGCAAAACCGCCCCCAAAACGAGCCGCGAGCAATTTGGGGGCGGAAACGCATGAATTTGGGAAAAGCATCGACCATTTTGGATTCCTTGTGGAAAATGGAATGAGGAGGTGGATTTCCGTGCAAATCCGAGCCCTTTGGAGCAATTGCCCCTTGAAAGCGCAAAACCGCCCTCAAAACGAGCCGCGAGCAATTTGGGGCGGAAACGCATGAATTTGGGGAAAGCGTCGACCATTTTGGATTCCTTGTGGAAAATGGAATGAGGAGGTGGATTTCCGTGCAAATCCGAGCCCTTTGGAGCAATTGCCCCTTGAAAGCGAAAAACCGCCCTCAAAACGAGCCGCGAGCAATTTGGGGGCGGAAATGCATGAATTTGGGAAAAGTGCGACCATTTTGGATTCCTTGTGGAAAATGGAATGAGGAGGTGGATTTCCGTGCAAATCCGAGCCCTTTGGAGCAATTGCCCCTTGAAAGCGCAAAACCGCCCTCAAAACGAGCCGCGAGCAATTTGGGGTCGGAAACGCATGAATTTGGGAAAAGCGTCGACCATTTTGGATTCCTTGTGGAAAATGGAATGAGGAGGGGATTTCCGTGCAAATCCGAGCCCTTTGAAGCAATTGCCCCTTGAAAGCGCAAAACCGCCCTCAAAAGGAGCCGCGAGCAATTTGGGGCGGAAATGCATGAATTTGGGAAAAAGTGCGACCATTTTGGATTCCTTGTGGAAAATGGAATGAGGAGGTGGATTTCCGTGCAAATCCGAGCCCTTTGGAGCAATTGCCCCTTGAAAGCGCAAAACCGCCCTCAAAACGAGCCGCGAGCAAATTGGGGCGGAAACGCATGAATTTGGGGAAAGCGTCGACCATTTTGGATTCCTTGTTGAAAATGGAATGAGGAGGTGGATTTCCGTGCAAATCCGAGCCCTTTGGAGCAATTGCCCCTTGAAAGCGCAAAACCGCCCTCAAAACGAGCCGCGAGCAATTTGGGGGCGGAAACGCATGAATTTGGGGAAAGCGTCGACCATTTTGGATTCCTTGTTGAAAATGGAATGAGGAGGTGGATTTCCGTGCAAATCCGAGCCCTTTGGAGCAATTGCCCCTTGAAAGCGCAAAACCGCCCTCAAAACGAGCCGCGAGCAATTATGGGGCGGAAATGCATGAATTTGGGAAAAGTGCGACCATTTTGGATTCCTTGTGGAAATTGGAATGAGGAGGTGGATTTCCGTGCAAATCCGAGCCCTTTGGAGCAATTGCCCCTTGAAAGCGCAAAACCGCCCTCAAAACGAGCCGCGAGCAATTTGGGGCGGAAACGCATGAATTTGGGGAAAGCGTCGACCATTTTGGATTCCTTGTTGAAAATGGAATGAGGAGGTGGATTTCCGTGCAAATCCGAGCCCTTTGGAGCAATTGCCCCTTGAAAGCGCAAAACCGCCCTCAAAACGAGCCGCGAGCAATTTGGGGCGGAAACGCATGAATTTGGGGAAAGCGTCGACCATTTTGGATTCCTTGTTGAAAATGGAATGAGGAGGTGGATTTCCGTGCAAATCCGAGCCCTTTGGAGCAATTGCCCCTTGAAAGCGCAAAACCGCCCTCAAAACGAGCCGCGAGCAATTTGGGGCGGAAACGCATGAATTTGGGAAAAGCGTCGACCATTTTGGATTCCTTGTGGAAAATGGAATGAGGAGGTGGATTTCCGTGCAAATCCGAGCCCTTTGGAGATATTGCCCCTGAAAGCGCAAAACCGCCCTCAAAACGAGCCGCGAGCAATTTGGGGGCGGAAACGCATGAATATGGGAAAAGAGTCGACCATTTTGGATTCCTTGTTGAAAATGGAATGAGGAGGTGGATTTCCGTGCAAATCCGAGCCCTTTGGAGCAATTGCCCCTTGAAAGCGCAAAACCGCCCTCAAAACGAGCCGCGAGCAATTATGGGGCGGAAATGCATGAATTTGGGAAAAGTGCGACCATTTTGGATTCCTTGTGGAAATTGGAATGAGGAGGTGGATTTCCGTGCAAATCCGAGCCCTT
Organism: Acacia pycnantha; assembly: GCA_025563575.1. Classification (NCBI taxonomy): domain Eukaryota; kingdom Viridiplantae; phylum Streptophyta; class Magnoliopsida; order Fabales; family Fabaceae; genus Acacia; species Acacia pycnantha. The sequence goes on along the minus strand of JAMWYP010000021.1, from coordinate 6,150,630 downwards.
TGGAGCAATTGCCCCTTGAAAGCGCAAAACCGCCCTCAAAACGAGCCGCGAGCAATTTGGGGCGGAAAGGCATGAATTTGGGAAAAGTGAGACCATTTTGGATTCCTTGTGGAAAATGGAATGAGGAGGTGGATTTCCGTGCAAATCCGAGCCCTTTGGAGCAATTGCCCCTTGAAAGCGCAAAACCGCCCTCAAAACGAGCCGCGAGCAATTTGGGGCGGAAACGCATGAATTTGGGGAAAGCGTCGACCATTTTGGATTCCTTGTTGAAAATGGAATGAGGAGGTGGATTTCCGTGCAAATCCGAGCCCTTTGGAGCAATTGCCCCTTGAAAGCGAAAAACCGCCCTCAAAACGAGCCGCGAGCAATTTGGGGGCGGAAATGCATGAATTTGAGGAAAAGTGCGACCATTTTGGATTCCTTGTGGAAAATGGAATGAGGAGGTGGATTTCCGTGCAAATCCGAGCCCTTTGGAGCAATTGCCCCTTGAAAGCGCAAAACCGCCCTCAAAACGAGCCGCGAGCAATTATGGGGCGGAAATGCATGAATTTGGGAAAAGTGCGACCATTTTGGATTCCTTGTGGAAATTGGAATGAGGAGGTGGATTTCCGTGCAAATCCGAGCCCTTTGGAGCAATTGCCCCTTGAAAGCGCAAAACCGCCCTCAAAACGAGCCGCGAGCAATTATGGGGCGGAAATGCATGAATTTGGGAAAAGTGCGACCATTTTGGATTCCTTGTGGAAATTGGAATGAGGAGGTGGATTTCCGTGCAAATCCGAGCCCTTTGGAGCAATTGCCCCTTGAAAGCGCAAAACCGCCCTCAAAATGAGTCGCAAGCAATTTGGTGGCGGAAACGCATGAATTTGGGGAAAGCGTCGACTATTTTGGATTCCTTGTGGAAAATGGATTGAGGAGGTGGATTTCCGTGCAAATCCAAGCCCTTTGGAGCAATTGCCCCTTGAAAGAGCAAAACCGCCCTCAAAACGAGCCGCGACCAATTATGGGGCGGAAATGCATGAATTTGGGAAAGCGTCGACCATTTTGGATTCCTTGTTGAAAATGGAATGAGGAGGTGGATTTCCGTGCAAATCCGAGCCCTTTGGAGCAATTGCCCCTTGAAAGCGCAAAACCGCCCTCAAAACGAGCCGCGAGCAATTATGGGGCGGAAATGCATGAATTTGGGAAAAGTGCGACCATTTTGGATTCCTTGTGGAAATTGGAATGAGGAGGTGGATTTCCGTGCAAATCCGAGCCCTTTGGAGCAATTGCCCCTTGAAAGCGCAAAACCGCCCTCAAAACGAGCCGCGAGCAATTTGGGGCGGAAAGGCATGAATTTGGGAAAAGTGCGACCATTTTGGATTCCTTGTGGAAAATGGAATGAGGAGGTGGATTTCCGTGCAAATCCGAGCCCTTTGGAGCAATTGCCCCTTGAAAGCGCAAAACCGCCCTCAAAACGAGCCGCGAGCAATTATGGGGCGGAAATGCATGAATTTGGGAAAAGTGCGACCATTTTGGATTCCTTGTGGAAATTGGAATGAGGAGGTGGATTTCCGTGCAAATCCGAGCCCTTTGGAGCAATTGCCCCTTGAAAGCGCAAAACCGCCCTCAAAACGAGCCGCGAGCAATTTGGGGGCGGAAACGCATGAATTTTGGGAAAGCGTCGACTATTTTGGATTCCTTGTGGAAAATGGATTGAGGAGGTGGATTTCCGTGCAAATCGAAGCCCTTTGGAGCAAATGCCCCTTGAAAGAGCAAAACCGCCCTCAAAACGAGCCGCGAGCAATTATGGGGCGGAAACGCATGAATTTGGGGAAAGCGTCGACCATTTTGGATTCCTTGTTGAAAATGGAATGAGGAGGTGGATTTCCGTGCAAATCCGAGCCCTTTGGAGCAATTGCCCCTTGAAAGTGCAAAACCGCCCTCAAAACGAGCAGCGAGCAAATTGGGGCGGAAATGCATGAATTTGGGAAAAGTGCGACCATTTTGGATTCCTTGTGGAAATTGGAATGAGGAGGTGGATTTCCGTGCAAATCCGAGCCCTTTGGAGCAATTGCCCCTTGAAAGCGCAAAACCGCCCTCAAAACGAGCCGCGAGCAATTATGGGGCGGAAATGCATGAATTTGGGAAAAGTGCGACCATTTTGGATTCCTTGTGGAAATTGGAATGAGGAGGTGGATTTCCGTGCAAATCCGAGCCCTTTGGAGCAATTGCCCCTTGAAAGCGCAAAACCGCCCTCAAAACGAGCCGCGAGCAATTTGGGGGCGGAAACGCATGAATTTGGGAAAGCGTCGACCATTTTGGATTCCTTGTGGAAAATGGAATGAGGAGGTGGATTTCCGTGCAAATCCGAGCCCTTTGGAGCAATTGCCCCTTGAAAGCGCAAAACCGCCCTCAAAACGAGCCGCGAGCAATTTGGGGCGGAAACGCATGAATTTTGGGAAAGCGTCGACCATTTTGGATTCCTTGTTGAAAATGGAATGAGGAGGTGGATTTCCGTGCAAATCCGAGCCCTTTGGAGCAATTGCCCCTTGAAAGCGCAAAACCGCCCTCAAAACGAGCCGCGAGCAATTATGGGGCGGAAATGCATGAATTTGGGAAAAGTGCGACCATTTTGGATTCCTTGTGGAAATTGGAATGAGGAGGTGGATTTCCGTGCAAATCCGAGCCCTTTGGAGCAATTGCCCCTTGAAAGCGCAAAACCGCCCTCAAAACGAGCCGCGAGCAATTTGGGGCGGAAATGCATGAATTTGGGAAGCGTGCGACCATTTTGGATTCCTTGTGGAAAATGGAATGAGGAGGTGGATTTCCGTGCAAATCCGAGCCCTTTGGAGCAATTGCCCCTTGAAAGCGCAAAACCGCCCTCAAAACGAGCCGCGAGCAATTTGGGGGCGGAAATGCATGAATTTGGGAAAAGTGCGACCATTTTGGATTCCTTGTGGAAAATGGAATGAGGAGGTGGATTTCCGTGCAAATCCGAGCCCTTTGGAGCAATTGCCCCTTGAAAGCGCAAAACCGCCCTCAAAACGAGCCGCGAGCAATTTGTGGTGCGGAAACGCATGAATTTGGGAAAAGCGTCGACCATTTTGGATTCCTTGTTGAAAATGGAATGAGGAGGTGGATTTCCGTGCAAATCCGAGCCCTTTGGAGCAATTGCCCCTTGAAAGCGCAAAACCGCCCTCAAAACGAGCCGCGAGCAATTATGGGGCGGAAATGCATGAATTTGGGAAAAGTGCGACCATTTTGGATTCCTTGTGGAAATTGGAATGAGGAGGTGGATTTCCGTGCAAATCCGAGCCCTTTGGAGCAATTGCCCCTTGAAAGCGCAAAACCGCCCTCAAAACGAGCCGCGAGCAATTTGGGGCGGAAACGCATGAATTTGGGGAAAGCGTCGACCATTTTGGATTCCTTGTTGAAAATGGAATGAGGAGGTGGATTTCCGTGCAAATCCGAGCCCTTTGGAGCAATTGCCCCTTGAAAGCGCAAAACCGCCCTCAAAACGAGCCGCGAGCAATTTGGGGGCGGAAACGCATGAATTTGGGAAAAGCGTCGACCATTTTGGATTCCTTGTGGAAAATGGATTGAGGAGGGCGATTTCCGTGCAAATCCGAGCCCTTTGGAGCAATTGCCCCTTGAAAGCGAAAAACCGCCCTCAAAACGAGCCGCGAGCAATTTGGGGGCGGAAATGCATGAATTTGGGAAAAGTGCGACCATTTTGGATTCCTTGTGGAAAATGGAATGAGGAGGTGGATTTCCGTGCAAATCCGAGCCCTTTGGAGCAATTGCCCCTTGAAAGCGCAAAACCGCCCTCAAAACGAGCCGCGAGCAATTTGGGGGCGGAAATGCATGAATTTGGGAAAAGTGCGACCATTTTGGATTCCTTGTGGAAAATGGAATGAGGAGGTGGATTTCCGTGCAAATCCGAGCCCTTTGGAGCAATTGCCCCTTGAAAGCGCAAAACCGCCCTCAAAACGAGCCGCGAGCAATTTGGTGGCGGAAATGCATGAATTTGGGAAAGCGTCGACACTTTTTGATTCCTTGTGGAAAATGGAATGAGGAGGTGGATTTCCGTGCAAATCCGAGCCCTTTGGAGCAATTGCCCCTTGAAAGCGCAAAACCGCCCCCAAAACGAGCCGCGAGCAATTTGGGGCGGAAACGCATGAATTTGGGAAAAGCGTCGACTATTTTGGATTCCTTGTGGAAAATGGATTGAGGAGGTGGATTTCCGTGCAAATCGAAGCCCTTTGGAGCAAATGCCCCTTGAAAGAGCAAAACCGCCCTCAAAACGAGCCGCGAGCAATTATGGGGCGGAAACGCATGAATTTGGGAAAAGCGTCGACCATTTTGGATTCCTTGTGGAAAATGGAATGAGGAGGTGGATTTCCGTGCAAATCCGAGCCCTTTGGAGCAATTGCCCCTTGAAAGCGCAAAACCGCCCTCAAAACGAGCCGCGAGCAATTATGGGGCGGAAATGCATGAATTTGGGAAAAGTGCGACCATTTTGGATTCCTTGTGGAAATTGGAATGAGGAGGTGGATTTCCGTGCAAATCCGAGCCCTTTGGAGCAATTGCCCCTTGAAAGCGCAAAACCGCCCTCAAAACGAGCCGCGAGCAATTTGGGGGCGGAAAGGCATGAATTTGGGAAAAGTGCGACCATTTTGGATTCCTTGTGGAAAATGGAATGAGGAGGTGGATTTCCGTGCAAATCCGAGCCCTTTGGAGCAATTGCCCCTTGAAAGCGCAAAACCGCCCCCAAAACGAGCCGCGAGCAATTTGGGGCGGAAATGCATGAATTTGGGAAAGCGTCGACCATTTTGGATTCCTTGTGGAAAATGGAATGAGGAGGTGGATTTCCGTGCAAATCCGAGCCCTTTGGAGCAATTGCCCCTTGAAAGCGCAAAACCGCCCTCAAAACGAGCCGCGAGCAATTTGGGGGCGGAAACGCATGAATTTGGGAAAAGAGCGACCATTTTGGATTCCTTGTGGAAAATGGAATGAGGAGGGGATTTCCGTGCAAATCCGAGCCCTGTGGAGCAATTGCCCCTTGAAAGCGCAAAACCGCCCTCAAAACGAGCCGCGAGCAATTTGGGGTCGGAAACGCATGAATTTGGGAAAAGCGTCGACCATTTTGGATTCCTTGTGGAAAATGGAATGAGGAGGTGGATTTCCGTGCAAATCCGAGCCCTTTGGAGCAATTGCCCCTTGAAAGCGAAAAACCGCCCTCAAAACGAGCCGCGAGCAATTTGGGGGCGGAAATGCATGAATTTGGGAAAAGTGCGACCATTTTGGATTCCTTGTGGAAAATGGAATGAGGAGGTGGATTTCCGTGCAAATCCGAGCCCTTTGGAGCAATTGCCCCTTGAAAGCGCAAAACCGCCCTCAAAACGAGCCGCGAGCAATTATGGGGCGGAAATGCATGAATTTGGGAAAAGTGCGACCATTTTGGATTCCTTGTGGAAATTGGAATGAGGAGGTGGATTTCCGTGCAAATCCGAGCCCTTTGGAGCAATTGCCCCTTGAAAGCGCAAAACCGCCCTCAAAACGAGCCGCGAGCAATTTGGGGCGGAAATGCATGAATTTGGGAAGCGTGCGACCATTTTGGATTCCTTGTGGAAAATGGAATGAGGAGGTGGATTTCCGTGCAAATCCGAGCCCTTTGGAGCAATTGCCCCTTGAAAGCGCAAAACCGCCCTCAAAACGAGCCGCGAGCAATTTGGTGGCGGAAACGCATGAATTTGGGAAAGCGTCGACCATTTTGGATTCCTTGTGGAAAATGGAATGAAGAGGTGGATTTTCGTGCAAATCCGAGCCCTTTGGAGCAATTGCCCCTTGAAAGCGCAAAACCGCCCTCAAAACGAGCCGCGAGCAATTTGGGGGCGGAAACGCATGAATTTGGGAAAAGCGTCGACCATTTTGGATTCCTTGTTGAAAATGGAATGAGGAGGTGGATTTCCGTGCAAATCCGAGCCCTTTGGAGCAATTGCCCCTTGAAAGCGCAAAACCGCCCTCAAAACGAGCCGCGAGCAATTATGGGGCGGAAATGCATGAATTTGGGAAAAGTGCGACCATTTTGGATTCCTTGTGGAAATTGGAATGAGGAGGTGGATTTCCGTGCAAATCCGAGCCCTTTGGAGCAATTGCCCCTTGAAAGCGCAAAACCGCCCTCAAAACGAGCCGCGAGCAATTATGGGGCGGAAATGCATGAATTTGGGAAAAGTGCGACCATTTTGGATTCCTTGTGGAAATTGGAATGAGGAGGTGGATTTCCGTGCAAATCCGAGCCCTTTGGAGCAATTGCCCCTTGAGCCCTTTTGGAAATGCATGAATTGCCGACCATTTTGGATTCCTTGTGGAAAATGGAATGAGGAGGTGGATTCCGAGCCCTTTGGAGCAATTGCACCTTGACAGCGCAAAACCGCCCTCAAAACGAGCCGCGAGCAATTTGGTGGCGGAAACGCATGAATTTGGGGAAAGCGTCGACCATTTTGGATTCCTTGTTGAAAATGGAATGAGGAGGTGGATTTCCGTGCAAATCCGAGCCCTTTGGAGCAATTGCCCCTTGAAAGCGCAAAACCGCCCTCAAAACGAGCCGCGAGCAATTTGGGGGCGGAAACGCATGAATTTGGGGAAAGCGTCGACCATTTTGGATTCCTTGTTGAAAATGGAATGAGGAGGTGGATTTCCGTGCAAATCCGAGCCCTTTGGAGCAATTGCCCCTTGAAAGCGCAAAACCGCCCTCAAAACGAGCCGCGAGCAATTATGGGGCGGAAATGCATGAATTTGGGAAAAGTGCGACCATTTTGGATTCCTTGTGGAAATTGGAATGAGGAGGTGGATTTCCGTGCAAATCCGAGCCCTTTGGAGCAATTGCCCCTTGAAAGCGCAAAACCGCCCTCAAAACGAGCCGCGAGCAATTATGGGGCGGAAATGCATGAATTTGGGAAAAGTGCGACCATTTTGGATTCCTTGTGGAAATTGGAATGAGGAGGTGGATTTCCGTGCAAATCCGAGCCCTTTGGAGCAATTGCCCCTTGAAAGCGCAAAACCGCCCTCAAAACGAGCCGCGAGCAATTTGGTGGCGGAAACGCATGAATTTGGGGAAAGCGTCGACTATTTTGGATTCCTTGTGGAAAATGGATTGAGGAGGGCGCTTTCCGTGCAAATCCGAGCCTTTTGGAGCAATTGCCCCTTGAAAGCGCAAAACCGCCCTCAAAACGAGCCGCGAGCAATTTGGGGCGGAAACGCATGAATTTGGGGAAAGCGTCGACCATTTTGGATTCCTTGTGGAAAATGGAATGAGGAGGTGGATTTCCGTGCAAATCCGAGCCCTTTGGAGCAATTGCCCCTTGAAAGCGCAAAACCGCCCTCAAAACGAGCCGCGAGCAAATTGGGGGCGGAAACGCATGAATTTTGGGAAAGCGTCGACCATTTTGGATTCCTTGTTGAAAATGGAATGAGGAGGTGGATTTCCGTGCAAATCCGAGCCCTTTGGAGCAATTGCCCCTTGAAAGCGCAAAACCGCCCTCAAAACGAGCCGCGAGCAATTTGGGGGCGGAAACGCATGAATTTGGGAAAGCGTCGACTATTTTGGATTCCTTGTGGAAAATGGATTGAGGAGGTGGATTTCCGTGCAAATCGAAGCCCTTTGGAGCAAATGCCCCTTGAAAGAGCAAAACCGCCCTCAAAACGAGCCGCGAGCAATTATGGGGCGGAAATGCATGAATTTGGGAAAAGTGCGACCATTTTGGATTCCTTGTGGAAATTGGAATGAGGAGGTGGATTTCCGTGCAAATCCGAGCCCTTTGGAGCAATTGCCCCTTGAAAGCGAAAAACCGCCCTCAAAACGAGCCGCGAGCAATTTGGGGGCGGAAATGCATGAATTTGGGAAAAGTGCGACCATTTTGGATTCCTTGTGGAAAATGGAATGAGGAGGTGGATTTCCGTGCAAATCCGAGCCCTTTGGAGCAATTGCCCCTTGAAAGCGCAAAACCGCCCTCAAAACGAGCCGCGAGCAATTATGGGGCGGAAATGCATGAATTTGGGAAAAGTGCGACCATTTTGGATTCCTTGTGGAAATTGGAATGAGGAGGTGGATTTCCGTGCAAATCCGAGCCCTTTGGAGCAATTGCCCCTTGAAAGCGCAAAACCGCCCTCAAAACGAGCCGCGAGCAATTTGGTGGCGGAAACGCATGAATTTGGGGAAAGCGTCGACTATTTTGGATTCCTTGTGGAAAATGGATTGAGGAGGTGGATTTCCGTGCAAATCGAAGCCCTTTGGAGCAAATGCCCCTTGAAAGAGCAAAACCGCCCTCAAAACGAGCCGCGAGCAATTATGGGGCGGAAACGCATGAATTTGGGAAAGCGTCGACCATTTTGGATTCCTTGTGGAAAATGGAATGAGGAGGTGGATTTCCGTGCAAATCCGAGCCCTTTGGAGCAATTGCCCCTTGAAAGCGCAAAACCGCCCTCAAAACGAGCCGCGAGCAATTTGGTGGCGGAAACGCATGAATTTGGGGAAAGCGTCGACTATTTTGGATTCCTTGTGGAAAATGGATTGAGGAGGGCGCTTTCCGTGCAAATCCGAGCCTTTTGGAGCAATTGCCCCTTGAAAGCGCAAAACCGCCCTCAAAACGAGCCGCGAGCAATTTGGGGCGGAAACGCATGAATTTGGGGAAAGCGTCGACCATTTTGGATTCCTTGTGGAAAATGGATTGAGGAGGGCGATTTCCGTGCAAATCCGAGCCCTTTGGAGCAATTGCGCCTTGAAAGCGCGAAACTAATCTCAAAACGAGCCGCGAGCAATTTTGGGGCGGAAATGCATGAATTTGGGAAAAGTGCGACCATTTTGGATTCCTTGATTTCCCTGCAAATCCGAGCCCTTTGGAGCAATTGCCCCTTGAAAGCGCAAAACCGCCCTCAAAACGAGCCGCGAGCAATTATGGGGCGGAAATGCATGAATTTGGGAAAAGTGCGACCATTTTGGATTCCTTGTGGAAAATGGAATGAGGAGGTTGATTTCCGTGCAAATCCGAGCCCTTTGGAGCAATTGCCCCTTGAAAGCGCAAAACCGCCCTCAAAACGAGCCGCGAGCAATTTGGGGGCGGAAATGCATGAATTTGGGAAAAGTGCGACCATTTTGGATTCCTTGTGGAAAATGGAATGAGGAGGTTGATTTCCGTGCAAATCCGAGCCCTTTGGAGCAATTGCCCCTTGAAAGCGCAAAACCGCCCTCAAAACGAGCCGCGAGCAATTTGGTGGCGGAAACGCATGAATTTGGGGAAAGCGTCGACTATTTTGGATTCCTTGTGGAAAATGGATTGAGGAGGGCGCTTTCCGTGCAAATCCGAGCCTTTTGGAGCAATTGCCCCTTGAAAGCGCAAAACCGCCCTCAAAACGAGCCGCGAGCAATTTGGGGCGGAAATGCATGAATTTGGGAAAAGTGCGACCATTTTGGATTCCTTGTGGAAAATGGAATGAGGAGGTTGATTTCCGTGCAAATCCGAGCCCTTTGGAGCAATTGCCCTTTGAAAGCGCAAAACCGCCCTCAAAACGAGCCGCGAGCAATTGGGGAGCGGAAACGCATGAATTTGGGGAAAGCGTCGACCATTTTGGATTCCTTGTGGAAAATGGATTGAGGAGGGTGATTTCCGTGCAAATCCGAGCCCTTTGGAGCAATTGCCCCTTGAAAGCGCAAAACCGCCCTCAAAACGAGCCGCGAGCAATTTGGGGGCGGAAATGCATGAATTTGGGAAAAGTGCGACCATTTTGGATTCCTTGTGGAAAATGGAATGAGGAGGTTCATTTCCGTGCAAATCCGAGCCCTTTGGAGCAATTGCCCTTTGAAAGCGCAAAACCGCCCTCAAAACGAGCCGCGAGCAATTTGGGGGCGGAAACGGATGAAATTGGGGAAAGCGTCGACCATTTGGGATTCCTTGTGGAAAATGGATTGAGGAGGGCGATTTCCGTGTAAATTTGAGCCCTTTGGAGCAATTGCCCCATGAAAGATCAAAACCGCCCTCAAAACGAGCCGCGAGCAATTTGGGGGCGGAAATGCATGAATTTGGGAAAAGTGAGACCATTTTGGATTCCTTGTGGAAAATGGAATGAGGAGGTGGATTTTCGTGCAAATCCGAGCCCTTTGGAGCAATTGCCCCTTGAAAGCGCAAAACCGCCCTCAAAACGAGCCGCGAGCAATTTGGGGGCGGAAATGCATGAATTTGGGAAACGTGCGACCATTTTTTATTCCTTGTGGAAAATGGAATGAGGAGGTGGATTTCCGTGCAAATCCGAGCCCTTTGGAGCAATTGCCCTTTGAAAGCGCAAAACCGCCCTCAAAACGAGCCGCGAGCAATTGGGGAGCGGAAACGCATGAATTTTGGAAAATGGATTGAGGAGGGCGATTTCCGTGCAAATCCGAGCCCTTTGGAGCAATTGCGCCTTGAAAGCGCGAAACTAATCTCAAAACGAGCCGCGAGCAATTTTGGGGCGGAAATGCATGAATTGGGGAAAAGTGCGACCATTTTGGATTCCTGATTTCCCTGCAAATCCGAGCTCTTCGGAGCAATTGCCACTTGAAAGCGCAAAACCGCCCTCAAAACGAGCCGCGAGCAATTTGGGGCGGAAATGCATGAATTTGGGAAAAGTGCGACCATTTTGGATTCCTTGTGGAAAATGGAATGAGGAGGTTGATTTCCGTGCAAATCCGAGCCCTTTGGAGCAATTGCCACTTGAAAGCGCAAAACCGCCCTCAAAACGAGCCGCGAGCAATTTGGGGGCGGAAATGCATGAATTTGGGAAAAGTGCGACCATTTTGGATTCCTTGTGGAAAATGGAATGAGGAGGTGGATTTCCGTGCAAATCCGAGCCCTTTGGAGCAATTGCCCCTTGAAAGCGCAAAACCGCCCCCAAAACGAGCCGCGAGCAATTTGGCGGCGTAAACGGATGAAATTGGGGAAAGCGTCGACCATTTGGGATTCCTTGTGGAAAATGGATTGAGGAGGGCGATTTCCGTGCAAATTTGAGCCCTTTGGAGCAATTGCGCCTTGAAAGCGCGAAACTAATCTCAAAACGAGCCGCGAGCAATTTTGGGGCGGAAATGCATGAATTGGGGAAAAGTGCGACCATTTTGGATTCCTTGTGGAAAATGGAATGAGGAGGTTCATTTCCGTGCAAATCCGAGCCCTTTGGAGCAATTGCCCCTTGAAAGCGCAAAACCGCCCTCAAAACGAGCCGTGAGCAATTTGGGAGCGGAAACGCATGAATTTGGGGAAAGCGTGGACCATTTTGGATTCCTTGTGGAAAATGGATTGAGGAGGGCGCTTTCCGTGCAAATCCGAGCCCTTTGGAGCAATTGCCCCTTGAAAGCGCAAAACGGACCTCAAAACGAGCCGCGAGCAATATGGGGGCGGAAACGGATGAATTTGGGGAAAGCGTCGACCATTTGGGATTCCTTGTGGAAAATGGATTGAGGAGGGCGATTTCCGTGCAAATCCGAGCCCTTTGGAGCAATTGCGCCTTGAAAGCGCGAAACTAATCTCAAAACGAGCCGCGAGCAATTTTGGGGCGGAAATGCATGAATTGGGGAAAAGTGCGACCATTTTGGATTCCTGATTTCCCTGCAAATCCGAGCCCTTTGGAGCAATTGCCCCTTGAAAGCGCAAAACCGCCCTCAAAACTAGCCGCGAGCAATTTGGGGGCGGAAACGCATGAATTTAGGGAAAGCGTTGACCATTTTGGATTCCTTGTGGAAAATGGATTGAGGAGGGCGCTTTCCGTGCAAATCCGAGCCCTTTGGAGCAATTGCCCTTTGAAAGCGCAAAACGGACCTCAAAACGAGCCGCGAGCAATATGGGGGCGGAAACGGATGAATTTGGGGAAAGCGTCGACCATTTGGGATTCCTTGTGGAAAATGGATTGAGGAGGGCGATTTCCGTGCAAATCCGAGCCCTTTGGAGCAATTGCGCCTTGAAAATGCGAAACTAATCTAAAAACGAGCCGCGAGCAATTTGGGGGCGGAAATGCATGAATTGGGGAAAAGTGCGACCATTTTGGATTCCTGATTTCCCTGCAAATCCGAGCTCTTCGGAGCAATTGCCACTTGAAAGCGCAAAACCACCCTCAAAACGAGCCGCGAGCAATTTGGGGGCGGAAATGCATGAATTTGGGAAAAGTGCAACCATTTTGGATTCCTTGTGGAATATGGAATGAGGAGGTTGATTTCCGTGCAAATCCGAGCCCTTTGGAGCAATTGCCCTTTGAAAGCGCAAAACCGCCCTCAAAACGAGCCGCGAGCAATTGGGGCGCGGAAACGCATGAATTTGGGGAAAGCGTCGACCATTTGGGATTCCTTGTGGAAAATGGATTGAGGAGGGCGATTTCCGTGCAAATCCGAGCCCTTTGGAGCAATTGCGCCTTGAAAACGCGAAACTAATCTCAAAACGAGCCGCGAGCAATTTTGGGGCGGAAATGCATGAATTGGGGAAAAGTGCGACCATTTTGGATTCCTGATTTCCCTGCAAATCCGAGCTCTTCGGAGCAATTGCCACTTGAAAGCGCAAAACCGCCCTCAAAACGAGCCGCGAGCAATTTGGGGGCGGAAATGCATGAATTTGGGAAAAGTGCAACCATTTTGGATTCCTTGTGGAAAATGGAATGAGGAGGTGGATTTCCGTGCAAATCCGAGCCCTTTGGAGCAATTGCTCCTTGAAAGCGCAAAACCGCCCTCAAAACGAGCCGCGAGCAATTCTGGGGCGGAAATGCATGAATTTGGGAAACGTGCGACCATTTTTTATTCCTTGTGGAAAATGGAATGAGGAGGTGGATTTCCGTGCAAATCCGAGCCCTTTGAAGCAATTGCCCCTTGAAAGCGCGAAACTAATCTCAAAACGAGCCGCGAGCAATTTTGGGGCGGAAATGCATGAATTGGGGAAAAGTGCGAGCATTTTGGATTCCTGATTTCCCTGCAAATCCGAGCCCTTTGGAGCAATTGCCCCTTGATAGCGCAAAACCGCCCTCAAAACGAGCCGCGAGCAATTTGGGGGCGGAAACGCATGAATTTGGGGAAAGCGTCGACCATTTTGGATTCCTTGTGGAAAAATGATTGAGGAGGGAGATTTCCGTGCAAATCCGAGGCCTTCGGAGCAATTGCCACTTGAAAGTGGGAGTATGTTGGAAATTATGCCCTAGGGGCAAGTCATTGTACTTATCAACGATCCCCATATGAATTGGGTAGTCGCAATGTCTTGCTAGAGGCCGCTTGCGACTTGTGGGTTGGTACAGTATTGGCCCGCTGCCAATCTCATGTGGGCCTACTGTGGTCGCACACAAGAATGGCCCAACACGAGCAAGAGTGTCCGATTCATTGAATCTTAAATGTGTTTAAGATTTAATGAATACTTATTTAATCTAGGATGTGTGTGTATATATATATATATGCATATATAAATATATTAGATTCGAAAATAATAATGATATTATTTATTGACAATAATATTATTATATATATAGTATTTAATTTATTTGATAAATTAAATAACTATAATAAATTGAGATATTGTATCTCAGATTTAATTTTCGAATAAAGATATTGCATATCGATTTAATTTGAACCGCGATATCGGATCTCATTTTAAATATAATGATATCATATCTTGATTTAATTTATAAATATAAATTAAATCTAAAGGCTTTTTAATTTTGGATTAAATAAATAGATTAGATTAGATCTATCAGATAGATTTAATTAATATATTTTTTAATCCAAATTCAAAAATTGGTTTTGAATAAAATACGCCTACTAGGTTTAGAAAAACCTACGGGACATTCTGTCGAGCGTATTAGAAAGCCGCGAAAAACCCTAGAAAGAAAAAGAGAGAGACGCAAGAATACTGAGGCGCTAGCATGCTGCCGTCAGTGTTGGCCGTTCGTGTGGATACCGGTAGAGGAAGGCGATTCTAAAGAGTCGGCTTCTGCTGATCGAGAAGGTAGCCCACCAGTTCAAATTGTTCTGCAAAGGTACGATTCGGAAACCCTAAACCTTGATTTAAACGCCGTTGAGCGATCCGCCTAAGGGATTCGTAAAAGTTTTTACTCCGCTGCGTGTACGGATCCCAACAGTGGCATCAGAGCCAACTCAACCGTGCGTTTAAATTAGGTTTTACGCGTGTTTATATATATGATATATATGCTAAAACCGATCTTTGTATGCATTTGAATTACAAAACTCGCGTTAGGGTTTCTACGGATAGCTAGTCGGATATTGCGGCAGTTCTCTGAATTGTTCAGATCGGACTGTGTAGCTGATTCGCGTGGATCTGAAACGTTCAGATCCGATGTCGATCAGTACGTTAGGGTTTGAAATTTTCAGGAAAAAAAAATCACGGTTTTTTTTTTGGAAATTATTTTCGAGAAAAAGCACGTTTTTTTGGGAAATTATTTTCAAAAACATGAAGTTATTTTGATCATGTAGGGATCCCGGCTGATTGTCAGTAGCGCGAGATTTTAAATCATGAATATAAATTAGAGAATTTATATCATGATAACTTTAACCATAATATTTTATTGCATAACTGTATGAATTAAATATATAGTGTGATTTAACTTGTTTGGGTATGGTGAACAATATGGCTCTAGAATTTACAAGTGTTGTATTTTTTTAAATATGGCATGCTATGTTGAAACGAGGTTTCTCATGAACTATTTTGGGAGAATTACACTCAGGTCCCAAGGAACACAAAAAATTACAATAAGGTCTCAGCAAGAATTCACATTACAAAGAAGTCCCCAGGGACTTTTTTGTTAATAATTCATCTTAAGAAAAGTCCTTATTGCCCTTACTACATTAGAAAGGAAACAAAACGTGCTGGAATCAAAACCTGCTGGAACAAAACGAAAAAGTGGATAACAGGGAAAAACATGCGCACGAGCTGGAATGAGAAGTGGAAAATCGGAGCAGGGGAAAAATGGAGCCACACGTGAGCAGCGGTGAATCGAATCTCCACATTGAAGGCATTGACATTTTCATATCTTGGGCAAAGCTTAGATTGTAGCTGTCATCTTCTCTTCTCTGTTCGAATTCTATGGGTGTATGTTCAGGGTTGATGAAGGGTTGAAGTTTGAGCTCATTTGTGGACTATAAGCTCATATCTAGGTAAGTAATGCTAAGATTTTGTTAAAGATATCATCTTTACTGTTGAAGTTGGGGTTTCATGTTCTTGGGGAGGGTTTTCAAACATCATGCTCTGTTTTTTGGGAAGGTGACAGAGGGGTAACAGAGGGTATGCTCTGTTTTTAGTGTTTGAAATTATATGAAATTATATTGCTGTCAAAATTCTCAAAATTTGTTGTAAATCTATACTTTTTCAGTTGTAAATTTATACTTTTTGTGTTGTAAATAGCCTCTGGAAGTCACAATGCAAAAAACGAACGTTTTCAGATTTGTTGTAAATATATACTTTTTCAGTTGTAAATTTATACTTTTTGTGTTGTAAATAGCCTCTGGAAGTCACAATGCAAAAAACGAACGTTTTCAGATTTGTTGTAAATCTATACTTTTTCAGTTGTAAATTTATACTTTTTGTGTTGTAAATAGCCTCTGGAAGTCACAATGCAAAAAACGAAGGTTTTCAGATTTGTTGTAAATCTATACTTTTTCAGTTGTAAATTTATACTTTTTGTGTTGTAAATAGCCTCTGGAAGTCACAATGCAAAAAATGAACATTTTCAGATTTGTTGTAAATCTATACTTTTTCAGTTGTAAATTTATACTTTTTGTGTTGTAAATAGCCTCTGGTTATACTTTTTGTGTTGTAAATAGCCTCGGACATTTAGGGACAATCAAAAATTCCCATCCCCTGTTGAACAACACATTATCAGTTTTTTCAACATTCAACATAGTCTTTCCTGTTAATAATGTACATTTGGCTCGAAGGCTAGTCAAAAAATAGGCAGATCTTGCTTTGCTTTCAACATAGATCTTGCTTTGATACATTCAGTTGCCATATACATTGTCAAAATAAGCCTATATCAATGCAAACACTTTCAACTATTTTACAATAACATCTACAACTTTATTTCTTCTTCTTCGATTGTTGGTTGCCTGGCAGTCGGGACAACAACTTTATTACATGGCAACCCCATCAGTTGTTTCACATCTTCAGGTCGTAAATGCAGTGACTTCCCTCGAATGACGACATTCTTTGTTGGAGGGTCAAAACCGTCCATAAACTGACCACATAAATGTCGAGGAATTTGTGCACAACATATATGAACCAATTTATGGAATCCTATCTTCTCCAATCTCGCCATCCTATCCGGTCTATTTTTAATATTCTCACACACTTTCATAAATTGATTTAGGGCACATCGAGTAAGGAAAGGAACAACATTTTTTTTCCCCTTGCCCCTACTTAATTTCAGTTTGAAGGCTCTCTTCCTATATTTTTCCCTCTCCTTCTCTCCTAACGCCTTCCATGCTTGTTTAACAGCATGAATCTCCTTTCTCAACGGCTTGACCTCTTCATTCTTTTTCTTCTTGTCCTTGAAATACTATTTCGTGAATTGTATATATCCGGACACAATTGGCTTGACCTCTTTATTTGTTGCCATGTTCTTATTACCTGAAAGATTACATCAGCAGTTTGATTTAACTTCTTTATATACAAATGTTCACACAGGATAGCATCAAGTATAAAACATTACCATACTTACGATGATGATTTAAGCTATAGATGTAAAAGTGAAAGCTTTCAAAATAATATAACCAAGGCATTTAGTACAACTACAACTCGTTTCATATTTAAACAAGCTCAATTAAACATATATTTATGCTCATAACAAGACTTAAACAAGCTCAATTATTCATCATCTTTGGTTTGAAGTAAAGCCCATGCATTCATTAACATAGTTTGTTGTAATCATCCTAAATTTAAGAATAACATTTATAACACAAAAACCAATTTGAGAGCAAAATTACTTAATGCAATAGAAATTTAGATTTTCTAAATCAAATAGTTCATATTTAAGTTCAAGGTGTGTTCATCAAAAGTCCAAAGATGCACTATGCAAAGTCATTTCAATATACAAAGTGATAAGAAAGCAACAGCTTTACTTGAAGTCCCTCCTTCAAATATTCATTCCACATGAGGATTAACTACTGCAACTATGCGATCATCAAATTACTCCTCCCTCAATGAAAAAGGTAAAGAATGATCAAATTTCATCACAGAAGCCTATCAAATTAAGTATTTTGAGAAATTTTATTAAAAGCTGTTAATGTGATACCAAAATGCCTTCAGCTTCCACTCCCTCAGTAAAAATATTTGGAAACTTCACCTTCTTGTAACTTAGATACCCCGGGATATAACTCAGAAAAAATACGGAGGGCATTTCTCCTTGCTAACCAAAAATCAGGTTCACTAAGCTTTTTCAACAATTTGAGGTTTTAAGTTCCTTCAGTGCATATTTTTCAAACTTGTCATCCTTGAATATAAATTTCTGTAAAAACGATTATAGCAATATATATAGGGACAAGCAACAAGTCAACAATTGCAATTTGCAGTTATAACTACAGAACCATCAAATTTCAGTCCACCCAGTCAAAAAAGAAATAGTGATCAATTTTCTTCAGACAATCAGGTTTTGGCATGGGAGAATTCTAATCCATTGGCACTACTAAGCTAAAGGGAAAATAAGATAAACAAAGCTCTTTATTTTGTAACAAAAGCTCCGAGTTGCACCATTCAAAGCTCTAAAAATTTGGTAAATAAATTCAAATCAATAGATAAAAACCAAATTACAGACATACCAAATGGCAATTGTTCAAGAATTATGATAAAAACGAATCAAACAATACAGGCCACTGTACGATGCATCCACAATATTCAAATCCCTCCCATCCTTTTTTGACTCAAATCGTGAAATTTGAATCACACGATTCTAATAACACTGAGAAGAAAGAAGTACCCTTCAAATTAAAAGTTCAAATTGGGCAACCAGAATACTGAGAGAAATCAATTAGAGTAGAACTTGAGCAGAAAAGTTTAATCACCACAATAAACAAGGAACCAAAATTTGGAAGTCAACATCCAGGAAACTAACTGCATATGCCCAAACTAATATAGAATTGCCTCAAAACTAACTACTTTCTTTAACAGATAATTATTAAATCCTAAATTTCCAAACATCACAGCAACAAACACAGAATCAGCGAAACATAACAAAACAAAGAAAAATAACAGTAGAAAAATGCTGACCGGAGGAGAAGGACGCCGGCAAAACGTACGTGCAACGACGGTGGCACACGAACGAAAAGGATGAAGGACTAGGGTTAAACGATGGGGCAGAGGTTTGGTCCCAAAAATCCCGAAGGTTCCACGATGCAGGGAGTCTCGCGCGCGCAATCCCACCGGCGACGAACAAGGAAGGGGGAAGAAAAACAAAGAGCCTAATTTCCTTCTCTCTCGGTCGAATGGCGAGCTCGAACGCTGTCGCAGGTCTTCGATCGATTCCGGCTCGCTCACGCTAGGTCTCGGTCGAATCTGAGGGAGATAACACGATTTATGTGTTTTTGCCTTGTCCAAAATGGTTATTTTACATTCCCATATAATTACACAGAAGTCCCCAGGGACTTCTTTGTAATGTGAATTCTTGTTGGGACCTTATTGTAATTTTTTGTCCTCCTTGGGACCTGAGTGTAATTCTCCCAACTATTTTTCTTTAATTTTATCTAGAGAAGTCCTCTCATTGGCTTGAGAGGATTCTAGGTTAGGTGATCATGTTGTGTTGCAGTCCTTGATTATGTTTTGGATTTGATCATTGCATAATTAATTTAGAATTTTAATTATATTTTGATTAGATCACTCATAATTAATTTAGAATTTTAATTATGATTTGATTAGATCACTCATAATTAATTTAGAATTTTAATTATGATTTGATTAGATCACTCATAATCAATTTAGAGTTTTAATTATGTTTTGATTAGATCACTCATAATTAATTTAGATATTATATGAGATACAATAATGATTGCATTCATATAAGTATAATTAATAGGATTAATCTAATTATACCCTCTAAATAAAATCTTAAGTCATAATGCCACCAATAAATGAATACTTGTCAAAACCTAGATCGCCCATTTGTATGTTCCACCAAAGTGGATGCATCTGAGTTATCTTGGTGAGACAAGAGTGAGTAATGGTGATACTCAATATTCATTATTGTCCTGACTTAATTGAGATTATCAAAATGGTTTTGGATCTCAAGGCATTAGATGGGATTAAACATGACACGTCATATGATGATTGAATCCCATAAAGATCTAAGAGTTACATATGATGTAATTGGCAAGGGGTTTGCCTACCTAAATAACTTAATTTAAGCGTCCTGCCAAAGCGGACTTAAATTTAAGCCAAATATGGATCTTAGCCCACTAATTATAATGAGGGTTCTTAATTCAAAGGGAGATTATTAATTAAACTTTGCATATCTTTAGTTGTAGAATCATGTAGTCTAGTAATACTTCAACACCATCAATGCGATTAGTCCTTAAGAAGGACGAACTCGATGAGACAAAATTTCTTGACATGTTTGGGAACTTAAGCGTTGATCCTAAACACGAAAGAAAAGAGTATCTCATCAATCAACTCATTCTTGACGAGCCTTCAGCTACTGATCCAAGAGCTCAGACTAATGCTTATACGAAGCATAAGGATGACTCTGTGGATACAGGATGCCTGATGCTTGCCATTATGCTTCTAGACCTCAATAGAGATTTAGAACATGTGGAGGCCTCTGAGATGATTGTTCATCCTACGGAAATGTTCCAGTGGAAATGAAAGGCTACATTGATCACCTTGAGAGGCTTGAATTCCCATGTCCCAGAGTTAGCTACGATGTGATCTTCAACTCACTCCCAGGAAGTTATGATAACTTTGTCATGGATTACAACATGGAGTAATCAATTTCTGAACTGTATGGGATGCTCAAAATTGCTAAGATGAGCCTTAGAGAGGCCTAGTTCTGTTTTGTCCATTCAGAAAGGAAGGGGTATGAAACTGAAAGCCAAGAAGGCAAAACCTCCGAAGGATAGAGTCTGCTTCTTTTACAATGAACTTGGTCATTGGAAGAGGAATTGCAAACTCTATCAAGAAGATCTGAAAAAGAACAAGAAGGATAGCACGGCTATCGCTTCAGGTATCTTTGTCATAGATATTCATTTTTCTACTTCCACTACAGGGTATTAGATACTACATGTGGATCTCACATTTGAATAAATGTAGGATCTCAAGGACAGTAGAAAATTGAATGGACATATCTATGACATAACTAGTAAAAGGTTCAAGTCAAATTATTTGAATCCGACCTATCTATGGCATTGTCGTCTAGGCCATATAAATGAGAAACGCATTTCGAAACTCCATAAAGATGGATTTCTTAACTCATTTGATTTTGAATCAATTGATACATGCGAGTCTTGTTTATTGGGAAAGATGACAAAGGCACCTTTTACTGGACACAGTGAGAGAGCCACCAATTTATTGGGCCTCATACATACTGATGTGTGTGGACCAATGAATACATATGCCAGAGGAGGTCATTTGTACTTCATTATATTTATAGACGATTTCAGTAGATATGGATATATCTATTTAATGAAACATAAGTCAGAATCTTTTGAAATGTTCAAAATATTCCAAAATGAAGTGCAAAATCAACTTGGCAAAACAATTAAGACACTTCGATCTGATCGGGGTGGTGAATATTTGAGTCAAGAGTTCATTGACCATCTTAGGAGTTGTGGAATCGTCTCGTAACTTACTCCTCCAGGAACACCTCAATGGAATGGTGTTTCTGAGCGGAGGAATCGAACTCTATTAGATATGGTTCGATCTATGATGGGTTAAACAGATCTTCCACCTTCCTTTTGGGGCCATGCCCTAGAAACATTGCGCTCACACTAAACCGTGTTCCGTCAAAGGCAGTTGAAAAGACACCATATGAGATATGGACTAGGAAGAAACCCAGTTTGTCATTTCTTAAAATTTGGGGATGTGAGGTTTATGTCAAACAACAAGCCTCTGATAAATTATCATCGAGATCCTCAAAATGCCTTTTTGTGGGGTATCCTAAGGAAACTAAAGGATACTATGTCTACAATCCCACCGATCACAAAGTGTTTATTATTCGGAATAGTGTCTTCTTGGAAAAGAGTTTATCTCTAAAAGAACAAGTGGGAGTAAGGTGAACCTCGAAGAAGTTCGAGAGTCACAAGACAATGTAGAACCACATATGGAAACCAGAGAAGACTCACAACAAGTTATTGAGCCTACTCACGTAACACAAGACCCATAGAGGTCTGATAGAACACTGCTACAGCCTCAGAGATATGGATTTCTGATTACTGGAAGCCGTGATGTTTTGCTCATTGAGCACAATGAGCCAACTACCTATCGCAAGGCCATGGTGGGACCCAACTTCGAAAGATGGCTTAGTGCCATGAAGTCTGAAATGCAATCCATGTACGACAGTGAGGTATGGGCCTTAGCCGATCCACCTGAAGGTGTAAAAACCGTTGGGTGCAAGTGGGTTTTCAAAAAGAAAACTAACATGGAAGGCAAAGTAAATATCTTCAAGGCACGACTGGTTGCAAAAGGATTCACTCAAACTCATGGTGTGGACTATGATGAAACCTTTCCCCCAGTTGCAATGGCCAAATCAATCAGAATCCTTCTTGTCATATCATCATATTATGACTATGAAATATGGCAGATGAACGTCAAAACAGCCTTCCTTAACGGAAAGCTCCTTGAGGATGTGTACATGACACAACCTGAGGTTTTTGTGCGTCCAGAGGACTCTGGTAAAGTTTGCAAGCTTCAAAGATCCATTTATGGATTGAAGCAAGCATCTCGGAGCTGGAATCATCATTTTGATGAAGTAGTCAAAGAGTTTGGATTCATTCAAAATATAGATGAACCTTGTGTTTACAAAAAGGTTAGTGGGAGCACAGTTGTATTTATAGTGCTTTATGTTGATGACATCCTACTCATTGGGAATGACATTCCTACCTTGCAGAGTGTCAAGTCTTGGTTAGGAAAGTCTTTATCAATGAAAGATTTAGGCGAAGCCACTTACATCCTTGGGATTATGATCTATAGAGATAGATCTAAGAGGCTGATAGACCTAAGTCAGAGCACATATATAGACAAGATACTGCATAGATTCAGTATGCATGATTCAAAAAAAAAAAGAAGGGCAATATGCCCATGTCTCATGGCATCCATCTCGGTAAGATTCTGTGTCCTAGTACACAAGATCAAAGAGACCGCATGAGTAAGATTCCATATGCCTCCGCCATTGGATCTATCATGTATGCCATGTTATGTACTCGACCGGATGTCTCATGTGCCTTGAGTATGACTGGCAGATATAAACAAGATCCCGGTGAGGGTCACTGGACTGCTGTCAAGAATATCCTTAAGTACTTGAGAAGGACTGAAGACTTATTCTTGGTATATGGTGGCTTGGAAGATGAGCTCTACATCAAAGGATCAACCATATACTCAAGCGATTTCATCTTATCAGAGAAATCAATGATAGAGGTGATACAAAAAAAAATTATTATGCAAAGTACTAGGAGAAAGAAAGTCATTGTACTTTAGACATTTATGTTATTTAAAGTATTCTCCTTTTAGTTATCATTTCGTTTACATGTTTACATTGATAACTGTATCCCTGGATATATCTAATAGATTATCCTAAATGTCCCTGGTCGGTCATCTCTCGCGGGAGCGAGATGAAATAAGACCAGTGTGACTTTGATGAGTATGGGGATACGAGTCAAAGTCATAGGCACTTGTAAGAGTACAAGGTGTTGGACCGACCCACTATGAGAAAGCTGCATGGAATAAGTCATAAGCTTTTCTCATGTATAACCGCGTCACAACGCCCTTTGACCTAAGATCATCATGGATTCCTACATGATGAGTCGCTGGTCTTTGACCTAGTCAAAAGTCACCTTTGACCGGGTGATGATAAAGTGAGAAATGTATGGCCATACTACGATGGAAAGGAGTTTCCATCTCAATTGTTAGACTACTCAAGAATCGAGAAAGTAATGGTCAAGAACAGGAAGTTGACATTTTCCATGCCTCATCCTTGACCAAATTATCGCGTGACAAAAGGGTTTCCTTGTCGAGAATGGTTTCAGGAGGGCAGCTTCGGTACAAATCCGAGACCGTTGGAGCAATTCACCCTTGAAAGCGCGAAACCAATCTCAAAACTAGCCGGGAGCAATTTGGGGCGGACACATGAATTTGGGAAAAGCTTCGATGATTCTGGATTCCTTGTGGAAAATGGACTGAGGAGGGCGATTTCCGTGCAAATCCGAGCCCTATGGAGCAATTGCCTCTTGAAAGCGCGAAACCAAGCTCAAAACGAGCCACGCGCAATTTGAGGGCGGAAACGCATGAACTTTGGAAAAGCGTCGACCATTTTGGATTCCGTGTGGAAAACGGAATATGGAGGGGGATTTTCATGCAAATTGCCCCTGTGGAGAAATCGCCCCTTGAAAGCGCAAAACTACCCTCAAAACGAGCCGCTTGCAATTTTGGGGCGGAAACGCATGAATTTGGGAAAAGCGTCGACCATTTTGCATTCCTTTTGAAAAATTGAATGAGGAGGGGGATGCCCGTGCAAAACCGAGCCCTTTGGAGCACTTGCCCCTTGAAAGCTTAAAACCGCCCTCAAAACGAGCCGCGAGCAATTTGGGGCAGAAACACATGAAATTGGGAAAAGCGTCGACCATTTTGAATTCCTTGTGGAAAATGGATTGAGGAGGGCGATTTCCGTGCAAATCTGAGCCCTATGGAGCAATTTCCCCTTGAAAGTGCGAATTCGAGCCCTTTGGACCAATTGCTCCTTCAAAGCGCAAAACCACCCTCAAAACCAGCCGCGAGCAAATTGGGGGAAGAAGCGCATGAATTTGGGAAAAGCGTCGACCATTTTGGAGTCCTTGTGGAAAATGGAATGAGGAGGGCGATTTCCGTGCAAATCCAAGCCCTTTTGAGCAAATGCTCCTTGAAAGCGCAAAACCGCCCACAAAACAAGCTGCGAGGAAATTGGGGGCGGAAACGCTTGAATTTGGGAAAAGCGTCGATCATTTTGGATTCCTTGTGGAGAATGGTTTCAGGAGGGAAGTTTCGGTACAAATCCGAGACCTTTGGAGCAATTGCCCCTTGAAAGCGTCAAACCGCCCTCAAAACGACCCATGAGCAATTTGGGGGTGGAAACGCATGAATTTGGGAAAAGCGTCGACCATTTTGGATTCCTTGTGGAAAATGGATTGAGGAGGGCGATTTCCGTACAAATTCGAACCCTATGGAGCAATTTCCCCTTGAAAGTGTGAAACCAATCCCAAAACGAGCCACGTTCAATTTGGGGGCAGAAACGCATGAATTTGGGGAAAGCGTCGACTATTTTGGATTCCTTGTGGAAAATGGATTGAGGAGGGCGCTTTCCGTGCAAATCCGAGCCCTTTGGAGCAATTGCCCCTTGAAAGCGCAAAACCGCCCACAAAACGAGCTGCGAGGAAATTGGGGGCGGAAACGCTTGAATTTGCGAAAAGCGTCGATCATTTTGGATTCCTTGTGGAGAATGGTTTCAGGAGGGCAGTTTCGGTACAAATCCGAGACCTTTGGAGCAATTGCCCCTTCAAAGCGCGAAACCAATCTCAAAACTAGCCGGGAGCAATTTGGGGCGGAAACACATGAATTTGGGAAAAGCGTCGACGATTCTGGATTCCTTGTGGAAAATGGATTGAGGAGGGCGAATTCCGTGCAAATCCGAGCCCTATGGAGCAATTGCCTCTTGAAAGCGCGAAACCAAGCTCAAAACCAGCCACGCGCAATTTGAGTGCGGAAACACATGAACTTTGGAAAAGCGTCGACCATTTTGGATTCCGCGTGGAAAACGGAATAAGGAGGGGGATTTCCGTGCAAATTGCCCATGTGGAGAAATCGCCCCTTGAAAGCGCAAAACCACCCTCAAAACGAGTCGCTTGCAATTTTGGGGCGGAAACGCATGAATTTTGGAAAAGCGTCGACCATTTTGGATTCCTTGTGGAAAATGGAATGAGGAGGTGGATTTCCGTGCAAATCCGAGCCCTTTGGAGCAATTGCCCCTTGAAAGCGCAAAACCGCCCCCAAAACGAGCCGCGAGCAATTTGGGGGCGGAAACGGATGAAATTGGGGAAAGCGTCGACCATTTGGGATTCCTTGTGGAAAATGGGTTGAGGAGGGCGATTTCCGTGCAAATCCGAGCCCTTTGGAGGAATTGCCCCTTGAAAGCGCAAAACCGCCCTCAAAACGAGCCGCGAGCAATTTGTGGCAGAAACACATGAAATCGCGAAAAGCGTCGACCATTTTGAATTCCCTGTGGAAAATGGATTGAGGAGGGCGATTTCCGTGCAAATCCGAGCCCTATGGAGCAATTTCCCCTTGAAAGTGCGAAACCAATCCCAAAACGAGCCACGTTCAATTTGGGGGCAGAAACGCATGAATTTGGGGAAAGCGTCGACTATTTTGGATTCCTTGTGGAAAATGGATTGAGGAGGGCGCTTTCCGTGCAAATCCGAGCCCTTTGGAGCAATTGCCCCTTGAAAGCGCAAAACCGCCCTCAAAACGAGCCGCGAGCAATTTGGGGGCGGAAATGCATGAATTTGGGAAAAGTGCGACCATTTTGGATTCCTTGTGGAAAATGGAATGAGGAGGTTGATTTCCGTGCAAATCCGAGCCCTTTGGAGCAATTGCCCCTTGAAAACGCAAAACCGCCCTCAAAACGAGCCAGGAGCAATTTCGGGGCGGAAACGCATGAATTTCGGAAAAGCGTCTACCATTTTGGATTCCTTGAGGAGAATGGAATCAGGAGGCGGATTTCCGTGCAAATCCGAGCCCTTTTTTAGCAATTGCCCCTTGAAAATGCAAAACCGCCCTCAAAACGAGCTGCGAGCAATTTGGGGGTGGAAACGCATGAATTTGGGAAAAGCGTCGACCATTTTGGATTCCTTGTGGAAAATGGATTGAGGGTGATTTCCGTGCAAATCCAAACCCTATGGAGCAATTTCCCGTTGAAAGCGCGAAACCAATCTCAAAACGAGCCACGCGCAATTTGAGGGCGGAAACTCATGAATTTGGGAAAAGCGTCGCTATTTTGGATTCCTTGTGGAAAATGGAATGAGGAGGGCGATTTCCGTGCAAATCCTAGCCCTTTGGAGCAATTGGCCCTTGAAAGCGCGAAACCAATCTCAAAACGAGCCGCAAGCAATTTGGGGGCGGAAACGCATGAATTTTTGAAAAGCGTCGACCATTTTGGATTGCTTGTGGAAAATGGAATGAGGAGGGGGATTTCCGTGAAATGCGAGCCCTCTGGAGCAATTGCCCCTTTAAAGCGCAAAACCGCCCTCAAAACGAGCCGCTTGCAATTTGGGGGCGGAAACGCATGAATTTGGGAAAAGCGTAGACCATTTTGGATTCCGTGTGGAAAATGGAATGAGGAGGGGATTTTCCGTGCAAATCCGAGCCCTTTGGAGCAATTGCCCCTTGAAAGCGCAAAACCGCCCTAAAAAAGAGCCGCGAGTAATTTGTGGCAGAAACACATGAAATTGGGAAAAGCGTCGACCATTTTGAATTCCCTGTGGAAAATGGATTGAGGAGGGCGATTTCCGTGCAAATCCGAGCCCTATGGAGCAATTGCCCCTTGAAAGCGCGAAACCAATCTCAAAACGAGCCACGTTCAATTTGGGGGCGGAAACACATGAATTTGGGGAAAGCGTCGACCATTTTGGATTCCTTGTTGAAAATGGAATGAGGTGTTGGATTTCCGTGCAAATCCGAGCCCTTTGGAGCAATTGCCCCTTGAAAGAGCAAAACCTCCCTCAAAACGAGCCGCGAGCAATTTGGGGGCGGAAACGCATGAATTTGGGAAAAGCGTCGACCATTTTGCATTCCTTGTGAAAAATTGAATGAGGAGGGGGGATGCTCGTGCAAATCCGAGACCTTTGGAGCACTTGCCCCTTGAATGCTTAAAATCGCCCTCAAAACGAGCCGCGAGCAATTTGGGGGCGGAAACGGATGAAATTGGGGAAAACGTCGACCATTTGTGATTCCTTGCGGAAAATGGATTGAGGAGGGCGCTTTCGTGCAAATCCGAGCCCTTTGGAGCAATTGCCCCTTAAAAGCGCAAAACCGCCCTCAAAACGAGCCGCGAGCAATTTGTGGCAGAAACACATGAAATTGGGAAAAGCGTCGACCATTTTGGATTCCTTGTGGATAATGGAATGAGGAGGTGGATTTCCGTGCAAATCTGAGCCCTTTGGAGCAATTGCCCCTTGAAAGCGCAAAACTGCCCTCAAAACGAGCCACGAGAAATTTGGGGGCGGAAATGCATGAATTTGGGAAAAGTGCGACCATTTTGGATTCCTTGTGGAAAATGGAATGAGGATGTGGATTTCCATGCAAATCCGAGCCCTTTGGAGTAATTTCCCCTGAAAGCGCGAAACCAAGCTCCAAACGAGCCACACGCAATTGCCCCTTTAAATTATTTGATTTAGATTTGTTATTTTGTTGTCATTTTCTTTGATTTACTATTTTTCTGTTATATTTGTGTAACACCCCGAATTTTGGACCCTGAGAATGGAGAATAGGCCTTAAGTAGGCGGACGATTAAGCCCAGTTCGGGAAGAGTCCCAAGAATGTTAAGAGTTAGGAAGCTTCTCTGGGACTAAGTAACTTGGTCATACGGGTCAGTGGACCTAGTAAGTATAAGCCGTGGAATTAAAGTGCCAAAGAAAGAGGGGCACAAAAGGCCTATACGGTGTAAATCCAGTAGAAAGGATGCCACCCAACTACGTCCTGGGGTATAGGATAGTTAGTTGAGCGAAAATGTATTGGTATAAGTAAGTATACGGCATTTTCAGGGCAGTTGGGTATGCCCTGCGTTTTTGGGAAGACATTGGTATATGTGAAGAAAACCCGAGTAAACCTGGGCAGGATCTCGAGCAAGCATCGATAAAGTAAATGTAATAAAGTAAGGTCATGATGACTAATGATGACATGCTTTTGTGTTGGCCAAATAGAATGGTGACACGTGTCCCTCTATGATTATAAAAGTCAAGAGTAATGATGCTAGTAGGACACGTGGCGTTTCGGGGTCAGAAGTTGGATTTTCGATAGCACAAACTACGAGGTAATAATTATGAGACCTTAAAATATACATTTCTTGCTCCCCCTGAATAAATAAAAACATGCATCCACCTCAGGGAAAAAGGAACAGATGATTTGGGCCCACACAAGTCCAGTTGAATGGCACGAGTTACGAGGAAAAGTGTAATCGGCAAAAAGGAGCTAAGCGGGACCGGTTAGGGTTTCCCGGAGTCGGGCCCAGGCCCAGGACACTGAAAAGGGACGAAATTTTGGTGAGCCCAGAGGAGAAAGAAAAGTTCATGTCATGTAATTATGAAGAAAGAGAAAGTCACATCAAGTAATTATGATGAGAGAGAGAATAAAATAACCCGGATTAATCTGGACCACATCTTTTGAAACTGACATGACCATAGATTGACATGTAATTATGACTCATAAAGATCATTTATGGC
Source organism: Acacia pycnantha (assembly GCA_025563575.1). Taxonomy (NCBI): domain Eukaryota; kingdom Viridiplantae; phylum Streptophyta; class Magnoliopsida; order Fabales; family Fabaceae; genus Acacia; species Acacia pycnantha. The sequence goes on along the minus strand of JAMWYP010000021.1, from coordinate 6,121,979 downwards.
ATATCTAGGGGCAGATTTGGTGGGTCCCGCGGGTTGGAAGAAGTGAAGTGCAAATGACCGTTTTACCCCTGGGCCAAAAACCTACATTTAGCAACAATAAAAACGATCACCAAGGGAAATTTTGGAAACCTCATTTTGGGCAGGTTTAGGACGTCCCATGCAGCCAAGAATTCTCTATAATTCTTGAGAATTTAATTAAGAAATCATATTTTAATCCCAAAACACTCTTTTGTCCAATGGGTAATCACCAATCTTGGGTAAAAGCTTTCACCCTTGAGGCCTATAAATAAGACACTTGCCCTCCATTTTCCATCAGCCCAAGCACAAAATTTAGGTTTGGAGGGAGAGGTTCCAGCTGAAGGATTCGGCCCAAGGGAGGAGGAAAGCACCCGCAACCGAAATTCCGAGGTAAGTTCCCTAAACCGGCAACCAAGCAACTTTCACTTCTGCCCTATGGTGTTTCGTTGGGATGCAGTAGGATTTTCATATTTTTAAGGTCTTCTATGATTCCAGAGGGGGTTTTTTTTTTGTGGGGACAAGCTGGATCACCTTTTTCCAAACTCGAAAAGTTTAAGACTCTAATATACGAAAATCTGCCGATTCTGGTATTTTCTGGGCAGCGAAGACAAATCTGTGTATTTAAAGTAGTAAGTGAACTATGATGGCTTTTAAATTTTACATGTTGAAATTATACATCTGGGGAATCTTTTTGGTATAATATTTTGTGTCATTTGGATTTTCCAACCGAGAGTTATCTTAAGTTGAAAATGACCTAAAAACATAAACTTTTCTCTGGACCAGTGGCTCGGTTTTGACAATAATAAAAGAATATGAACCCAGAAGACATTGGGAATTATTTTTATGGTAAACTATACATTCTAAGGGTTCAACGGCCGCTTATTTCATGTCAATACTATTTTTCTAGAATTTATTAAAAATCGGAAAAGATGGATCAAAGTTTCTGGAATTTTGGGTGCTAGGCGAAATTCATGAACTTGAAGCATAGTTTGTTCATGTAATTAACGAACATGGTGTTTGGCTGAATCTAGGGTATTAACGCGTGTAGGACGTGTCTCCGACGTGAAGAAAGGAGTTTACCTCTTTCAAGAAGCACCAGGTAGTAACTGTAAACTTGCATACCCTATGTTGCTCTTGTATGTTATGTGTTATCATGATTGTGGATGTAGGCTAGGTAGTATCTATGGGACTTTGTGTTCTATGGTTACTACTGAGGCCCAAGGTATGCAGGCTAGGTAGTACCTGTAAGGTGCTGCTAAGGCCTGAGGCATGGTGGCTAGGTAGTACATATAAGGGTGCTACTGAGGCCCTTGGCATGTAGGCTAGGTGGAGCCTATGTAACTGTGGTTCATAGGTGTCTGCTGAGGCCTGAGGTATGTAGGCTAGGTCGAGCCTATGTGACTGTGTGTTCATAGGTGTCCACTGAGGCCCTAGGCTAGGTGGTTGGGGTTGGCCACCCTGACTACTGAGGCCTTTTGCGCGCTAAGTCCGGGGGCTTGTCTTGACCAGGCGGTCCTGCGGAGTACATGCCATGTTTATGTTCCTGATTGTGATTTGCATTACATGCATTGCATACATATTGTATTTGAGTTTAACAGTTACTCTGAGGTTCAACTTTGAACTCCAGTAAACTGCTCTTCCAACGGATTAAAAGTCAGAATGCCAACTCTGATTATCTGACAAGCTGGATTAACCAAAGAGTAGAAAGAGAAGAAGACCAAAGCTTCATGTAATCATCTCCCAACATCACCAACGGTTATAATTGGGATTACAACGGTCAATTAATGTTCTCTACCTATAAATAGAGATGCATTCAAGTCTTCTCAAAAAACCAACCTGTGCAAGAACGAAAATTAAGATAGTTTCATTTACTCTTTGAGTTTTCTTGTGAAAGTATCTGTTGATACATTTATTCTCCAGTGATTATCATATCTACTCTTAGAGAGAGTTTTTCTTGATTGTAAATCATTCTTGTAAAGTTATCTCAAGTCAGGGGGGACTTGAAGATTGGGTCATTGATTACAACTTGTAAGGGGGAGTAAGTTCTAGAGAGAGAATTACTCTTGAGTGCAGAGTGTGTAATCAATATTGATAGTGAGAAATCTCAGAGAGTCTGGGGACTGGACGTAGGTCAAGTGGTTAGACCGAACCAGGATAAATCCTTGTGTCTTGCTTCTCTTCTCTATACTCTGTTTACCTTCATTTCCTATCCGAAAAACAGAGCGTATCGAAAAGTTTTTGAGAATCCCCAATTCACCCCCATCTTGGTGATTCGAGCTCCACTTTCAACCTATGCCGAACGCTTTGAACTAGTGGGCTACCTTCTCGATCAGCAGAAGTCAACTCTTAGAATCGCCTTCCTCTACCGTTATCCACACGAACAGCCTTCAGAAACACGAACGGAGGCGTGCTAGCGCCACTGAACTGTGCGTCTCTCTATTCTATTTTTCTCTAGGGTTTCTCGCGGCTTTTCTAATACGCTCGACAAAAAGTCCCGTAGATTTTTCTAAACCTAGCAGGCGTATTATATTCAAAATTTTAATCCTCATTAATTTTGAAATTCAAATTTTAAATCTGGATTAAAAAATATATTAATTAAATCTATCTGATAGATCTAATCTAATTTATTTATTTAATCCAAATTAAAAGTCTTCTGATTTAATTTATCTCTATAAATTAAATCAGAGAAATGATATCTATCTATTTAATTAAATCTGAGATACTATATCTCAATTTAAATTAAATAAAATATATAATATCTTTATTCGAAAATTAAATCTAAGATACAATATCTCTATTTTTTTTAGATATTTAATTTATCAAATAAATTAAATACAAACAAATATTATATATAATAATATTATAATCTTTATTAAAAAATATTATTATATTAATTTCGAATTTAATAATATATATATATATATATATATATATATATATATATATATATATATATATATATATATATTCTAGATTAAATACAGTATTTATTAAATCTTATACACATATAAGATTCAATGAATCTGGACACTTTTGCTCATGTTGGGCTATTCTTGTGTGCGACCCTGCAGGCCCACATGAGATTGGCAGTGGGCCAATACTGTACCAGTCCACAAGTCGCAAGCGGCCTCTAGCAAGACATTGCAACTACCCAATTCATATGGGGATCGATGATACGATACAACCTATCGTACAACCATGTCACGTCCCTTTTGTCACGCGATAATTTGGTCAAGGATGAGGCATGAAGAAAGTCAACTTCCTATTCTTGAGTAGTCTAATTGAAATGGAAACTCCTTTCCATCGTAGTATGGCCATACATTTCTCAGACTCACTCATCGAGGGGCCCAGTATTATCTCTCTACAAATGTGAGGGACAAATTCCATCTTGACCATTCACATTCCTCTGCATGAAAACCACTGATCCCGATCATAGCCTTTATCATCACCCGGTCAAAGGTGACTTTTGACTAAGTCAAAGATCAGCGACTCATCATGTAGGAATCCATGATGATATTAGGTCGATGGGCGTTGTGACGCGGTTATACATGAGAAAAACTTATGACTTATTCCATGCAGCTTTTCTCATAGTGGGTCGGTCCAGCACCTTGTACTCTTAGAAGTGTCTATGACTTTGACTCACATCTCCATACTCATCAAAGTCATACTGGTCTTATTTCATCTTCGCTCCCGTGCAGATGACCGACCAGGGACATTTAGGATAATCTATAAGATATATCCAAGGATCAGTTATCACTAAAAACATGCAAACAAGATGATAACTAAAGGAGAATACTTTAAATAACATAAACGTCTAAAGCCCTTAGGGCATAATTTCCAACACCACCATGACTTCTCGATAGGTAGTTGGCTCATTCTGCTCAATGAGCAAAACATCACGACTTCCAGTAATCAAAAATCCATATCTCTAGGCTGTAGCCGTGATCTATCGGACCTTTGTGGGCCTTGTGTTACTTGAGTAGGCTCAACAACTTGTTGTGAGTCTTCTCCATTTTCCATCTATGGTTCCACATTGTCTTGTGGCTCTCGAACTTCTTCGAGGTACACCTTACTCCCATTGGTTCTTTTAGAGATAAACTCTTTTTCCAAAAAGATACCATTTCGGATAACAAACACTTTATTAGCAGTAGGGTTGGAGACATAGTATCCTTTAGTTTCCTTAGGATACCCCACGAAAAGGCATTTTGAGGATCTGGATGATAATTTATCATAGGTTTTTTGTTTAACGTAAACCTCACATCCCCAAGTTTTGAGAAATGAGAAACTGGGTTTCTTCCCAATCCATATCTCATATGGTGTCTTTTCAACTGTCTTTGATGGAACACGATTTAGTGTGAACGTAGCTGTTTCTAGGGCATGGCCCCAAAAGGAAGGTGGAAGATCTGTTTGACTCATCATAGATCGAACCATATCTAATAGAGTTCGATTCCTCCGCTCATAAACACCATTCCATTGAGGTGTTCCTAGAGGAGTTAGTTGTGAGATGATCCTATAACTCCTAAGATGGTCAATGAACTCTTGGCTCAAATATTCACCACCCCGATCAGATCGAAGTGCCTTAATTGTTTTTCCAAGTTGGTTTTGCACTTCATTTTGGAATATTTTGAACATTTCAAAAGATTTAGACTTATGTTTTATTAGATAGATATACCCATATCTACCAAAGTCATCTATGAATGTAATGAAGTACAAATGACCTCCTTTGGCAGATGTATTCATTGGTCCACACACATCAGTATGTATGAGGCCCAATAAATCAGTGGCTCTCTTACTATGCTCAGTAAAAGTGTTTTTGTCATCTTTACCAATAAACAAGACTCACATGTATCAAATGACTCAAAATCAAATGAGTTAAGAAATCCATCTTGATGGAGTTTCGAAATGTGTTTCTCACTTATATGGTCTAGACGACAATGCCATAGGTAGGTCGGATTCAAATCATTGGACTTGATCCTTTTAGTAGTTATGTCGTAGATAGGTCCATTCAATTTTCTAATGTCTTTGAGACCTTATACATTTATACAAATGTGAGAACCACATGCAGTATCTAATACCCATGTAGAGGAAGTAGAAAAATGAATATCTATGGCATAAATACCTGAAGCGATAGCCCCGCTATCCTTCTTGTTCTTTTCTAGATCTTCGAGGTAGAGTTTGCAATTCCTCTTCCAATGGCCAAGTTCATTGTAGAAGAAGCAGACCCCATCCTTCGGAGGTTTTGCCTTCTTGGCTTTCGGTTTCATACCCCTTCCTTTCTAAACGTACAAAACAGTGTTAGGCCTCTTCTTAAGGCTCTGCTCAGTAGTTTTGAGCATTCTATGCAATTCAGAAATTGATTCCTCCATGTTTTTCATGACAAAGTGATCATAACTTCCTGGGAGTGAGTTCAAGATCACATCTGTAGTTAACTCCTGGTACATGGGGAATCCAAGCCTCTTAAGATGATCAATGTCGCCTTTCATGTTGAACACATGAGGACTAACTGATGCACCTTCAGCCATCTTACAGGAAAATAAGGCCTTAGTGGTCTCATACCTCTCTTGCCTTTCCTGTTGCTAGAACATTTCCATAGGATGAACAATCATCTCAGAGGTTTCCACAAGTTCTAGATCTCTATCAAGGTCTGGAACCATAGTGGCAGGCATCAGACATCCTATATCAACAGAGTCATCCTTATGCTTCGTATAAGCATCAGCCTAAGCTCTTGGATCAGTAGCTGTAGGCTCGTCAGGAATGGGTTGATCGATGAGATACTCATTTCTTTCATGTTTCGGATCAACGCTCAACTTCCTAAACATGTCAAGAAAGTTTGTCTCATCGAGTTCGTCCTTCTCAAGGACTGATCGCATTGATGGTGTTGCAATATTACTACATGATTCTACAACTAAAAGATATGCAAAGTCTAATTAGTAACCTCCCATTGAATTAATAACCCTCATTATAGTTAGTGGGCTAAGATCCATATTTGGCTTAAATTTAAGTCCGCTTTGGCAGGACGCTTAAAATCAAGTTATTTAGGTAGGCAACCTTTTTCCAATAACATCACATGTAACTCTTTGATCTTTATGGGATTCGATCATCACATGACAAGGCACGTTTAATCCCATCTAATTCCTTGAGATCCAAAACCGTTTTGATAATCTCAATTAAGTCAAGACAATAATGAATGTTGAGTATCACCATTACCCACTCTTGTCTCACCAAGATAACTCAAGTGCATCCACTTTGGTGGAACCTACAAATTGTTGATCTAGGTTTTGACAAGTATTCATTAATTGACGGCATTACGACTTGAGATTTTATTTAGAGGGTATATATGACATAATCTAATTAATCCTATTAATTCTACTTATATGAATGCAATCACAATTGTATCTCATATAAACTCTAACTTAATCATGCAGTGATCAAATCAAAACCTAATTCAAATCGTGACACAACATGGCTTATCTAACCTATAATCCTCTCAAGCCAATGACGGGACTTCTCTAAATAATAAAAGGAGAAATACATCAAGAGAAAACTCGTTTCACATATGAGGATAGTGAGATGAGAAGAGAATGTACATCAAGAATATTTAGAGAAAGGCATGGCTCGCAGGCTATATTTAAATAATACAACACTTGTAAATTCTAGAGCCATGTTGTTCACCATACCCAAACAACTTTGAATAATTAACCACAACAAATATTAATTCATACAATATGAAAGAAAATATCATGATTATATTATATTATATAGATTGATTGATTGAATTTAATATGATGAATCATATTCATTTCTTATCAACACATTAAATTCACATCTTGATTGATTGATTGAATTTAATATGATGAATCATCTTCATATATTGATTGTTGGATAACATTTAAGATGATGGATCACATTTATTTCCTTTCCTTTCTTCAAAAAAACGTCCATAAAAATGGCACATAAGAAATCAGCACTTTATAAGAGTCTAACCCTAATTTAAGTGCTCACAAGAAAGGCCAAATCCAAACTTGAATTGGAAAATCCAAATCATAATGAATTAAATTCATAATCTATAATATAATATCATGATTTAAATTCTCGCGCTACGAACAGTTAGTCACGGTGGTCCCGCTCTCATTTTGAAAACATCATATTGTTTTAGAAAGATTGTTTCATTAAAAATAATTTCAAGAACAAGTTGTTTCAAAAATAATGTCCCTGGAGCTATTCGAAAGGATATAATCTTTCAGAAGGATTGTTTCAACCTTGATCGAATGTGATCGACCTAGCGTGACCGTCATTTCCGCATAATCAGATCACAGCGTGATCGATGTCGATCTGAACGCTTCAGAACTCAACAGATTTGAACATGCCCATTGGCCGTTTTCAGAATGTCCAATCTGAACGCTTCAGAACTACATGAAACGACCATGAGAACCAACTACCTGTCCGTATACAAACCCTAACTTAGAACTATTGTTTAGCAAATTTGGTTTTAGCATATATATCACATATAGATTCGGTTTAAACATATATGTCACATATATAATCTCATGTTTAAAACCCAATTTAAACACACGGTTGATCTGGCTTTGATGCCACTGTTGGGATTCGTACACGCAGTGGAAGGATTCTCATCCATTAAAATTTTACGAATCTCATAGAGAGGATCTATCAACAGCGTTTAAATCAAGGTTCGTTAGAGAAACCGTACCTATACGAGCTTGTATGCATCCTTTCTCGAACACGTGGACTAACACCTTCTTGCTCGATCAATCTCTAGGAGCTGACTCTACGAATCCACTCCCTCTACCGGTATCCACACTGAACAACTCTCCAACACTACGAATCCACTCCCTCTACCGGTATCCACACCGAACAACTCTCCAACACGTACAGCAGCGTGCTAACGCCTTCTTACTTTGTGTCTCACGTTTTTCTCTCTAGGATTTTTTTCACGGCTTGTTGGTTCGTCCTTCTAATACAACTAGATCAATATCCTTTTATAGAGTTTCTAAAACCCTAATTGGGCCATATTAAAATATTCAAGATTAATCTCAATTAATCTTGAATTCGAATTTTAGATTTAAATAGCATTAATTAAATCTGTCCAACAGATCTAATCTAATCTATTTATTTAATCCGAATTAAAAGCCTGCTGATTTAATTTATTTCTATAAATTAAATCTGAGATATGATATCTATCTATTTAATTAAAATGAGATACTATATCTCAATTCAAATCAAATAAGATATATGATATCTTTATTTGAAAATTAAATATGAGATACAATATTTCAATTTATTATAGTTATTTAATTTATCAAATAAATCAAATACTATAGATAATAATATTATTATCTATAAATAATATCACTATCATTTTCGAATTTAATATATATATAGATATATTCATCCTAGATTAAATACAGTATTTATCAAATCTTAGACATATCTAAGATTCAATGAATCTGGATACTTTTGCTCATGTTGAGCTATTCTTGTGTGCGACCCTGCAGACCCACATGAGATTGGTAGTGGACCAATACTGTACTAGCCCACAAGTTGCAAGTGGCCTCTAGCAAGACATTGCGACTACCTAATTCATATGGGGATCGATGATACGATACAACCTATCGTACAACCATGTCACGTCCCTTTTGTCACGCGATAATTTGGTCAAGGATGAGACATGGATAATGTCAACTTCCTTTTCTTGACCATTACTTTCTCGATTCTTGAGTAGTCTAATAACTGAAATGGAAACTCTTTTTCATTGTAGTATGGCCATACATTTCTCAGACTCACTCATCGAGGGGCCCAGTTTTATCTCTCTACAAATGTGAGGGACAAATTCCATCTTGACCATTCACATTCCTCTGCATGAAAATCACTGATCCCGATCAAAGCCTTTATCATCACCCGGTCAAAGGTGACTTTTGACTAGGTCAAAGATCAGCGACTCTCATGTAGGAATCCATGATGATCTCAGGTCAAAGGGCGTTGTGACGCGGTTATACATGAGATAAGCTTATGACTAAATCCATGCAGCTTTCTCTCATAGTAGGTCGATCCAGCACCTTGTACTCTTACAAGTGCCTATGACTTTGATTTGTATCTCCATACTCATCAAAGTCATACCGGCCTTATTTCATCTTTGCTCCCACATAGATGACCAACCAGGCACATTTAGGATAATCTATAAGATACATCCAATGATACAGTTATCATTATAAACATGCAAATGATATGATAACAAAACGGAGAAATACTTTAAATAACATAAACGTTTAAAGTACAATGACTTGCCCCTAGGGCATAATTTCCAACAAACCCTACCTTGAATCCTTATTTGGACTTATCCTCCACCTCTTCCTCTACTGCCACACCACCACCTTCTCCTCCAGCTCCTCCTGCTGATCTTGCCTTTCCCTCCTTTTCACCCAATGACAAAGGGGGAGAGAATTGGGACTATGTGACTGAGAATGATATTTTCTTATGTTTTATTTTATGTTTTCATACTTTCATTTGCCTCTGTATTTTATTATGACACTTCAATTGTACTAACTTATTTTATTATCTTTACAAGTGGTTATTTATGCAATATTGTGCCTATTATATTTTATAATGTTTTATTGCATAACATATTATTTCTTTGTGATCTCAAACATTTTTCAAAATAATTTCAAAAACTTGACAAGTGTTGTCATCATCAAAAAAGGGTAAAATGTTGGTTCTCAGATTTGTGTATTGATGATAACAAACTTGGAAATGTAAAAAGGATTTAATTCAGTGAGATTTGGGGTGAGCATACCCGAGTATTGGAAACAATACTTAAGTATGATAGCTCAGATACTCGAGTATTCAAGTGCATACTTGAGTATGTCAAAAGCCTCAACCCAAGATTCCCTCACATTACTGTTATAAACATATGCTGATAAGTACTTGAGTATCCAAGTATGTACACGAGTATTGTGTTTTTACTCGTAGGAATGAAGCTTTTACTCACTATCTATTGCCTCAATAATTGAACAATACTCGAGTATGCACAGCGTTACTCGAGTATGATACTCGAGTATGGAAGTCAGTACTCAAGTATGTCCAATTGATCACAAGGCTAGATATACTTTTTGAAGGTTACTCGTGTATATAGTAGTTGTACTTGAGTACGATACTAGAGTAGGGGATCCTAGTACTAGAGTATTATCGTTTGTTAGTAGGAACACTTGCAAGCTTTCTGGGAAATTGTTGAAGGTTACTCGAGTATTAAGTTAATACTCAAGTATCCAAATGAGTACTCAAGCATTATCGAAGCACAAAAAGAGATTGCCAGAATCTGATGTGTAAATTCTTGAAGATATTCGAGTATGTTTTAGGTTACTTGAGTATTAAGTTAATACTCGAGTATTGGTTCAACTGTTCTTGCAATCTTCATCTTCATAAATTCAATTTTTTTGGCTATCATTTCATAACTTCTGATTATTACTCATTATTGTTCTCAATACTTCTAAACATATTTGTTAAAGAGTTTTAGATGATTAGTGAAGGAGATTACGTGCAAATCCTCAAAAAGTAAGATCTGTGTCAGAACATTAAATGCCATAGAAAAACAGAGCACACACGGAATGCAATTTAGAGCAGGTCAACTGATCATCTGAGATACCCCATTCCAGCGAAAGCGAAAGCGACTCATCCTCAGTCAATTACAAAGACCAAAGGGATGTTGTATGAAGATTTTCAACAGTGATACTAAAGCAACATATCCTCAAATCTTCTAAGGACTCCGGATTGTGTCTAACAGAATGCTTCTAGGTCTAGCGGAAAGTTTGAAATCTCATAACAAATAGTTTAAATTTTCTCTAATGATCATTAATGAAGTTCATCTATAAAAGGCTGAACATTCAATACAGAGCTACCAACCAACGACGATAACATTCATTTCTTAGTTATTGCTTATTAATATACTCTTTGAAATATCTTGTGATATTCATATTCTTTAGTGTTCATATATATACTCTGTAAGAGAATCTTTATTACTCAACTGATTATTGTAAAATCTCAAGGTAGTGGAACCTTGAGTGTGCTAATTATATTTGTAGGGGGAGGGAGTCCAGGTAAGGATTACTTGTAAAAGCTCGTGTAAGCGTTGAAAAATAGTGGAAATCTTAGAGACACTCTAAAGACTGAAGACTGGAAGTAGGTAAAGACATTAAGACCGAACTAGTGTAAATCTATATACACACTTCAGTGATATCTTTCTAACCCTTCCTTACTGATTTAATTATCTATTAAGATTGTTTTAATTTTTATATTTCACCCCCTGTTGAGTGATACATTGATTTCTAACGGATTATGCCATCAAAACATATATCAGTAAAAAAACATACATTTAGCCTTGGTTTGGTTTGAGGGTAGGGTAGGGGAGGGGAGGGGAGAGAAAAAATTTAAAAGGGAGGAAAACTCTTGTGGGCCCCACTACAAATAACTTTTCTCCTCTTTTTCCTCCATTTACCCTCCCTTCCTCTACCCTCAAACCAAACCAAGCCTTAGGGATCTCCTCTTTGATAGGCTCAATTAGAACGTTTATCACTAAGTGAAACAAGCAAGGGCTCAATAATGAAAACAAATGGTTTTTAATGGAGGGACTCAAGCTTATTGTCTTACTAAGTGAAAGAAAATAAATTATTTAAGGGTATGTTTGGCGCAAAAAAAAAAAAAAAAGAAAAAGAAAAAGAAAAAAAGAAATGGGAGGAGTGAAAAATTAATTAAAAGCCTTTAACCCCACTTCATTTATTTCTAAAATCAAACTTACTAAAATTTTCCCTCCCCTCCATTTCCCTCATCAAACAAACACCAAGTGTTCATTTTCTACATGAAATGTAATCAAATAAAATATAAAACATATAAAATCATGTCTATTTCTCTTATAATAAAAGATCATTAAAATAATCAATTATCATCAAATACCATGTAATTTTTATAAGAAACCAATGACTTGTATAGAGCTAGGTTTTGATTAATGAAACATGTTTTGGGTTATGCTGCTTATTTGTCTGTTCTAATTTCTTAAAATATTTATTTAAATAGTAATTATACTTTATTTAAACAATATAGGCTTATAGAATTTCACAAACCAGCATCTAGAAAACACCCATAAAAACAAAAGCCATCTAAGATACTATGAGCAACGCACGTCAAGATGACAATTTTCGTGCAATAGCATATTACTTGTCCTTGGTTTGCTAGCAAATGGGACCTAGAGACACAGAACATGTGGAGACTGGTACCGCAGAGAAACTGATGAGCAAATAAAGGAATCCTCAGACGCCTTTACTCCGGTTGATTCATCTGTCAGTGTCATCTAGAATGTGGTAATGAGGAGGCCATCTAGCACTTCATCACGTCCTTGACGGCATGTACAAGAATTTCAATAAAAACCTGCATATAATTGATATTCGGAAGAAAACAAAACGATAACTAGCCAGTGTGTGGTACCGGCGGTTTCAAGTTGGGATGGGATATCATTCTTCTGGCAACACCAAATCTATCGAATTAAGCAAATGATGAATTGTATCATAATACATAGGACGAGCAAAAATTAGCTCATCCACTCAACAACAAATCATTCCATGTGTCACTGGTTCTAGAAAATCGTTTTTACAATCACTAGCATTATTATACAATTCCTGATGGAGATATTTTTCAGCCACAACACATCATTGTACATTGTGATTCAACAAGGACAGCTAAACTAAAATCCAATTTTCCTTCTACTGGTTAATTGCTAATAATTTTTTTACTTGATTGAGACTTGTACAGTTGCAATTTATACATATGAACAATGGGGGGAAATGGAAACAATGCATATTGGAATGAATTATATTACAAAATGGATATAACTTTACAAAAAAATTTGGCCGTTCTGGTGAATAACATGGCCCAAATTTGGTAAGTCAGTACGACGATGACGCTTAGATGCCTGGCCACTTCATCTAGTTTGTATCTTGAATCTTTTCTGTTTCCACTACAGTGTAGTTTGGGACGCAGGCATCATGTGATGCGCTTTTTCAATTGAACAAGTATATACGGTATTACTCAACTTCCTCTGCACTTTCTCAGCCTTTAACTCCATTAGGTTAACGCCACAAATTGAATTTCATCTGGTTTGTGTTTCATTCAAATATCATGAATCATGAGAGCCTTGAACTATCAATGTAATACGCTTACCACTGTCTGAACGGAAGCTATCCCCTTTATATGCAATCTGGGAGGCCAATCATATTAAAAATCCTTGATGAATTGAGACACACACACACATTTTTTTTTTTTAGGTTAGTTACCTCAATTGGACTATCAGGAGGGAACCATCGCAACAAGACTCCAAGATGCACAACGGCAGGAATGAGCTTGAAAAGCAATGGTGTAGTCACCTGCACCGTTATCTTTGCATAAGCTTCAAATATCCACAAACCAAGTAGCTATAGGAAACTTGAAAAATTAATAGTCAATCACATCAAGATTGCACATAATTGGCCACATCAAAAACCATTGCTTGCCAATCTTGCTATATCTCAGCATTGTTGTGTATGGAATTTTCACAATCAAATTGATATATGCACAAGAGCTTTGAATATCTACTAATGCGCAAAGATATGTTTCAAAGATCCAAATATCAAGAGTCATAACATATGGATAAAGCTATCGACGCATATAGTGCAAGCAAACATACCAGACTGAGAGCTGTTGTTCCAAGGAGCAGTAGATATAATTTTCCCTGCAGTATAATTCAGCCCATCAGCTTTAGCTTGAGTATTTAGAAGGTAACACAGACAGAAGTCAATATTTAGAGATTTCATATCCAGTGTTTGAAATAGCAATTAAAAAAGTGACAAAAATCAGCAATCTACTCGAATAGCAATTGTACACAGCAACATAGGAAAAAAAAAATTGTTGAACCTCTGCAACAAAAAAAATACATCTAGCTGAATAAGAACTGAGGAGGTCAGTAATTAAGGGGATAAAATAGAGGAAAGCCGATAAATTATTGGGGAGACAGGCAGACAGCCTTCTATTTTCAAATCGATTCATTGAATCCAAAACATTCGCTTCTAAATTAAGCTCACTCACCTCAACTAAATGGAGGTTTGAGGCACGACTGAGAAGAACAAAGGCAAACTCCCCAATTTGCGCCAATGACATCCCAACCTACGCATGTGGAATAACCTAAGGTTCCTCTGTTAATGAAACGTATGATGTAATCAACAAGCAGATATTATCGAGGGAACAGTTATTGTTGAATCTTACAAGTATTGAAGTCTTGTTACTGTATCCAAATCCTTTAACTACAGAAGCAGCTACTATAGTTTTTACAATGATCACCAATATAACAGCTGCAAGTAAAATATCAACATGATTCCAAAGGAAATGGACATGTATAAGCATCCCAATGCTGGCCAAGAACAGAGCAGCAAAAAAATTGCGAATTGGCTCAACCTAAAAATCAACAAACAAGGTTTTAAATAAGCACAAAATATACACTCATTTTTCTTCCAGATCTTCATAATAAAATTTCAAACTTATAGAACGTTGTGCATCATTTCCCATTTTGTTAACCAAAAAACAGTTGGCAGATTAAAAAAAAAAAAACTTAACATAGAAAAGGAAGACCAGATGCCCTTGGCTTAGAGTGACACAATGGCATCTATGGTCAATATAGACCAGCCAGTGTAAAGAAAATAAACTATCCCTAAACATCTATCAGATGCTCAGGACAACCATTGTGGAATTGATATTCCCCCAACCCACCCAGAAAGCTACAAATATTATGATCATCAAGGGGGAAAAAGAAGAATTTAAATTTAATTAAGATAAAATAGCTTCTTCATGATCTCCCAGAAACATCCAACTCCAGAAATTAAAACACACTAGATAAATATGCTACCTGTTCAAGAGTGTGTTGACCAAGATCTGTCGTTGATATCATAACTCCCGCAGCAAAGGAACCCAGTTCAAGACTCAAACCCAACTTATCACTACACTGAAATGAAACAACAGATTATATGACAGAAGTGGTTAGGTTTGCTACTTATACGTGGAAGCGCGTGTGTGTGTGGATGCATGGTTGCATTTAAGCAAACTCTCAGATTTAAAACAGCAACTAGGGAGTTTAGAATCTTGAAAACAGTAGTAGATATAGGGGAGAGAGGGAGAGAAAGAGTAGAGAAGAGGAGGAACTATAGAACCAGAATCTGTAATCCTAGAGGTTATATGAGTAGGGAGTTAGAAGAGAAAAGAGGGGAGGGGAGGAGAGGTGGGAAGTGATATATAAAGTGTAGAAAATATTAGAAGGAGGCCTAATTAGGTAGTTAGAATGTAAGGGTTAATTAGTTAGATGATTAGAAAATAGACCGTTATAAATGTTTGAGGCCAATATAAGGGAGATAAGCCTTCTCATTGTTCCTCTATGCTTTTATGATGAATGAATAAGAGCATCACCAGATTTTCTCTTCCCAACCCCTCTATTCTCTCTTCTCTGCACTCTCCTCTGTTTTGTTCTCTTCCTCTCAATTCTTCTGTTCTCATCTTCTTCCTCTCTTCTCTTCACAAATCCTCTAATTTCTACAAATAATCTAATAGTGGTATTAGAGCGCATCGTTCCTCGGCCATTCTTCTACTATCACGGTTCAGAATCACTTCCAAGAACAGTCACTGTCCTCGGCCACTCTCTCATTTTCTGAGTTTGACTAGCCTAAAGAAAGGGACAAACGACGCTCTAGCCATTGTGACGCAAGCCGTCTATGGTGATCTGCAAGAATCTTTTCTGACGCTATCCACACCTTTTCAAAGCTTTGAGATATCTAAGAACGGTTCTTGGGTCGTCAACTGATTATGGGATTTGCGTCGCATGATTCTGGGATGTGTCGAATGATTTTGCGATTCGCGTCATCGGATTTTGGGTTCTGTTCGTCTGGGTCGACGTTTCTGGTTCTCCATCTCCAATTGCATTGTCAGTTTATGGGTTCCTCATTCGTCGGGTTGGATATTGTCTTGTTGTCGGAATTTTGGTTTGTCGATTCTGTCTCGTTAGGTTCTAGTTCATTACCTTGCCTCGACGGAATGGTGGATAAGTGTTCAGCTCGTCGAATCTGGGTCAATGCTCTGTATCATCGTATTTAGGGCATAGCTCTACGTTATTGCATTGTTCGCTAGGTTTCCGTCAATTGATTCAGAGTTCTTGGTGACAGAGAACAATCAGATTGGTGATCTGAGGTTAAAAAAAATGGAAAAGAAAGAAAAAGAAAAGAAAAGTGGGAAAAAAACGACACTACTTTGATTGGAAGTTGTATGCAATAAGAACCACGATTACTCTTCTTGTTGCTATGGGATGATGTCATGCTGAAGGGAAACCAAGAAAAACTCCATCAATAGTGTTTTCATTGAGAGACGGTCGACCGAAGATGGCTACCTACGAAGGGTTATGACTGGAAGGGCTGATCGACAAGTGGCTGAGTGAAGCACCACGTAAAGTATCGTAGAGTGGAGCTGACAGGGGGTTGACTCTCGAGGGAGGTGGATTGTAAAGAGTCCCATAATTGATTGTAATGCTCTTTGGAAGGCATATGCAGCGGCTCTAGTACCAATTTTTCAAGTTTCAAGTCTATGTTCTTGTTAATTTCAGATTTGTATTTTGTTGTCAATCATCCTTGAGGGCAAGGATGTTTTTGGGAAGGGGGTATTGATATGTAAAGCGTAGAAAATATTAGAAGGAGGCTTAGTTAGGTAGTTAGAATGTAACGGTTAGTTAGTTAGATGATTAGAGAATAGACCATTATAAATGTTTGAGGCCTATATAAGGAAGATAAGTCTTCTCATTGTTCCTCTATGCTTTTATGATGAATGAATAAGAGCATCACCAGATTTTCTCTTCCCAACCCCCTCTGTTCTGTTCTCTTCTTCTCGATTCTTCTGTTCTCATCTTCTTCCTCTCTTCTCTTCCCAAATCCTCTAATTTCTACAAATAATCTAACAGGAAGAAAGAAGGGCGATGCTAGAACTAGAATCTAAGTGCATAACCGTTATTTATAGCTTAATACACTAACTGCAAATAACTACTCTTTCCTAAACCCATAAAACTAACGTTAACTGGCATTATCTTAAAATAATTGACAGACACTTATAAAACTGACATTAACTTAAAATAACTAACATGAGACACTTCTAATGGCTAATATAGAGTCACATTATAGACATTAAACATAAAACAATTATAATGTCTAATTGCAGCGGCTTTTCCTAGAATGAACAAGTAAGCACTAAGTAAGACAGTGCTCACACCTCCTACTACAGTGCAACCACTTCCCCATGGGCTTTCGGAGGAACTCAAATTATTAGTCAAGCATGAAGCAAGGCGCGAGATGGCACCCTGCAATTTTTGATCAAGTGGAAGGGAAGATGCTGTTGATATTCAGAAGCAATTTCCCAACTTCCACCTTGAAGACAAGGTGATTCTTGTAGAGGGGGGAAATGATATAGAATATATAATACTATACTTAGGGACCTATGTGTAAACTTGTGTAAACTCTTATTAGGGACCTAAGTGAACATATTGTCATTAGTAGGTAGGAAGGAGGGTTGTCATCTATAAATAGCCTCCTTAAGCATTGTAAAGATACGTTTTGACAGATTGCTTAGTACAGTTCGTGTGAGAGCCTTGTAGCTCTCCTCTCTTCTCTAATCCCCTTCTAGTGTCTCTCTCTCCTACTCTTGTGTCTTTCTACATCTCTATCCCTTCTACATCAATTCTGTATCAGTGGTATCAGAGCCATCCCTTCCTTGGGAGTTTCTGTCTGCCACTCTAATTGTCACGGTTCTGATCGTGCAATAACGAAGACAAATCAAAAATAAAGAATTGGGCTTTCGCCTAATACCTGCTGGCCGAACAGGAAGAGCCAGCAAGAACACATCAAGAACTCACCATTGCCCAGCAAGGGTGGTAGCGAATGGTACATACCCGGACTGCTCTAGCAAGAATCATGGAAGAACGGATGACTACAGTTGAACAAGAACTCCAAAGGCTCAACAAGATTGATGATATTGAGCATAAGTTGGGCAAATTGGACCTCGTCAATGCACTACAAGCGGATGTCCAGGGGTTTAGAACGGAATTCAGGGCAGAATTGAGGAACTTGGTTCAGGCGATGCGAAACAGGGACGATGAGCCCCCTCGCCGTGAACGTCTGGATGGCCGAGGCAATGGGCAGGGTGAGGGCAATCACAGGCCGACCTAGTTCACCAAAATGGAGTTCCCGAAATTCATGGGGAAAGATATTGATTGCTGGATTGCCAAATGTGAAAGATTCTTTCACTTAGATGGCACGGCCGAAGGGGAGAAAGTGACGATGGCATCAATGGGATTGGATGAGGCTAGCTTTGCATGGCATGTTGCATCCGAAAGACGTTGGCGACGAGACCTGAGGTGGAATGAGTATGTAGTTCACCTTCGAGACACCTTCGGCCTACCAATTGAACAACCCATGGGAGAATTATCCTGATTACGCCAAACAGGGACCATTGCTGATTTCCATGCCAGATTCGATTCACTCTCGGCCAAGGTGGATTTGAGTGAAGAGTATCTAATTGAAATCTACTTAACGGGGCTCTGAGAAGATATTGCAGACGCTGTCCTAGAGCTGGGAATCAGGGCCGGCCCGGCCCTACAGGGCTTGAAGTAAGGAAAACATCTGTTTTTCAAAGCCCGGCCCGATGAAAATTACTATTCCAAATTTTAACTATTTTTCCTTCGATTTTTTTCAAACAAATATAATTAGTAAATTGCAACCATTAAAGTTCTAATATATCAAATAAATGTTATCAACATTAATATCTAAACAATATAAATCATTCAACAAATAAACACATTTATTAATTCGTAATAAAAATCAAATAAACACAAAGAATGTGTTTTTTCCTTTTTTTTCAAAAAATTAAACAAAGGAATTGCTTTATGTATACCCACGACAAAATGCCTTTCCCTCTCGTAATTTTGTGTGTGTCGGCAGATTCTTTCGGTTCAGGCATGATTTTACTGACAGGTAAAAATAATTATACTTATTTTACAGAAAATATATTTATAATTTATTACTCATATAATATTGTAATATCAAAATATGTGTTTATTTAATATGAAAACATCTCTTCTTTAAAATTTATAATAACTAATTATGTGTTTTAATACAGAATAATAATAATAAACATAAAAAAAAGGGTTATAGTTTAAACTAAAAAAATCTAAGTAATTACAAATAAACACATTCATTAAGTGGAAGTCTAGGTAATTAATTTTTTTAAAAAAAGAAGCTACAGTTAAACAGGCCTAACGGGCCGGCCCAGGTAAGCTTGAGGCCCTACGGGCCGCCCTGCAGGGCCAATTTCAAATTTCTGACATATTTTTCAAGCCCGAGCCCTACAGGGCCAGGGCTTAAATGGGCCGGCCCGATGGGCTTGGCCCGATTTCCCGGCTCTACGTTGTCCTAATGTTTAAACCAAGAACAATGGGGGAAGCTCGGCGCTTAGCCAAGATCCAAGAAATGTTCGTTACCCATAAAGAAGCAAAAGTATCGGGTGCAAGATATAACAAAGGGGGCTCTCTTTTGGTGGCAGCACAGAATTATGCCACATGGGGAGGAAACAAGACAACGAATGCAGCAAGTGGGTCCCAACCGAAGGAGAATATAGTAGGTATTAGTAAACCACTCAATGCTACAGCCCCTGTTTCAGATAAAACCACACCGAAAACATGGAGATATTCGAAATTGTTGACACCTGAAGACGAGGCAGATCACAGGGCAAGAAATCTATGCTTCTATTGCCATGAAGCTTTTACACGAAACCACACATGTCCCCAGAGGCAGCGGATGCGACTCCAATTTATGGAATTGGTAGAAGCTATCGAGGACAAAACAGAGGAAGAAATAGAACCATACAAAGAAGATGAGTATGCTCCTCTAATTTCTTTACATGCCATTAATGGCACGGATACAAATGAGTCTGAGAATTCAAGGGAGTGTGGGGAAGAAGCCGATTCAAGTATTAATTGACAACGGTAGCACACACGACTTCATGGATTTTGAGTTTGCTGTAAAAATGGGCTGGAAAAATACTAAAACCCCTCTGGATGCGATAGAGATAGCTGGGGGTCAAAAATTACAAGTTTTTGGTGTTTGGCATGGGTTCCGATGGAAAATGCAAGGTCTAGAATGTGTATGTGATCTCAAGGTTATCAAGCTCAACACGTTTGATGTGGTGTTAGGATTGACTTGGCTAAAAACGATTAAAAGTGCCCTATGGGACTATGAAAAATTGTCAATGCAATTCTGGTATAGGGGAAAACTATGTAAGTTGCAAGCAAGTCCTACAAACTCCTTGACGGTAGTCTCCTCTACCAAATTGGGGGGGGGGGGTATCAAGCAGCATGGACCTCAAATGTACTTGGTACAACTTTTGCAACCATTACCACAATCCTCAAGTGATAATTGTCCTCACGTTACTGAAGAACCAGGGGAGTCTGAATTACCACTGGAAATCCAGAGATCACTAAGGAGATTTGAAGCATTGTTTGATGAACCTAGAGGCCTTCCCCCACTAAGGCCGGGTCATAACCATCCAATCATTCTTCAGGAAGGTACAAACCCGATAAGCCTTAAACCTTACCGCTATTCTGCTGCTCAAAAAGATGTTATTGAGAAACAAGTGACAGAGTTGCTACAAACGGGAGTGCTCCAGGAAAGCTCTTCTCCGTTCTCAGCACCCATAGTATTAGTTAAAAAGAAAGATGGGACTTGGAGGATGTGTATTGATTTTCGTGAGCTTAATAGAAAAACTGTGAAGAATCAATACCCAATTCCCCTAGTGGAAGACCTATTAGATGAACTACATTCAGCCAGGTGGTTCACTAAGCTTGATTTGAGAGCGAGATATCACCAAATCCGAATGCAACCCGAGGATTGTTACAAAACGGCATTCAAGACTCATTCAGGGCACTTTGAATGGCTAGTTATGCCGTTTGGGTTGACTAGTGCACCAGCCACATTTCAAGGTGCAATGAATGATATTTTTAGGCCATTATTAAGGAAGTATGTTCTTGTATTTTTTGATGATATTCTAATATATAGTGCTGATATACAAGAACATGCTCAACATCTTGAGGAAGTATTGAATATTTTACAAAAACATCACTATTTCGTTAAAAGAAGCAAGTGTACGTTTGCTGCCCAAAGTGTTGAGTATTTGGGGCATATCATTAGCAAAGGTACAGTAGCTACAGATCCTAAGAAGATTCAAGAGGTGGCTGATTGGCCTGAACCAAAATCAGTTAAGCAATTGAGAGCTTTCCTTGGTTTAGCAAGATACTATCGAAGGTTTATTCAAGGGTATGGATCCATCGCTAAACCCCTCACTCTTCTATTACGAAAAGAGGGTTTTAAATGGTCAACAACAGCAGCTGAAGCTTTTCGAGAGTTGCAATCTGCTCTTATATCAGCACCAGTTTTGGCCCTACCGGACTTCTCTAAAGACTTTATAGTTGAGACCGATGCATGTGGAGGAGGTATAGGTGCTGTTTTAATGCAACAAGGTCAACCATTGGCCTATTTTAGTAAAGCTCTTGCCCCTAAACATGTGAGCCTTTCGATTTACGAGAAGGAATTGTTGGCCGTTGTACAAGCGGTGGAATATTGGCATCAATACTTGGAAAGGAGTAAGTTTGTTATTAGAACTGATCAGCAAAGTCTCAAATATCTCTTGGGACAGAAATTAAAAACTCCCTTTCAGATGTATTGGATAGCAAAACTCCTTGGGTATGATTACGAAATTCAGTACAAGAAGGGTAACGATAATACTGTAGCTGATGCATTGTCTAGACTACATGGTTCTCAGATTCTGCAGATTTCTTTAGATACTACATCACCTGAACTAATGGGGGAAATCAAGCAAAGTTGGGATGAAGACATGGAAATAGCGGCTGTCCTTGCACAAGTAAAGGAGGAAAATGGTGTACTCAACAAATATACGTGGGATGGCTCTTATCTAAGAAAGAATAACAGGTTGGTTGTGGGAAACGTTGCTGCCCTCAAGTCAAAATTGCTGGAATGGCTGCATTCTAGTCCTCAGGGAGGCCATTCAGGTATCCAAGGAACTTATTATAAAGTCAAGGGACTGTTTTGGTGGAAGCACCTACACAAGGATGTTGAGGATTTTGTAAAAGGGTGTGACACATGTGCTAGGTGCAAATATGAAACCATTGCCACTCCGGGTTTGTTGCAACCACTCCCAATACCAAGTAAGGTTTGGGAAAGTATTTCCATGGATTTCATTGAAGGCTTGCCTAAATCAGGGGGTAAAGAAGTAATATGGGTAATCGTTGATCGGATGACTAAATATGCCCACTTTATTGCACTTTCCCACCCTTACTCAGCTTCTACGTTAGCACAAGCATTTTTGGATCAGGTTTATAAATTGCATGGTGCCTTCTACTTTAGCACAAGCATTTTTGGATCAGGTTTATAAATTGCATGGTGCCCAGGCTGAAATTATAAGCGATCGTGATCCGTTATTCCTTAGTAACTTTTGGAAGGAATTTTTGAAGACCCTAAAGGTTCAGCAAAACCTATCTTCAGCTTACCATCCCCAAAGTGATGGTCAAACCGAAGTTCTCAATAGATGCCTAGAATCCTATTTGAGATGCATGTGTTGGGAAGTCCCCAAAGAATGGAATCAGTGGTTAGCCTTAGCCGAATGGTGGTACAATACAACCTTCCACTCAGCGACCAAGACCACTCCATATGAGCTGCTATATGGCCAAAAACCAGCGGTTTACATTCCCTATGTGCCACAGACAGCAGTGGTAGAAGCAGTTGACAGAAGTTTTTCAGCAAGGGAGAAGACACTAGCTGTCCTAAAGTACCACCTACACCGATCAGCCAATACCATGAAGCAAAAGGCTGATCTAAAACGTTCGGATAGAGCATTTGAGGTGGGACAATGGGTTTTTCTAAAGTTACAACCCTATCGTCAGATTTCAGCGGCCACTAGAAGCAATCAGAAACTTGCTCCCCGCTTCTTTGGACCATACAAGATACTAGACAGAATCGGACCAGTTGCATACAAGCTAGAGCTACCACCTGAAACAAGGATTCATGCTACTTTTCATGTATCCCTACTAAAACTATGTCCAGACCCCAGTGTTAGGCAAAGGCATCCTCCAATAGAGTGGCCAGCAGTCCCAAATTCGTTATATCCTCAGCAAATTCTGTCGAAGGAAAAGGAGGATTATCACTGAAGTGTTGGTGCAATGGCAAGGGTACCTGGAAGAAGAGGCCACATGGGTGTCATTGTTCAGCTTGAAGCACCAATTTCCAGAATTCCAAGTGGCCAACCCTTGAGGACAAGGGTTGCTTTAAGGGGGCATTGATATAGAATATATAATACTATACTTAGGGACCTATGTGTAAACTCTTATTAGGGACCTAAGTGAACATATTGTCATTAGTAGGTAGGAAGGGGGGCTGTCATCTATAAATAGCCTCCTTAAGCATTGTAAAGATACGTTTTGACAGATTGCTTAGTACAGTTCGTGTGAGAGCCTTGTAGCTCTCCTCTCTTCTCTAATCCCCTTCTAGTGTCTCTCTCTCCTGCTCTTGTGTCTTTCTACATCTCTATCCCTTCTACATCAATTCTGTATCAGGAAATGTTGGGCTTGATAAATTTTGGAACTTAGTTTACCACAGGAGGGCCAAACCCAATGGATCAGGCCCAAGATTTGAGACACCCAGGGGGCCTCATTTAGAGGGGCAGAATGGGACAGAGGCCGATGTTGATTCGGGCAGAGTAGTGGGAGTGCGTAAAAAGGAGGCTGGGAGAGAATGTGGAGAGCAAAGAGAGTAGACAGCAGTAAGGGAGAAGGCCTGGTCTCTCAAACACTAGGCAGAGTGAATTGGTTACTGTTTCATTGTATTTTCATTTTCTTTCCATGAAGCTTCCCAACTAGAAAGGGGCATTAGAATCTGTATTCTCTCATTTTCCCTATAAGTAAATAGGATACTTCATTAGGATTTCGGGTCTAAATTATCAGTCCTAACACTATATCCAAACAAGTGACATTTGTCATCAATTCACTCCAAGCTATAAATACCTGAGCGTTGAAGACAAAGGCACCAACGTTGTGCAAGCTTTCACTGTTTCATTTATTGCCAACTATTGTGCTCTAAATTTGTACTTCAGTGTTCATTCATTTACTTTGAAAGAGATTACTTTGAATCATTTATTAAAAGTTAGTAACTCAAGGTAGTAGGATTTTGATTGTGCACATCAATTGCAAAGTGTAAGGGGGAGCGAGTGTTCCTTGAGAAGGAACTTGCTTGTACTCAAAAGAACTTCTGAGGACTAAACGTAGGTCAAATGGTTAGACCAAACCAGTATAAATCTCATGTGTCTATCTCTTCTGTGATATCTCCATTAAGTTTTGCTTTAAGCTTAAAGTTTTTAATATCACTGAATGCCACTCCCCCCCCCCCACCCCCCACAGGGGTGGAAAGCTTGAACTAACACCTTGTACACACATTACATATATAGAAAAGCTTGAAATCATCACATTTCCAAGATTGTTCTCCAACCGATTTAGTTTCCTGAAGGCATAAGATAATCTTTCTCTTCTATAATTCCAATTACCTCTCTGGTTCTGCCATATAGGGTCCAACGTTCCAAGTGTCAAATCTGATCTTGCTTGCATGAACAAGCTTCCTTAGCCACCTCCATTCAGAAGAGCGTAGTAGCCCTTGCTCATTTAACACTACACCCAGGCTACGATGCAGCAATGCTCACTCATTTCTCACTGTACTCGAGCCATACAAAGCGTTACTTACGGATAACAGCCTAGCATTAGCACAATTTTTTCTTTGATCCATGTTCATAAAGATTCAATAGAGTTTTAAGTTGGCGGTTGAAGGTCTAACACAACCCTTCTCCTTTATCCAGGCTTAGGACCAGCTATAAAAACATATAATTTCTAATTGCAGCATCTCTTCCTAGAACGAACTAGTATAGGCCACTAGTTCTTATCAAAGTGTACACATCAGGCTGCACACCAAAAAGGAACAGCACAAGGCATCCCTTTCACCAAGAATAGAGAAACTTTTCAGCGCAAGAAGAAGGACTAACAATCACTACTATGTAGTGAGAAAATGATTGTTACCAATACCAAGTAATTGAAAAAAGAAAAAAAAAAAAAAGAGTTCTGAATAGACAAACCGAAGCAACAAGAAGGCAGAATGCCACTGATGCCAATTGATAGAGTTCATTGGTCTGTACATAGAAAAGCCCAAGTTAATGAGTGCATAACCAAAGCCCAACACATTACAACAAAGCAAAAGGTCTTTCTTCACCTGAGATGATAAACTTATCATAAGCTTGAGGAACCATGGTACACAAGTGCGTGATAACACTGATAAAAGGGCCAAAAATAGTACTAAAACCACCAACCTGAAACAAGATCAGTTAGTAAGAAGACATAAAGGAAAGGTGCAAATGGATGGATGTATGCCTATATAAAGGACAGTTCACTGTATTAGTTACTTACGATTTAGTCATGGATATTACTCCCTGAAGAATGCCTGATGTACCACCCAGGACTGGAAGCAGTGCAAAAAGCAGACCAACAGCACAATCCTGGAGGAGCCAAAAGATTTGAATATGCATTACAAGACATAAAATCATTGCCATGACTAATCAGACTTCACTCTTTTCTGCATAATAACTGACGGTAATAGTTCATTCGTTATACTTAATGTATCCTAATAATAGAACATACCTGCAGAATTAGAGTTCCAATTGTAACCTGGCCATGAAGGGCATTGACACTATTTCTTTCCATTAAGAATTTCAAGACCTATAGATCAAAGCAGAAAACACAAGCTATAATATTACATTTTTATAACATGTCATTCATGTAATTAATATGAACAAACATAAATTAGAAGAAATAATAACAAGAATAAATATGATTTAAAAAACAGCTTAAAAAGTTTATGTTATGAACAAGAAAACTTCACTCAACTGCACCAATCCAATTACTAGAGGATATGATGTGGCTTTCCTCCTCCATCAAGCAGTATTTAGTAGTACATCCCCCACCACGTTCTAAATACTTTATATTTTCTAGTTATCATAAAAGTAATGAAGGGAAATTGAAGATGTTCTCTAGGCGTACAATATTTTGGAATTTCACTAAATGTATTCGTGTTTTAGTAATCGTTTTATTCAAAAAAGTTACATTTCATGTGGTGTAATTTTAAATTAGGCTTTAGTTTATAATATTTTGTTTTAGGTTATTATTATTTTGAATATTGTACTCGGGGCTCTATAAACATCTAAAGGGTTAATTGCATAGAATAGACCTCATTGATTATTAAATTGCCATGGAGGATTTTACAGTCAAACACACCACTTTCACTTTCTGTCATTCTCTTTTTCTCCGAGGATCTTTCTTGTTCTCTCACTCTTTCACACCCCCAAAAAAACTCTCTTGTCCTACCTCAAATAGTCTTCAGAGTTGAATTTTCTCAATCTTATTTTATGCCTCATTTCTCAATTATTCCATGGTCCACCAAACTAAGCCAAGACAAAGAGATGGCTCAATATGAATAAACATCATCTCTTTTTTAAGCACCACCAGCAATGATTCCAGTAGTATATCACATTTATTATAAGCGTAGGTTATAATACTAATGTGTGTGCAGTAATATTGCAAAAAGAATCTGTCCAATGAGTTGTACAAGTTTACTTGACATTCATAATGTTAAAAGAAAAAAGCAGAAACTACGCAGTAATGAGGTCTGGACTCTGAAAGTTACCACCGCTGTTGAAGACATAGAAAGAAATGCGCCAACAAATATTCCCTCAGAAGATTTACCACCGCATAACTGCAGGAAGGTAGCTGCATGTATCAGAAATTCACTTCTGCTAAAGTGGAGAAGCTTTGTAATGAACAAGTAATAAATTCACGTATTGTTTCATTCAATTTTCAGCCTCAGCTTCAACACATAACCAACTAGACTATTATAAAAGGCAAGAACCATTAAATGTCTAGAATATACAAGCTTGTCCTAAAGGTCTTGTATCTTTGATAATCAGATCTACCAGATACTGCAGAACTCTAATATTTGATCAGGAAAAGAAAAAAAAGGCCAGTGTACATGCTTTCACGTAAAACAGTAATCCAATAGCATAAAACAATTTCAAAGACAAAGAAAACTTTAGGGTGGAATAACATTTGTGATAGATAGATTGTAGAAGATTAGAGGTAACAGTAGGAAGAATAGAAATATAGAGGATTTGGGAAGAGAAAGAGAAGAGAGGGAGAGACTAGAAGCACAGATCACTGTGTAACTCATTCATTCATCATATTCAACACCTAACACAATAGTCTAGACTCCCCTTATATAGAAGATAGCCTCAGACTACAGTCAGCCCTTATCTAACGGTAATAACAGCATATTAGCAATATTAACTAACTATATTAACTAACTACCTCTCTAACTTCCTAACTCCTTAACTAACTAACTAGCTGACTCTTTTTAACTCTTTTTCTACACCTTACATATCAATACTCCCTCCCCAAAACATCCTTGCCCTCAAGGATGAAGGACAACAAAACACAAAACTAAACCTGAAAATTACAAAACTGAAATAACAGAAACATAAGCCTAAGTTGCTAAATTCTGGACTTTTGCTGATATTTGAAGGAACTGCTGCTTGAAATCTTGTATCCAGAACTTATCTTCAGATTAATCTTCAGTACTGGAGCACCCTAGTGTTTCTCTTCTTCTTTTTTCCCCCACTCAGCAAAAAGAGTCTCCCATAAAGCATTTCCACTAACTTGCCCCTAAACCAAATTTGCAGCAAGCTTTGGGTAGGGAAACGCTGAAAAAAGACAACTCCTTGCAACAGTCCAGTGCGCATGATACCCATTGGAATTATGAGACCCAATAGTGAAGTTATTGGGCTCATGTATGCCCCTTCAAAGCCCAAACGCTGATCTGAAAAGATGAAAATGGGAACTAGCTGGCCACTGAATTTGTCAGGCTGAACCTCTGATTTATGTGTCAGCTCCTGAATCTTTGAATTAATGATAGACACCAGCTGTCCTGTTAACTTTTCAAAAGGAGGAAGATATAGCCACGTTGCATCTAGACCAACCACATCTTGTTCAAGGCAGTCCCCCAGCCGTGACACAAGGTCCTCACTCTTCTTCAAAATGCAACCATCCTTCTGGCTTTGTAGAATCGCACAAGTTGAGGAATTGGTCATGGACGACAGCGATAATGGTAAAGGACTCACCGGCATAAAGCAATCTGCAACCACAGCCGTAGACGGAGCAGAAACGGACAACGGCGAAGGACGAGGACTTGACGACAGCACGTTAATCAGCGTCGATGGAGAAGAAGTAGTCGGCGCCGAAACTAAAGTCGTCTTCTTCGCTGAATCGCAGCTCTCTCCCTCGACTTGCAAGGACAGTGACGACACACCCAGAGAATTACCAAGAGTGTCGAAATGCGATGATTCATCAATTCCATTCCCTGGTTTTAGACACTTCCAAGTCTTTGCGTTGCAAACATCAGAAACAAGATCAGATGTTGGAAACTTATTTCTACCAAAATTCATCTTCGTCTCTTTATTCTTCTTGGTTGCATCTTCCATAATGTCCACTGCACTTGACTCATTCTGGGCAAACCCAAGGATATTCAGACTCGGTGTGCTTTGAAGGTTGGCGGGTTTGAAACTCAAAGACCCCATAACACCATATGCAGGCCTCCGATTCTTCTTTGTTTCTGGGTTATGAGAAGCAGAGATAACTCCACATTTCCCATTTAAAGATCTCGAGAGGGAGCCACAATTTCTCCATGTCTCTGTTCTTGGTATTTTTATGTTGTTCAGAGGCTCAAAACGGACCTTCATTGCGCTTTTGTATTTCTGCCAAGAAATCCGGCTGCCCGCTTCTTCCATATACGCCAAATGCCAAATGTAACCTTTTTCATCAAGATTCATGCTTGCCATTCGGACTTTCCAATTTTCTGGTGTCCCATCTAAATCAAAATAGCGCTCACAATTATAAATCCATTCCACGATATCTTGCCGTTGAAATTTTGGGAAATCAAGTTTCGTTAAGCGAGTCCGAGTGTATTCATCTCGAGGTCTCTGGTAGCCACGACGTTCATGGTGGCGCTGATCTTGATCAGGATGATTCTCTGCTTGCTGGTCCCTTGCATCCATTCGGTCATGAAGTGCCTGCACTGCTGCTGGCAGATTGGCAAGATTCGCAAGTCCATGAATTGCTTCCTCAAGTGCATGTACGCGGTTTTCCATTGGGTCAGTCATGGCGGTTGTTATTGATGCTTGTGATCGAGTCTCCACCACCATTCAAGATTGGTGGGAGCAGCAGAACCCATAATTCCTTCAATGGAGGCCGAAGCATTCAGAATTATTGACGAAGCAAGACCCAGAACCAAGTTGACGCTGTGATGATTCAAAACTGCAATTATTGAGTCTTCTTGGACAGTCTTGAATATTTTCTTTTCTTTTTCTTTTCTTTTTTTCTGGATGAGTATCTTGAAGGAAAGTCCAAACCGTGAGGGGAAAAGAAGGTTTAGACGGTAATCAAGATTGATCAGAACCCAACTCACTCCCACCTCTGCGGGAGAATCAGAACCATCCTATTGTACTTACGGAGGGGGCTGATCCAGTCAATCTTCGGCCTTACCGCTATCCGGCAATACAAAAGGATGAAATTGAAAAACAAGTAAAGGGTCTCTTAGAATCTGGGGTCCTACAAGAGAGCTCTTCTCCCTTTGCTTCGCCTATTGTACTAGTCAAGAAAAAAGATGGTACGTGGCGTATGTGCATAGACTATCGAGAATTAAACAAACTCACAGTGAAGAATAAGTATCCAATCCCCCTGGTTGATGAGTTATTGGATGAGCTGAAGAATGCTAGATGGTTCACTAAACTAGATCTTCGAGCCGGTTATCACCAAATTAGAATGGAACCTGAAGACACTTACAAAACAGCCTTTAGGACGCATTCAGGACATTATGAGTGGCTGGTTATGCCCTTTGGACTTACCAACGCACCAGCAACATTTCAAGGAGCTATGAACAGCATCTTTCGCGACCACCTGAGGAGGTTTGTTTTAGTGTTTTTTGACGACATCCTAGTATACAGCTCCAGCATGACATTACACCTAGAGCACCTTCGGGTAGTCATGGAAATACTCAAACAGCATCAATTTTTTGTTGAAGAATCCAAGTGTACCTTTGCTGCTACAAGGGTGGAATATTTAGGCCATATTATACAAAACGGGGGTGTGTCTACCGATCCTCAAAAGATTCAAGCAATCGCTGAATGGCCTGAACCGTCTACGGTAAAACAGCTCCGCTCTTTCCTTGGCCTAGCCGGATATTATAGGAAATTTATTAAGGGTTATGGTATATTGGCAAAGCCTCTAACGAATCTACTTCGTAAAGATCAGTTCAAGTGGTCTCAAGAGGCTGCAGAAGCTTTCAAGGAATTACAACGAACTTTGAGTTCAGCACCGGTCTTGGCATTACCTGATTTTTCCAAGCCATTTGTGGTGGAAACCGATGCCTGCTCTACTGGAATAGGGGCTGTTCTGATGCAAGGGGGTCAACCATTGGCATATTTCAGCAAAGGTTTGGCTCCAAGACACCATAGTCTATCTATATATGAAAAAGAACTACTTGCGGTGGTCCAAGGTGTTGAACATTGGCACCAATACTTAGAGGGCAGACATTTTGTGATCAGGACTGACCAACAAAGCTTGAAATACTTGCTGGACCAGAAGCTGAAAACATCTTTCCAAATGTATTGGATTTCCAAACTAATGGGATACGATTACGAAATTCATTACAAGAAGGGGCTAATAATAACGTAGCGGATGCTCTCTCCGGATGCCTAAAATGCAACTTTTTCAGCTTACACTCTCCACTTGTTCAGAGGAGCTGTTGCTGGAAATTAAAAAGAGTTGGGAAGATGATACTGAAATTCAGGGTCTTGTGCAGCGCCTACAGCAAGGAAGTGGTGTGGAAGGAAAATTTTCATGGTATGAGGGCTTATTACGGAAGGGGACTCGGCTGGTTGTAGGGAATTCGCCTATGGTGAGACAGAAAATTCTTGAATGGCTCCATTCCTCATACTTAGGAGGTCATTCAGGGATACATGCTACATATCAAAGGGTAAAGACCCTGTTCTGGTGGAAGCATATGTTTGATGAGATCAAGGATTACATCAAACATTGCGATGTGTGTGCACGCTGCAAATATGAGACGGTGGCTTATCCGGACTGCTTCAGCCTTTACCTATGCCTAATAAGGTTTGGGAAAGCATATCTATGGATTTTATTGAAGGGCTTCCCAAATCTAATGGCAAGGATACAATATGGGTGGTGGTTGATCGCCTAAGTAAGTATGGGCACTTTGTGGCTCTATCTCACCCCTTTTCAGCTTCCACCTTGGCTCAACAGTTTTTAGATGGAGTCTATAAGCTTCATGGGGCTCCTATGGAGATCATTTCAGACCGGGACCCTATTTTCATTAGCAACTTTTGGCAAGAATTTTTGAAGGTTCTGAAAATTGACCAAAAGTTGTCTTCCTCCTACCACCCACAAACGGATGGGCAGAGGTACTCAATCGCTGTTTGGAAACCTATCTTCGATGCATGTGTTGGGAGTTTCCTAAAGATTGGGCCAAGTGGCTACCTCTTGCGGAGTGGTGGTACAACACCACGTATCATTCAGCCACTAAAGTCACTCCGCATGAGCTGTTATATGGACAGAAACCAGCATTGTACAGTCCATATTTGCCTCGTACAGCGGTGGTGGATGCTGTTGACAGGTCCTTTGTTGCTCGTGAAGGTGCTTTATTGGTGGCTAAACATCATTTGAGTCGTGCCATCAACATAATGAAGCAGCGGGCCGATTCCCACAGGACTGAGAGAGAATTCCAGCAAGGACAGTGGGTTTTTCTCAAACTTCAACCCTATAGACAGATCTCAGCTGCCTCTAGGAGTAACCAAAAACTTGCTCCTAGGTTCTTTGGGCCTTACCGAATTAAGCAAAAGATAGGTCCAGTGGCGTATAAGCTGGACTTACCGGAAGAGACCAGAATACATGACACATTCCATATTTCTTTACTTAAGTTGTGCCCTGATCCAACAGTGAAGCCTCGTCATCCGCCGCTTGACTGGCCAGAACCTCCAGTTATGAAGGAACCAGACCAGATTCTGCAAAAGCGAGTTGGCAGAAGAAGGGGTCGCATAGTGACTGAAGTTCTTGTCAAATGGAAGCAGCTACCTGAAGAAGAAGCAACTTGGGTGTTGCTATACCACTTCCAACAGCAGTTTCCCAGTTTTGTCCTTGCTGACCCTTGAGGACAAGGGTTCTTAAGCGGGGGCATTGTTATGTAGATTGTGAATATAATTAGGTTAGATGATTTGGGGATTAGGTTAGGCTAGATTGGGGATTTATTGGCACAATTAATCCTATGAGGCCGATGACGTGGCACTACACTAATTCTATGAGGCCATATGGGTAGTTAGGTAATTAGTTAATGTAGACTTAGGGAGAATAAGCGCATAACTGAATCAGTAGTAGTGAATAAGGCTAGTGCCTATATAAGGGAGAGCCTATGCCTATTGAATGTACGTTTTGATTGTGTATGTTAATAAAGCAGAGCAACAGTTCTGGCTTTCTCTTCTCTCTATGTTTCTCTTCCCCAACCCTCTATACTTCTGTTCTATATCCGATTAGGCAAATTCTCTACAACAATTGCATCAATTTGCACATTCAAAGAAATGAAGCACATCAACATCGAGGTCTCAGGATCTCAGCATCGTATCAATCAAACTCTCTTTCTATATTGAACACTCATAATTGATGCAAGGAAAAATAGAAAAAGAAATTTCTACGAAATAACTGCTATCTTCACCATAGGCTTCATACAAAGCAATTTGTGAATGAACCCAAGAATTTTTGGCATGTCAGTACATATAACATAAAATCTAAAATTCTGGTTGATCGCATCTGGATTTGGGTTAGTATTGGCAACACATTCATGTTGGCTTAGTAGGCATATTCATTTTTTCACATGCAAAAAATATATAAGACATCTCCTGCTCCATACAGATGATAGTAACTTTTCAAAACTTAAAGAGCAAAAGAAGTGGGGAGTGAGAAAGGAAACAAAACAAAAACTTAAGTTTAATGTGTTGTGATATGAAATTGTAATATTAATTCTAATTTGTGAATGTTAGTCAAGTTAGTTAGGGGAAGAGCAATGATAGTTGAGAGTGGCATTAGCTATTATTAGAGTAGCACTAGCCAAACGCAACACTAGTTGTGTCTCCGAGCTGATTAGATAGAATTAGAGCATTATTACCCCTGAACCTTTTAGCTCTAAATAAGAAGCATCCCCCTCACATTGTAATGTTGTCTATTATGATTAATGAATGCCGATTCAGAGTGAACTCTTGTATTTCTATCTCTCTCTTCTCTCTTCTCTCAACCCTCTCTAATCTCTCTTCTACTCAATTTCTCCTTCTTCCTAAATTCTTCAAATCAGTCTGTCCAATTTACAGAACTGATAACATGCTGCCACAATATACAAACAAAATAGAAAGAAATCAGATGATTATGAACAATACAACGAATTTGAACAATGTCAAACCAGCAATTCAGATGTAATGAACATTTATACTTCTCTAACAATATTCATCAAAATGTAAAGCATACCAGGGCTGTTATTCCACATAGACACATAAATAAGAAAATTTGGATAAGACCTCCAAGAATAGCCACTGCTCGGACAATTCTAAGCTGCAAACATGGAAAGACAGATTTACAAACACGTCAAGGAAACAAATTCAGATTAAGCAAGGTGAGCATAGAAACGAACCTTTGTGGTAGAAAACTCTAGGCCCAATGCAAAAAGCAAAAATATGACACCAAATTGAGCCACAGTCTCAACCTGCATGGAATGGGTTTAGTATTTGACATGCGTGATGATATATTTGATTCATTTTCAGTCCATCACTTATATTTTCGCATTGTAAGAACAAAAGAAAGTAAAAGAGAATAATATGATGACATCACGATCTCATTCGCAATTTGTGGACAATGATTTTAATGCCAAAACTAGTCATCAAACCAATACGGGCATTGGTCTAAGGTTCACTAAGCTGACCATGGTAAGACCATGATTATAATGGTCATAATCAAACTGATGTATTTTAATTTTCTATTGATAATTTTGGATTAAAAACAAAAAAAAAAATAAAACACAAGGAATAGATTTTAATCATACAACACTTAACCATAAATTATTGTTTATGCTTTTATTAAAGCAAGCTTTAAATATGTTGTTTCAAAAATTATCCTCTATAAAACACAAAGGAAAAAAAACTCTACCACTTTTGCTTTTTATTTTTATCATTATTATTTTTAATACAAACTGCGAGTGGAGATACAAGCAGTTCATGTCTCATTGATTTGAACAAGATTGCTATGTATACACAATATATATTAATCACTGAGACGCAACTGAGGCTAGATATCAAGGAAGAGAGAATCAAATCCTAGGTCTGACTATTTACATAAGAAAGAATATGAAATAAAAAGAAATAAAGTCATATTACTCCTAATTGACATGATTCAAGCACAAATATTACACAAAATACTGAACTTCCTACTTCATAGGCATGTGATGTGAGTCTTGGTACCCCAACCTGAAAAGTTTACACAAGAGATATGTGGAAATATTATATAGGAAGGAGGGTCTCTTAGCAAGTTTTTCACTATACCCATCTACAATGTGACTAAAAAATGTGCAAGATCTGACTATACATGTGCATAGCTATCAGAAGACCCACCAAAATGCATGAAAGAAAGAGAAAAGTGGAGAGGTTATAAAAAAAGGACGGGAAAGGGGTATTTGAGTATATTCAATGGACTGGGGTATAGTTTGTAGAAAGCAACCGCGATCCAGTTTTCTTCTGTGGCTTGACCAGGTTCACCTGGTTGATAGATGCAAACCAACTTTTATGGAAAATATCCAGTTTTAACCCAACTCTCCGGGTGTTGATTAGTTTAGCCAGCCTTTGGCCCATTCTTTGGAAGGCTGGTTTTATGTCTAAAAGGGACCAAGGCCATGGTTTATTTAATGGATTTCCAGTTCAACAAGCATTCCAGTATGGTTTTTATAACATTGTGAATTGTGAATCTCTCTACAGCAAAAGAAACATCAAGGCAAGAGGATGAGGAAATCCTTTAGGCTTAGCCGTTCAACAACAGAACTATAATGGCAACATACTTGGACCATTTCACTGACAAAACTCAGGCCTCCTGGTCCAATGATTGATCCCGCCAGCAGATATCCAGTCATGACCTGAAAAATAATGAGTGTGGATAACACAACTCATAAGCGATATATAGTAGACATATTCTATGAAGAACAATAAAGCATGGATTATGATCAAACCGGTTGTCCCACACAAGCGAAGGCAATACCACCACAGGTTGCTGATACAATGACAACCACAAGATCTGATATTAATCTACAGATATAGCAGATCAAACAAAGTGAGCAACTTAACTAGCTGTATCCACTCATACAATTGGTATATGCAATGCCACAAGGACAAGTAAAGGGCAAGAAATTGTAAACAAACAACCTCAAGTCTACTTGAAGAACGGGATACTTTGACTTGCGGTTGGACATAATGAAGACATTATCCTGAAGATGAAACATTTGATAAACAAAAAGTTAAACTCACTTATAACATTTCCTGTGGTATAATGATAATATACTAATACCAAGGGATCACTATTAGCACTTCATGTTTGAATCATGTCAATAGCATGAACAAGGCATACCTTCCGATCAATTAATGTTGGCATGTCTTCTGCTCCATTCTCATTATCTAAATTGAAAACATCATGGAATTGAAATGACCTGATACACAACAAACCAAACATCATAAAGCAATAAACTTTAGGGGGAAATAAAATTTTTAGGATTGCAATAAAGTTTTGTGAACAAATCCGCTTCCACCTCCAAAAAAGGCCAACATTCAATTTACTATAGATATAGAAAATGACACATACTTCTCCTCTTTGCTTTCATTTTTCTTGGACTTAACTCTAGCAACGGTTTCCAAAACAGCCTGATACATCAAATATGTGAGTGGAAGGAATCAGATAAAGGAATAATGGCACATATAAAACCCCTTCAAAACAGAGAATATTTTCACGATTTTAAACTATTAAACAAGATTTGTGCGCCAAACCTAAAGCACCATATAAATTATCACCACTAAATTTTTTGCAGTCAAGATACAATCTAAAATGGGTTTCGATACCTCATTAAAACATAAATTACAAAATGCAACTTTTGTCAGAAATCAGCCCAAAGCCCTTCTAACCAATATGAATATTTGTTTCCTGATATAGCTTGAGAAATGAAATTATAGGACCTTGTCTTACTGAGCTTGTCACCAAATTAAACTCGGGCAGTAGGCTATCAACAGTAATAAATGAAAGGACACTACTAAAGCCAGACTCAGATTGCTCTCAGGACAGTTTCACTTTAAATATCATCCAATACTTCAGAAAGCAATTAAATTAAATGAAGTATATTAAATATACTGTATAAATTAAGTATATTGAATATACTGTATAAACGCATAGCACTCCACACCTGTTGTCCAGCAACACTATTATTGAAACTGCCAGCATCAGCATCTGAAAAGAAAGAGAGTCACGGTAACTCACCCAAATGGATTTTAGAGAAAATTATTCCAATGAGCAATGCACGGGTTTTGAACTATTCAATACAAAGTAATTTCAGAACTCGGGAATTATTCATTAGGAATCCATCCAAGGCACAGAATCTAATTTTAGAAAAGCCACTATAAAATGGTTCTAAATTATTTAATTATGTTTTTTGAAAGCTACACAGAAATTGCAATGAAACCATCAGATCATTCTCCACACATCGTAACGAGACTGGTTAACGAGAGTGGACGAGGTTAAACCGCGCAACGCATTCCTTACAAACTCTAATAAGAAATCATCAAGATACAAGCACTCAAAACAGGAGTAAAACCCCAATCATTGAACTGCATTGTCCGAAATATAAAGGCCTAGCTCAAACATCGACACCATAAGTCTACGCGACCAAATCATGAGAGGGAAAAAGATCAAATGCACAAGCATCTGAACCTAAAGTGACAGAAAAAAGATCTACGAACCTTCATTCTGCTCATTCTCGGGGAACTCCCTCTCCAGAGCCCGATCAATCATGTTAGCGAAACTATCCCCATTGGATATCGCAAGTGACGCATTCGCGGTTGCATTAATTACCTCTAAGACAACGTCCGGTTCCGACTCGACCGCGAGGAGAGACAAAGAGTGCGATGTATGAGTAGACAGACAGAAAAGAAGAATGCAGCGAAGGACCAGTCTGAGAATTGCGGATGATATTAACCACATATCTCCCACTCAGAAAGAGAAAACCGAAAGATTGGGGACAACGACACCGGCGGAAGCTACCACCTCGGACCCCCGTCTTCTAAAGAGGGCGCGCTCTCTCCTCTCTCTTTCTTTCAATTCACTTGCACAGACGTTAACGCAGACAGAAAGATACAGAGAATGTGGGCTAAGGCTAGAGCAAAAGGAAGGCTAGATGCGTTCGCTTGGCAACAAGGTCGGGGAAGGGGTTTGGAGGAGTGAAATGACGCAATGGTCCTCCAATTTTGGATTGAAGGCGAAGCTACAATGGGTTAAGCACTGCACAATTCGGCGGGTGTGGATCACCGCAAGATGCTGGCCTGTGTCGGAGAATGTAAGACAGTGACACCTAAATATTTTTGTCCCTTTTGGTATGAGGAATTTGAAAAGGGAAAATCCCAACAAACATGAATTCCCAAAATTTCAAAAGGCCACTTGAACAAATTAAAGGAGAAATCCATACAGGGGTCCAATTAAGGCTCAAAATTACAAAAAGGGCCTCAACAACTTTCAGACACCACAAATGACCCTAAGGCCCTAATGGGTATTTGATGAAAAAATGAAATGACATTAATATCCCTGGTTTAAAAAACAAAAAAGGAGTTTGTACAAAACGTGATATATTCTGTGATGTTTTTGGCGCCTGATCAAAAAAGGAAAAAGCTGAAACTGAAACGTAGAACGCGAGGGAGAGATGCAAGGCAAGCAGGGTTGCAGAAAAAGGCTACCTTTTAGGTATTGGTGCCAATGCTCAATAGCTTGCACCACAGCTAGTAGTTATTTCTCATAGATAGACAAAGAATGATGTCTAGGAGCCAATCATTTGCTGAAAAAGGCTAGAGGTTGACCGTTGCATCAGTACAACCCCTATACCAGTGCTGCAAGCATCCGTTTCAACCACAAATGGCTTGGAAAAATCTGGTAAAACAAGAACATGTGTTGTACTCAATGTTTCCTTCAACTTTTGGAAGGTTGCAGCTGCTTCCGAGGTCCATTTGAACTGATCTTTCCTTATCAAATTGGTTAGGGGTTTTGTTAACACCCCATACCCTTGAATAAAGCGCCTATAATATCCAGCCAGCCCTAGGAAAGAACGAAGTTGCTTAATTGTTGTTGGTTCAGGCCACTCTATACATGTTGCTTCTTATGTTACACCCTTCTTGATCAAATACCTACAACAATTGTAAACGAATTTCATTTAAAATTACCGTTGATCATAATTAACTAATATCATAATATGCATCTTGGCATGCAAGTGGATTGTGAAAGATATTTCAGTATAATCAAAATAAACAGTTAGCTAGTGGCAATGTATTCATACGGGTTTTCCATTCGTAGCATTACAAAAGTAACAGCAAGAATATAAGCTATGTATTCAAGAAGACAGTGCCTTTCAAAAATTTCTTGTTAGAAGGTTAAAGACACTGAGATGTAGAATTGACTTCCTTTACCACAAATCCATTAAAATCATATTCATGAACACTAAATACCTATAAGAATCTTACTCTTATGAGTATTACAATACATCAATATTCAAACATGTCCAAGTTTGAAAATTTAAGAGTTTTAAATGTTTTATTATACTTAAATTAGTTTGAATAATAATGAAATTTAGTAAAGCAAAGAAGCTAGGACACAGATGACAAAGGGAGCACAAACTAACTAATACTTTCAAAGCTATATCATATTTCAATGTTCCTGTATTTTTCTAATGTGCTTCATGCTTATTATAATGAAGTTAAAACTAAAAAGATAATCTTAAAGTCACAAAATATAGATTTTAAAGGAAATATTTAGCTTCCTTTGTAATGTCCCTCCTAACCTATTAAAAATCATAATAGGCCACTGGGTTTCTTCGCTACATTGCAATAATCCCCCTATTTTCAAAAATTTTAGCTATATGCAAATTACTAAAATTCTCTTCCCATTTAAATTTTTTATATTAATATTGTAACCAGTAGCTAACTTACTGACACAGTACTAAAGTTCTACATGTATAGCATCTAGAACATATAAATTCCTTTGCACTGATGTAGCTATAGTTATAACTCATGTCCAGGTGGAGGAGGTTGTAATGCTTTTTACAATGTTTATCATGTCCTCACTATCATTATACAACAGAACCTGATCATTTTTACTAATTCCAACGTGCGTGCTATTTCTCAGTTTCAAAACTACTTTTATCATCCCCTATCTCTTTCTATTCCTTTCTCAAATGTGTACAAAAAAAAAAAGCCTTGATCACTAAGTTTGTAGTTACAAGGATGAGACTCAGTAGATGCATAGGGCTTCCTCACCATATTCAATTATCAAAACTTTCCTTTGCCTTTTTTAGATTCTTCCCCTTGTTTAATCCTTCAGTGAGTTGTGAAATAAGTGAAACCAATTCTATATGTCAAGACATCAAATCTTTCAGAATTCCCAGGTACTCTGTACTCAAAATTTAATTGGACTAAATAATAAGGTTCTAAACATACTTCTCTGTTGTATAATAATATTATTAGTAACAGAATAAGTCACAGGTAGTTGTAAGCGATCTTGAGCGTTAGTTAGCATAACAGAATAAGGGGTAGTTACAGGAGTTAGTTGCTAATTAGCTTATAGAGTCATCATGCTGCCTATAAATAAATTTAAACACCTACTTGGAACTCAAATTATGCTGTGAATGAATGAATTGCACCATTCAGTTCTAAATCCTCTCAACCCCTCTCTGTTCTTCTCTCTCTTACCTTCTAGAGCCTTTTTTCTCTCTGTCTTTTCCCCTCTCTCTCTCCCCTAAATTATATGCATTTATCATATTCACACAACAGAAGCAAAATTCCTTACCCGATCCAAGACCTACTTTAAGCTTAGATCTACTCCATTTTTGGGAATGGGAGTGCGATTAAGAAACATGCCAGCATTATACTTCTCTTAAAAAATGGGACAAAAAAACCTAATCCCCAAAATCTTACCTACAGGCGAAACAAGACGTCGACGACGACACACACGAGCTTCAGACGGTGGACGGAGCAAAGCGAAGACGGCGACAAGGCAGCGAGCACACAGACGAGAGGCCACTGAGCGAGCGAGCGAGGGAGGGAGACGAGCCACCGAGAGAGCAATCGAGCAAGGGAGATAGAGATGATTTTGAGAGAGTGTGCTCAGTGATTTTTTTTAAAAAAAAGTCATTTGGATTTTTTAGTCATTTTGCTTTAAAATTGAATGTCAGAAATGGCCCTAGGGCCCTTTGTGGGGTTTGAAAGTTGATGGGGCCCTTTTTGAAGTTTTGGGCCTTAATTGGGTCCTTGTACGGATTTTCCCAATATTTTTGTCCCTTTTGGTATGAGGAATTTGAAAAGGGAAAATCCCAACAAACATGAATTCCCAAAATTTCAAAAGGCCACTTGAACAAATTAAAGGAGAGATAATAGAAGAAAGAAATATGGGATGGTAAAGTGTTGCTGTTTTTTTACAAAAGGGTTAAGGTGCAGATTTGCCAACGAGTGAAAAAAATACCAAATAACTATTAAAAAAAGCTACTATCACTATTACGTTAAAATATGAGGCACAGACGTAGGACGATGACAGAGACGCTAGAGAAAAGAGCGGTTAAGGCTTCTTGTTGGATAAGGCAAACACCAACAGAGATGGGACCCATACGAGCAGGCGCTATGGCAGTAGCGGTTGCTGCTTGTGGCATCGGAGGGACAAAACCAGGGTGCAAGGCGTGTGCCAATCGAAAGCTGTGGACTGCTAGATGAGTTCAAGAGGGTGAGTGGAACACCCAACAATAATGGAAGCTTGGGAGACGCCGACGTCGTCGATACTGTGACAGTCAATGGAAGACAGAGACACCAAGACAGTGATGGTAAATTAATTTAGGAAGAGAAATCCTTAAATGGAATTAAGGATCAATTTCTATTACCTAACTAATGTTTGCAATTTAATTAGGAAAGGACCAAATTGTAAACAAGAATCTTGTAGAGTTAAAAGAGGTATTTTCTTGATAAAGTGAGACACCACACCCTTATTTTTCCTCTTCCTCCCATCAGCAAACATATGACATCTCCTCACATGCATGTGCTCCTTCTTTCATCCGGCCAAAACAAAAGCTCAACACACTTTACACATACCACACTACCTCCTTTGCATGACACGTTTGACATGTAAACTCTCTCCTCTTTTATTCCCTCTCCCTAACCGGACAAAACACCACAACATACCCATAACCCATACACTTCTCTCTCACAATCTCTCATTCCTATCCCTTCCCATATACACACTATCACACACCCAAATACTCTAATCATCATTCCTCCTTGAAACACTCTCACCTTTCCTCTCAATCAACACACACATACACCTCCTTCCATTCCATTTCCCTCTTCCTTCACCAAACACCTCCACAGCGCACAAACACTCCACATTTCCTTCCCTTTGCTTTACTCCAGTCTAGCAGCCAAACACGCACACACCATACCTCTCATTCTTCCATTTTTTTCATCCATTTCGGCACTCACCAGAAAACCGAGACACTATAAGAGCTAAGAATCCGAGATCAAGCCGTAGAGAGAGCTCATAGCAATAAGTATTGAAGCTTGCATGTTGGTTTTGAACTGATTTTTGATCATCTTTGTCTCAAAAATAAGCTTTCAAACCGTGCATGTCTGTAATAAGTTCATGGTGTTTGATTTTTGAGAGATTTGAGCTTGTATATGATCTTATTCACCACAGTATCTTAATCTGGAAATAGATCATGTTTTGCATGTTGTTTTCATGGGTTGGAGGTCGAGTTTAGCTATGAAATTTTGTCAGATGAAAGTTCACTCCTTAAGCTTTAAAACAAGCTTTGGATCACCTTAAACAGAAGTCCAGAACTTGATATATGAGTTTTGGATTTTAGGTCAAAAATCTAGAGAGTCTAAACCTGACAAATGGAGTGATAATCTTTGAGTGAGTTAAAAACTAAGAAAACGACCTCCTCTGACGCTAAAAATTTGTGAACATGTAGTACACTCCTTAAACTTAATATGAGTCAAAGAACACGTATTTGGATAAGTATAGAAGGAATTATTAATTTTTTAAAATGGGTCACAGTTTTGGAGTGATTATTGGACAGTGGTCACATTCGTGAATTGTGAATGGTAGGTGTTTGATAAAATGCTGAAACCATATTGAAAGTGGAGCTTGAATCACCAAGAGGGGGTGAATTGGGGATTTTCAAAAACTTTTCGATAAACTCTGTTTTTCGGATAGAGCATGAAAGTAAAACAGAATATAAGGAGAAGAAGCAAGACACAAGAATTTATACTGGTTCGGTCCAACAACTTGACCTACGTCCAGTCCCCAGACTCTCTGGGATTTCTCACTATCAAGATTGATTACACACTCTGCACTCAAGAGTAATTCTCTCTAGAACTTACTCCCCCTTACAAGTTGTAATCAATAACCCAATCTCCAAGTCCCCCTGACTTGAGATAACTTTACAAGAATGATTTACAATCAAGAAAACTCTCTCTAAGAGCAGATATGATAATCACTGAGGAATAAATGTATCAACAGATACTTTCACAAGAAAACTCAAAGAGTAAATGAAACTATCTTAATTTTCGTTCTTGCACAGGTTGGTTGTTGAGAAGACTTGAATGCATCTCTATTTATAGATAGAGAACATTAATTGACCGTTGTAATCCCAATTATAACCGTTGGTGATGTTGGGAGCTGATTAGATGAAGCTTTGGTCTTCTTCTCTCTCTCTACTCTTTGGTTAATCCACTGCGCGGATGATCGAGTTGACTCTGATTATTAATCCGTTGGAAGAGCAGTTTACTGGATGTAGAAGGCAAGCATTAACTTCTCCAAATCGTGTGGAGAATGTATTCCCAAAAGCATGCAAGCTTTTGCACTTTTGCATTTAATGTGCTGACATGCTTGATGCTTGATGCTTAATCTCCATTTAATCCTGTCTAAAACCATCTGAAACTCACTAACAAACTGATTAAACATAGTTAAGAATAGTTATGAGTAATGGTAAAGAGTATTGAGATCAAACACGAAAGTTTCGCAAAATCATTCTGTTCGAAATTCAAATTTCGCGATGGAAACTCGAGTTAGTTCTTCGAAACTCGAGTTTTCATGTTTCAGTGAACTTTTAACAAAAGACCGAAACTCGAGTTTTCAATCCAAACTCGAGTTTTCTCTTTACAGAGACAAACATCGCGATTTGGCATTTTGGACAAGTCTTGTGAATAGTGCAAAACTCGAGTCATTAAGTGACTAACTCGAGTTTTGGACTCTTAGATGTAAAATCATGTTTTAGTCCAAAAGCTTAAAACTGGAGTTTCCAAAACATAACTCGAGTTTTCAAAGGTTCGAAATAGGCAGAGCTTTCTGCCTGGCCAAAACTCGAGTTTTCATATTCTTTGAAAACTTTGGAAACTTCTCTGGAAGACCGAAACTCGAGTTTTCAATCAAAACTCGAGTTTTCTCTTTTATGAGAAAACATTAAGAAACTTAGTCAATTTGATCAAAGGGAGTTTTTACAAGGTCAGAGACGAGCATTGTTCTCAAGGGATGGAAACTCGAGTTTTCAAATCCAAACTCGAGTTTTCATGAACTGCAAAAATCCTGGAGAACTTCCTGTAAGTCCTAAACTCGAGTTTCCAATGGAAACTGGAGTTTTGGTTTCTATGAAAAGCTTGGTTACTCTCTGTCTTGTCAAAACTCGAGTTTTCAAAATCAAACTCGAGTTTGCCTTGTCTGTGAAAAACTTGAATGCTCTCTGTATGACCAAAACTCGAGTTTTCAATCCCAAACTCGAGTTTGTCTTTCTTTAAAAAGATTCGAGCATTTCTCTGTCAGGCCAAAACTCGAGTTTCCAAACTGAAACTCGAGTTTGCCTTAGACAGTAAGTTTTTCAACTTACAAAGACAAACTTCTTCTGTGTTTACAATTGTCCGTTATCATCAAAACCAATTGAGAACTAACACATATTTCCTAGAAACTGGACTTAATAAGGAGTTCATAGGCTTTTGAATTGTTACACCCCTACTGGCCTCACCCTTTCAGGTGGCGGGTTAGAGGGATTCCTTCTATTTATTACCTTTCCCTTGTTACCTATTCCTTTCTTATCATATATCAGAGGGAATGCAATAGAGCATGTTACCGGTTTGGACAAATACAATGTACTAGTAAACTTACGATATCCAAAAGTAAATAAGTCCCCGAAGGGTTAAGGGTACAGTTATCCAACAATAAGTACTAATCAAAAAATAATCCTACAAATATCCTAAATATGTAAAGTACAAAAAGCGATAAGCCATTCCCTCTTTCTTCATCCTCAACCCTCAACCCTGT
Organism: Acacia pycnantha; assembly: GCA_025563575.1. Classification (NCBI taxonomy): domain Eukaryota; kingdom Viridiplantae; phylum Streptophyta; class Magnoliopsida; order Fabales; family Fabaceae; genus Acacia; species Acacia pycnantha. The sequence goes on along the minus strand of JAMWYP010000021.1, from coordinate 6,077,002 downwards.
TGGAAATTATGCCCTAGGGATGATTGGATCAACTAGGAATGGAATTTCGCACCGAAAATTTGGCCTCCAACACGTTCGGATAAGAACAGAACGTATCTCACGCTACAGACCTCGGATTTTAGCGATTCCAAAACGAGAAGAAAGATGGCTTTCTGAAACGCGACTTTGGCTCAAGAAACACCGAAAACGGACACGGTAATATGGAGATACGAAAACAAGAAATATAGAATGGAAATTGACGATTATGGATTATAGGAAGGCGCCACAATTCCAAAGAACTGATAAGCCCAAGAACGCCACAAGGATCGATGCCCTTGATAAGTTCAGAGATTCTCAAAAGAACCCTAGAGAAGCTAGTCTCTTACCAAAAAGGTTAACTCTTAATTCTGTCGTCCCTCAAAAAGGCTATGGTGTTCCCTTATATAGTGGAGAACATCCATATTGAGTTTAACCTAATTATGCTTACACACAAAGGAAAATCAGAGAGCCCAATAAGCTAGCCCAATAAGCCAGCCCAATAAGCCTTATTACAAAAGTTTAACTAAAAGTAAGAAGAACCCATATCCTCAATCATGATACAACACACATGTAAGAGTAACATAGAGTAAGCGAGTTAACAGTTACTACCTGGTGGTTTACCCGGAGTCAGTAAAATCTTTCCCCGGTGCTTGAAAAGTATCCCTCGCATGTCTCAACCCTAAATACAACAAAAATACCATGATTTTAATCACTTAAACAAATTCTATTTCCCACATCATGAATTTCACCATATCCAAAATTTTCCAGAAATAACGTTCTAACTTCAAAAATTCATAGCTAATTCAATAAAAATCCAATTGATGCGATTATAGTGGCCACATAACCCTTATTATGTCTAGTTTACAATAAAAATAATTTCCAAGGTCATATGGGTTCATATACTTTCTTTTTTCTCAAACCCTATCCTTTGGTCAGAGAAAGAGTTCAAGTTTTAGGGTCGTTTTCAAAAATAAATTTTTCCTAATAGAAAAATAAAAAAGCCACAAAATCTTATATCAAAATGAATCTCAGGATGCCTACTTTAACCCTGTAAAATTTCAAGGTAAACGAACTTCGTTTACTATTTAAAATCCACCAATTAAACATTGTTGCCTAGAAAACACTATAGTTGGCAGATTTGCTTTGTTCTTGAGACTTAGGGTTTTTTGGGTTCGTGAATCTTATCTTTAACCTATTCCCATACAAAATCTCATTATAAACCCATTGGAACCTTTAAAAATATCAAAATCCCACTGTAACATCATGTTAATGTTGGAAATTATGCCCTAGGGTTTGTCATTGTACTTTAAATGTGAATGTCATTTAAAGTATTCTTCATTTAGTTATCATTTTCATTTGCATATTTATAGTGATAACTGAATCCGTGGATATATCTTATTGATTATCCTAAATGTCCCTAGTCGGTCATCTATGCGGGAGCGAAGATGAAATAAGACCAGTATGACTTTGATGAGGTATGGAGATACGAATCAAAGTCATAGGCACTTATAAGAGTAGAAGGTGCTGGACCGACCCACTATGAGAAAGCTTCATGGATTAAGTCATAAGCTTTTCTCATGTATAAATGTGTCACAATGCCCTTTGACCTGAGATCATCAGGATTCCTACATGATGAGTCACTGATATTTGACCTAGTCAAAAGTCACCTTTGACAGGGTGATAATAAAGGCTTGGATCGGGATAACTGGTTTTCATGCAGAGGAATGTGAATGGTCTAGATGAAATTTGTCCCTCACATTTGTAGAGAGATAATGCTGGACCCCTCGATGAGTGAGTCTGAGAAATGTATGGTTATACTACGATGGAAAGGAGTTTCCATTTCAATTGTTAGACAAATCAAGAATCGAGAAATTAATGGTCAAGATCAGGAAGTTGACATTATCCATGCCTCATCCTTGACCAAGTTATCGCGTGACAAAAGGGACGTGACATGGTTGTATGATAGGTTGTATCGTATCATTGATCCCCATATGAATTGGGTAGTCGCAATGTCTTGCTAGAGACCGCTTGTGACTTGTGGGCTGATACAGTATTGGCCCGCTGCCAATCTCATGTGGTCCTGCAGGGTCGTACACAAGAATAGCCCAACACGAGTAAAAGTGTCCAGATTCATTGAATCTTATATATGTATAAGATTTAATGAATACTGTATTTAATCTAGGATGGATATATATTATTAAAATTCGAAAATAATAATGATATTATTTATATATAATAATATTATTATATAGTATTTAATTTATTTGATAAATTAAATAACTATAATAAATTGAGATATTGTATCTCATATTTAATTTTCGAATAAAGATATAGTATCTCAGATTTAATTAAATAGAAAGATATCATATCTCATATTTAATTTATAGAAATCAACAGGCTTTTAATTCAGATTAAATAAATAGATTAGATTATATCTGTTGGACAGATTTAATTAATGCTATTTATATCTAAAATTCAAATTCAAGATTAGTTAAGATTAATCTTGAATATTTTAATACGGCCTAATTAGGGTTTTAGAAACTCTATAAAAAATAATAATCTAGTCGTATTAAAATAAGGAACTGCCGCGAAAAACCCTAGAGAGAAAAGACGCGAGACACAAAGTAAGAAGGCGCTAGCACGCTGCCTACGTGTTGGAGAGCTGTTCGGTGTGGATACCGGTAGAGGAAATGGATTCGTAGAGTCGGCTCCTCTAGATTGATCGAGCAAGAAGGTGTTAGCCCACGTGTTCGAGAAATGACGCATACAAGCTCGTATAGGTATGGTTTCTCTAACGAACCTTGATTTAAACGTCGTTGATAGATCCTCTGTATAGGATTCGTAAAATTTTAATCGATGTGAATCCTTCCGCTTTGTGTACGGATCCCAACAATTAACACCATTGGACAGAAACCCTAAAGTTACAACCACTAAGTTACAAGTTTAGCACTTACCTCGAATCTTCGAACTCGTATGCTTCCTTCTTCCACTGAACCAAAGACCTTGCTGCTCACTCTCTTCCTCTCCTTGAAGTCATCTAAGGCAGCCACAAAAGGGGTAGAGATTGTCCTTAAATAGAATCTAAAGTGTATGTGAAATATCCAAGTTTTGCTATTGTCCATTGGTCCAAAGGGTGCATGAGGTTATTACATGATTCCTTTGCTTTTTCTCCAAGAAAATCTAGAGGCTTCTAGGCAGCAGATTGTTGGAAATTATGCTCTAAGGGCAAGTCATTGTACTTTAAACGCTTATGTTATTTAAAGTATTTCTCTGTTTAGTTATCATTTAATTTGCATGTTTATAGTGATAACTGTATCCTTGGACATATCATATAGATTATCCTAAATGCCCCTGGTCGGTCATCTATGCGGGAGCAAAGATGAAATAAGACCAGCATGACTTTGATGAGTATGGAGATACGAATCAAAGTCATAGGCACTTGTAAGAGTACAAGGTGCTGGACCGACCCACTATGAGAAAGCTACGTGGATTAAGTCATAAGCTTATCTCATGTATAACCGCGTCACAACGCCCTTTGACCTGAGATCATTATGGATTCCTACATGAGAGTCGCTGATCTTTAACCTAGTCAAAAGTCACATTTGACTGGGTGATGATAAAGGCTTTGATCAGGATCAGTGGTTTTGATTCAGAGGAATGTGAACAGTCAAGATGGAATTTGTCCCTCACATTTGTAGAGAGATAATATTGGGCCCCTCGATGAGTGAGTTTGAGAAATGTATGGTCATACTACGATGGAAAGGAGTTTCTATTTTAGTTATTAGAGTACTCAAGAATCGAGAAAGTAATGGTCAAGAACAGGAGGTTGACATTATCCATGCCTCATCCTTGACCAAATTATCGCATGACAAAAGGGACGTGACATGGTTGTATGATAGGTAGTATCGTATTATCGATCCCCATATGAATTGGGTAGTCACAATTTCTTGCTAGAGGCCTCTTGCGACTTGCGGCGTGGGCCGCTGCCAATCTCATGTGGGCCTGCAGGGTCACACACAAGAATAGCCTAACACAGCAATAGTGTCCAGGTTCATTGAATCTTAGATATGTCTAAGATTGAATGAATACTTATTTAAATCTAGGATGTATGTGTGTGTGTATTATTAAATTCAAAAAATAATATAATAATATTATTTAATAGAGATTATAATATTATTATATATAATATTTGTTTTGTATTTAATTTATTTGATAAATTAAATATCTAAAACAAATAGAGATATTGTATCTCAGATTTAATTTTCGAATAAAGATATCATATATCTGATTTAATTTGAATTGAGATATAATATCTCATATTTAATTAAATAGAGAGAGATATCATATCTCAGATTAATTTATAGAGATAAAATAAATCAACAGGCTTTTAATTCGGATTAAATAAATAGATTAGATTAGATCTATTGGATAGATTTAATTAATATATTATTTTAATCCAAATTCAAATTTCAAGATTAATAAGGATTAATTTTGAATATATATAATACGCCTATTGGGTTTTTAAACCTACGGGACATTTTCCAAGACGTATTAGAAAAGCCGCGAGAAACCTAGAGAGAAAAGAAGAGATGCGAAAATACTGAAGGCGCTTGCAAGCTGCTGTCAGTGTTGGAGGCTGTTCGTGTGGATACCGGTAGAGGGAGTGGATTCGTAGAGTCGGCTCTTAGAGATTGATCGAGCAAGAAGGCGTTAGCCCATGAGTTTGAGAAAGAACGCTATTGGTCGATTTTCTTGATGGGAAGTGAACCAGTCGAACAAGTAATAAAGAGTAAGTAAAGTATCGTCCTATAGAGACTGGGATACCGAATGCTGATGCTTAATCACGAATTCAGTTGTAATTGAAAAGAAAGTATATCTGATTTGGGTTGAGATTTATAGCTATGCTAAGAACAGAAAAGAAATAGTTGGTTGTAGTTGAAAGGATATCAGTAAAAGTCAGGCTGAGCTTAGAATACTCCCTAAGCATGTTAATCCCCCAGTTGCCCCTTGCACAATGCTATAGCATCTATACTGTACAACTCTCACAATTGGTACAACATAGACACCGTTGACACAGCTATTCAGTTAACCCACCACTCTAGTCTATCGAAGCTCTCGCGTCCGATACATGCAAACCTAACTTACTTATCCCATACATCTATGGCGATTTTCTAGTTAAGTTTATTACTACAATTCAAGGTGTTATGGTTATGAGTGGTAGACCCATCTCTGAAGCCTACAATAATAGGTCAAGCCTTGCACCAACCTGCCTAGCAATCACTATTTCTCAGAGGTCTAACCTCGACTCCCTCTAGGTAAATCGAAGCCACTGATCTAGCCCTTAGCTCTTGCTAATCGACAAGAAATTAAATCAATGATAAGCAAACTGAATGTATTGAATTAAAACTAGCAACTGGGTTCATTTCACACTTAGGACATTATCCTTGCTCAGCCAAAGAAAGTTTAGTTCATGACTGATGAGGGAAACAATAAATAGAGTACAGCAGAAGAGCCCATGATCAAAGGATTGACTAGAATAAATGAAAACAAAACAGAAAGCTTGATGGAGGTTCGACGACGTGGAAGAAGCCCTATCACGTCACAGCTCCACGTCTTCTTATCTTCGTCTCACTCGTAAGGACGGATGCTGGGTTCTCCTGAATGTCTCATGCTTATAACTTCTCTCACTCTCCTCTTTAATCTGGCCGCGAAAGGTGGTCTTTTTCTATTCAGTAGTACTTCGACACTTTTAGGGTTGGTTTTCGTTTCCTTATATAGTCGGGATTACTTGTTGTGTACGTCCAACAAGTTGGGCCTTTCCTAATCTGTCGAGGTTCAATCGTATTGATACATAAGTCATAAATCATGTGTTAGGGTTAGGATTAGGAACTAGGGCACAATATTAATCCTATGAGGCCTTTGGACTAATTAGGGATAATAGTAAATAGTTAAGGGTAATAGCAGCATAATTACTAATTCTATAAGGCCGGACATTAGGATCTGATTGTATTGCTTTCATGTGTATTTGTTATAGGATTATGGGCTGTTATGGGCCTTACTATGATTGAGTCTAAGGCTAGCCTATATAAAGGGGAGAGCCTAGCTTAATCACTCTTGTATGTTCAATATTGTGTATGAATGGAATGAGCAGTGCAACAACACTTGTTTCGAATGTGTTTCTCTCCCAATCCCCCTAATTCTCTACAACCTTCACAACAGTGGTATCAAAGCCAGGTTATCCTCGGTTCACTTTTGTTACACTCTGAAGTTCTTGCTCACTTCTGAACCATTCTCCTCTTCTCAAGATTTAGATTTGTTGACAGGAACACATCAAGAAAATTGAAAAAGATTGTCAATTTTAGTTCAAGAACCAAAATCAGTTGTGGGTTCTTTAATTAGCAGTCATCTCCAGCACAACGTAGTCGTCTCTGATTTCAACGTTGGCTTTTGGGTTATTTCTGTTGCATCGGGATTTTGCTTCTGCCCCAACAAGTTCGTCGTTTCTGTTGCTGATTTCCGTTAGACGCTGAGTACTAGCCGATATCGGGTTTGGAGTGATAATTCTGGGAAGGCATTGATTCTGGAGACCTCAATTGATTCGGGTTGTCGTCTTTTAATTCTGGGATTCCAAGTCTTCACCTCGATAAGTTTCATCGTTTCTGATTCATTCCTTTGATTGCATCATTGGGTTCTTACGGACTCTACGATTGGCATCATCGGGAATCCTGGTTACGTTGCACAAGTCTGGCTCTTCATCTTCGATTGCGTCATCAGGTTCTGGTTTTTTTTTTCGAATTATTTGACTGGTTTCTGGTTCTTCGTTCTGGTATCATCGTCGTATAATACCCAAGACTTGCTTAGTCCGATTCATCAAGACTTTGGGTATTCCTTGGATTCTGGCAGCGTCGTTTCATTCTGATTCTGCGTCTGTAACGTTACCACTTGTAGTTCTTTGTTTCTGAGTTGGTTGACTGTTTCGGTGATCTCCAAGACTGCTCCTGTCATTGTCATCGTCAGCCTCTGTTTTTCTGGTTTTGGTCCTGTTTAAGTGAAGTCTGGTTTTTTTTGTTCTTTGTCTCTAGTTCCCATCGTCTTACAGGTTTAGTATCTCTGTTGCATCATTGGATACTCCTGATTCTGCATTCCCGAGTCTAGTCAGGGGTCTGAATAATTCTAGTTTTTGGTTTTCTGCTCATCTCTGAGTTCTGGCTTAATTGCTTCTGTTGTGGAATCCTAAACCTTGTATGGTTCACACAAGAGCTCAAATTGCATCCATGGCTGATCCCACTGAAAATCATTTTAAAACAATTGAAGACACCTTGCAACTCCATGGAGAGACTCTTCAAACTATCACTGCCCAATTGGCTACTATTGTTGCTCGCCAACCAGATCAGCCCCAGGGTGTGGCTGGACAAGGACTTCATGAGCACCGTGAGCCTCAACGACTGCGAAATGAGTATACACCTCCAACCCGATTGACCAAATTTGATTTTCCCCGATTTGAACGTCAACATATAGAGGGATGGCTTGACCAATGTGAGAAATATTTTGAAATTGATGGCACACCGGAAGCTTGGAAGGTTCGAATGGCGAGTGTCAACCTTGATGACAAGGGGTTCTTGTGGCATCAATCCTATATGCATGAAGAACACGGGAGTAACATTGCTTGGGCGGAACATCGTCTTGCTCTTTTAGCTCGTTTCGGACCACCGTTCGAATCCCCAATGGCAGATTTCAAACGTCTTTATCAAAAGGACTCCTTGGATGATTACAATGATGAATTTGACACCTTACAATGTAAACTCCACCTTCGTGAGGACTATGCGATTCAGGCCTACATTGAGGGCCTTCGTAAGGACTGTGCACGTCAAGTTCGACTCTGACGACCACGTACGTTGATAGAAGCAAGGCGTATCGCCAAAATCTATGAGTATAATTTGCAAGATGACCCCAATGGTAAGACTGTACAACGTTGTGGGAATGGAGACACCTTTGGTTCGTCATCTCGGTGGAAAAGCTCCACAAATCAAGTGGAACCAATACCGGGGCTGCCACACGAGCTAGTTTTCTGCCTAGACCCACCGGGTCTTACACATCATTCAATCGTAATACCAACGCAGGTTCGTCCACCCTATCCACAGCTCGTACGGGTATGTCACAAGCAAAAGGGTCGACAACAGGTAAAGGTGATGACTTTGATGAACTTAGAGCAAAGGGTCTTTGCTTCTATTGTCACAACCCCTATTCCCGTAACCACACATGTCCACAGAAGCAAAAACTACAATTACAAATGATAGAATTGGATTCGGATGAAGTAGAAGAGGGTCAGGAAATTCCAGAAGAGGATAATGCACCATTTGAGGGGCCCTCTACTGGTAATGAGGAATGTTTACATATCTCACTTCATGCGATTCAAGGCAATGTGGGCATTGTTTCCATGAGGATTTCGGGTTATGTGGGACGACGACCCGTGCAAATTCTGATTGACAATGGGGCTTCACATGGATACCTTGATTATAAGTTGGCTTGCCGATTGGGATGGAAAGGTAATGCACAGTATGAAGGTGAAGTAGAGGTAGCAGGAGGAGCTAAATTGAAGCTCTATGGCATTTGGAAGAATTTTAAATGGAAAATGCAGGGTAGAGACTTCTCATTTGATTTGTGAGTCATGGAGATAAACACCTATGACATAGTTCTTGGCTTGGATTGGTTACAGGATGTTGTGCACCATGCCTCTTGGGACTATGATGATTTGTCCATGACGTTCATGTACAAGGGCTCTAGTTGTACCCTTAAACCTGCCTCTACATCTAGTTGTAAGGAGACTCGACGAATTAATAGCAATATGGCAAGTGGAGGTCAGTTTCTTATGCTACACACTTGGTCTGAATTTGAAACGCATCCTTATACCTTGAAAAATAGTGACAGAAAAGATACAGGTGGCATTCAACAATTGTTGAAGGAATTTGGGGATGTGTTTGATGAACCTAAAACTTTACCTCCATTACGTGATGGCCACGACCATGCTGTTTTGTTGCGTGAAGGTGTTGAACCGGTCAACCTATGTCCTTATCGCTACCCTTCCTATACAAAAAGATGAAATAGAGTGGCAAGTGAAAGGGTTGCTTGAAACAGGCAAAGAAAGTATCTCTCCTTTTGCTTCTCCTATTGTATTAGTGAAGAAGAAAGATGGGTCATGGCGTATGTGTATAGACTACAGGAACCATAATAAGGTTACGATTAAAAATAAATATCTCATTCCTTTGGTTGAGGAATTGTTAGATGAACTAAAGGAAGCTTGTTGGTTCACAAAGTTGGATCTTAGGGCTGGTTATCATCAGATTCGCATGACACCTGGTGATTCATATAAAACCGCATTTCGAACCCATTCCAGACATTATGAATGGTTAGTAATGCCTTTTGGCCTCACCAATGCACCTGCCACTTTTCAAGATGCCATGAACTCCATCTTTAGGGAGCATCTAAGGAGGTTTGTATTCGTATTCTTTGATGACATTTTAATCTACAGTCCTAGTATGACTTTCCTTCAACACCTTAGAACTGTGCTGGAGATTCTAAGGCAATACCACTATTTTGTGAAAGAAAGTAAGTGTTTTGCAGCCACTACGGTGGAGTACTTGGGCCATATTATACGGAATGGGGGGGTCTCTACTGATCCTCAGAAGATAAAATTAGTGATAGAGTGGCCTGAACCAACAACAATTAAGCAACTTTGTTCTTTCCTAGGGCTAGCTGGATATTATAGGCGCTTTATTCAAGGGTATGAGGTGTTAACAAAACCCCTAACCAATTTGCTAAGGAAAGATCAGTTGAAATGGACCCCGGAAGCGGCTGCAACCTTCTAAAAGTTGAAGGAAACATTGAGTACAACACCTGTTCTTGCTTTACCAGATTTTTCCAAGCCATTTGTGGTTGAAACGGATGCTTGCAGCACTGGTATAGGGGTTGTCTGATGCAAAACGGTGAACCTCTAGCCTTTTTCAGCAAAGGATTGGCTCCTAGACATCATTCTTTGTCTATCTATGAGAAAGAACTACTAGATGTGGTGCAGGCTATTGAGCATTGGCACCAATACCTAGAAGGTAGACACTTTATCATCAAAACAGATCAGCAAAGCCTCAAATATTTGCTGGACCAGAAACTTAAGACTGCATTTCAGATGTATTGGGTTTCCAAGCTTATGGGACATGATTACGAAATTCAGTACAAGAAGGGAATCAATAACAACGTGGCCGATGCCCTCTCTAGAGTAAGAAAAATGGAGGTATTTCAGATTTCCCTCTCCACTTGTTCTGATAATTTGTTGCTGGAAATTCAAAATAGTTGGCAAGTTGATTCATAATTGATGACATTGATTGATACACTTAAAGCTAATGAGGGTATTGCTGGAAAATTCTCTTGGCATGAGGAGTTATTGAGGCGAGGCAGCCGGTTAGTAGTGGGAAATGATTCCATAGTGAAGCACAAAATTCTAGAATGGCTTCATGCTTCTTCCCAAGGGGGACATTCCAGAATACATGCTACATATCAAAGGGTTAAGATTCTTTTCTGGTGGAGGCGCTTATTTGATGATGTGAAGGACTATATTAAGCACTATGATGTTTGTGCTAGGTGCAAATATGAGATTGTTGCCTATCCGGGTCTTCTATAACCTTTGTCGATTCCTAGTAAGGTTTGGGAAAGCATCTCTATGGACTTTATTGAGGGTCTTCCTAAGTCTCACGACAAAGACACTATTTGGGTGATTGTTGATCGCTTAAGTAAGTATGGGCATTTCATTAGTCTATCTCACCCATTTTCAGCATCTACCTTAGCACAACACTTCATGGATCACATTTACAGATTGCATGGACCTCCCATGGAAATTATATCCGATCGGGACCCTATTTTTGTTAGCAACTTTTGGCAAGAATTCCTTAAGGTGCTTAAAGTGTATCAAAAGTTGTCTTCGACCTATCATCCACAAACCGATGGGCAAACAGAGGTACTAAATCGCTGTTTGGAGACTTACTTACGTTGTATGACATGGGAGCTGCCCAAAGAATGGTCACGTTTGCTACCTATGGTGGAATGGTGGTAAACACCACTTACCACTCTTCCACACGAACCACACCACATGAGTTACTCTATGGACAACAACCACCAATGTATGTGCCTTATCTTCCTCAATCTGCAATTGTTGAAGCAGTGGATAGATCTTTTGTGGCTAGGGAAGAAGCTTTGTTAGTAGCTAAACATCATCTATCACGTGCCATAAACATGATGAAGCAGAAGGCTGATTTGCATCGGACCAATCGTGAGTTTCAGGAGGGTCAATGGGTGTTTATGAAATTGCAGCCATATAGGCAAATTTCTGCAGCTTCTCGGTCTAGTCAGAAATTAGCTCCAAGGTTTTTTGGACCCTATCGGATTAAGCAACGTATTGGAGCAGTTGCTTACAAGTTAGATTTTCCGATGGAGACGCGTATTCATGATACGTTTCACATTTTATTGCTGAAGTTGTGTCCTGATCCCTCGGTCAAGGTTAGGCATCCGCCTGAAAATTGGCCAGAATTGCCAAATTGCAAAGAACCTGATCAGATTTTGCAGCGTAGGATAGGAAGCCAGAAAGGGAGAATTGTCACTGAAATATTAGTAAATGGAAGCAGCTAGCTGAGGAGGAAGCATCTTGGGTGCTGTTATATCAATTTCAAAGGCAGTTTCCCAGTTTTCCCACCGCTGACCCTTGAGGACAAGGGACCTTAAGGGGGTATTGATACATAAGTCATAAATCATGTGTTAGGGTTAGGATTAGGAACTAGGGCATAATATTAATCCTATGAGGCCTTAGGACTAATTAGGGATAATAGTAAATAGTTAAGGGTAATAGCGGCATAATTACTAATCCTATAAGGCCGGACATTAGGATCTGATTGTATTGCTTTCATTTGTATTTGTTATAGGATTATGGGTTGTTATGGGCCTTACTATGATTGAGTCTAAGGCTAGCCTATGTAAAGGGGAGAGCCTAGCTTAATCACTCATGTATGTTCAATATTGTGTATGAATGGAATGAGCAGTGCAACAACACTTGTTTCGAATGTGTTTCTCTCCCAATCCCCCTAATTCTCTACAACCTTCACAACACGTATCTTCCCTTCCGCATCTCGGTAGATTGATTCTGCTGATATTGCGGGATTCTTCAAATCTTTAGTTTTGATATTCCGCGTCTTCTCTCCCCATGTGACAGCAATCTAACCGTTTACCAATTTGCTCCTTATTTCCTGAAATGACCTTGACAATAGATCAGAACAAATGCAGCATATCATTGCTTCATTTATTCTGCTATAGCTTTAGGAAATGCATTGTATTGTGCTTCGAGGAGGCAGTCCTGATGCTATAGCATGTATCAGCCATGCTGTGCATCTTTCACATAAAACACAATCTTTTTCTCAGCACATGTTTAGGATGCTTATGTTATTTATTTATATTTATAAACTTCATCCTTAAGTTCCCTACATAATGAATTAATGTCTTTTTGCTTGGATTGAATGCAATTAAGCTTATGTTTTCCACATAATTCAGTCATAGGATACAGGGAAAATATGGCATAAATAGTGCTCATCAAACGCACACGAGTTCGCAAAGGTACGGTTCTTAACTAACCCGATTTAAACACCGTTGATAGATCCTCCTATGGGATTCGTAAGATTTTAATGGATGAAATTCCTTCCGCTGCGTGTACGGATCCTAACATAGATGTGGCGCCATTTTGGTCCACAAAATCTGATTCATTTGCTGTCCAAATACATTACTTATGAAATTTACTTGATGCAAGCTTTTGTCCAATGGTCTAAACGATGTTCTAAGGTTAAAATCTTGTACTTCTTGTTACTTTCTCTCCAAGTCTTCCTGGTTGAACCTATGTGGCGAAATTTTCACCATATGAGCTGCATAATTACTTGTCATATCATGTCAAATATGATTCAATTGTGTGGTGTATGTTAATCCTATTTTTTTAATCTTTTATCTCTCGTCATAATTACTTTTATTTGACCTTTTTCTTTTCCTCCAAGTCTCTTTTCTCTCTCCAACCCTTGCATATGGCGCCATCTTTTTTTACTACATATGGGGTCTGACTTTTGTCTTACTTTGCCTTATACAGGAGCCCCTAACTGGTCCTGACCAGTTACCCTTCGCCAGTTAAACTTCTCCTTAGAACTTGGACTACTCAGTTGGACTTGTCTGTAGGTTAGCTCAACTGTTCATTCCCTCTGATTATGTGTAGCTGAGACTCATTCTTGGGGAGCAAGAAATTTATATTTTAATATCTCATAATTAACTCGCACTTTGTGATGCCAAAAAGTCAAACATCTATCCCCAAAATGCTACATGTCCCTCTATCATTATTACTGTTGACTTTTATTTCCTAAAAACCGTAGGGCATACCTGACTGTCTTGAAAATGCCATGTACTTACTTATATCGGCATTTTTTCAATCAACTAATTATCCTATACCTCAGGACATAGTTAGGTTGCATCTTTTCCAACCGGATTTATACCATATAGGTCTTCTATGCCCCTCTTCCATTAGCACTTTAATTCCACAACTTATACATACTAGGTCCACTGACCCGTATAACTGAGTTACTTAGTCCCTGAGAGGCTTCATATTTCTCGACATTCTTGGGGCTCTTCCCACACTGGGCTTAGTCGTCTACCTACTTCAGGCTTATCCTCAATTCTCAAGGTCCAAAATTTGGGATGTTACATGAATCACCTAATTTGGACACCAAGAACTCCAGATAAGGATTTTTGAAGTTGAATAATGAAATCTAGAAGTTACATGTTCAAAACTGGAACTGTCATTTTCAAGAAAGGTTTTGATTAGGTAAATGACATTGCTTTTTTGTGAAATTTGGACAAAGTATAATATACCTCTCAAGATTTAAAACAAGTCATAAAGCATGTTAATTGGAGGTCTAAAACTTAAATTATGAATTTTCAAAGTTTGGATAGAGAATCTGGAAAATTCTGATTCCAGAAACAAACAATGTCCAATTTTCGAAATTTTGGAAATGTCTCAACCATAAATTATCTCAGTGACTATTAATATTTGAAAATAGACTTATCAAGCTTTAAGTAGGAACTGGAATTGTAATATCCCCATTTTCATATAAATTATTGTACTGAATGAATTAATGTAATGCCAATAGAATATAAGGAATTTTTCATTAAGTTATTTGTAGATGATATTTATTCTCTAATATGAATAATTAATGAAAGAAAAGGATGAGTTAAATAAATTTGGTCATGGACAATCCAAGAGAGTAGATGACAATGAAAGTCAAAGACAAATATTTTTTTTTTTCCTTTTTATTATATGTATTTTGGCCAAGGGGAGAGAATAGGAAGGAAAGGATATAAATTTCCAAGTTGAGCCATAAGTGCGTTATGTAGTAAGCCATTAACCTAGGATCAATGGGCTAAGTAAAAAACAATTTTTGGAACCCAAAAGGAGGCCCCATTTTCGGCCCAAAAGAAGAAAAAAATGAAACAAAAGAGTATTCAAGAAGCCTTTCTCATAAGTAGTCAAAGAAAGCCTTGCACATAATTAGAAGTCAAGAGTCTTGTTTGAGAAGTTTCAAGGTGATTTGAAAATACCAAAGGTCATGCTTAGGTAATCTTTGTGACATCATCATCATCAATTCATAAGTCCAAAAGTGTTTAAGAAGGCACAATAATCTTCCTAAATAAGCCAAGAATTTCGGTCAACTAAGGAAGATAAGAAGACAAGACCAATGACTTATGTGTTACACCCCTACCGGCCTCGCCCTTTCGGGTGGCGGGTTAGAGGGATTCCTTTTACTTATTACCTTTCCTCCATTAAATAGTCCTTTTGATATACATCAGAGTGCACACAGCAGAGCATATGATCGGTTTGGACAACTTACAATGTACTGGTAAAGGTACAATAATCAAAGTAAAGTCCCCGTAGGGTTAAGGGTACAAACGTCCAAAATAAATACTGAACAATAAAATACAATCATTTCAAACTGCATACAAAACATGATAGGGAATTCCCTATCTCTTCAGTCTTCCACACCATGCCCTTTCTTCCTTGTTCCTGAACAGCCCAACAACTAATACCTGTTTTCTTTGAAACCAGTCTGGAGTTCAAAGATGAACCCCGAGTAATCTGTTAGACTCATATACAATATGTATACAATGCATGCAATGCAAATCACAATCAGGAAGTAACAATAAACCGCCTCGGCACAACAAACCGACATGTAGCAACTCCGTAGACCGCCTGGTCAAGACAAGCCCCTCGGAAACAGCGCGCTCAGGGGCCTCAGTGGTAAGGGTGGCCAAACCCTAACCACCTAACCCTCCTGAGGCCTCAGTAGCAACCTATGAACACACAGTCACATAGGCCCTACCTACCTCACATATCTCGGTACTGCAACAACACCCTAAGGACACACAGTCCAATAGGCACCGCAGCCCGATCCTACATGCCCTCGGCATCGTAGCAAAACCCTAAGGACACACAGTCCAATAGGTACTACAGCCCGATCTCGATCGTAGCAGAGGCACTACAGCCCGATGTCCTACATCATGATAAAACACACATGCAAAAGCAACATAGAGTATGCAAGTCAACAGCACTACTCGGCACGCCTTGCAAAATAATGAACTCTTCCCCTTGATATTGGAGATACGTCCCACACACGTGCTACCATCCTAGATACATCAAAACATTATACTTTCAATCACATATTCAAACTTTGCTGCAAGTTTCATGCATTTCGCCTACCACCAGGATTTCCCAAAAACGCTGACCCAACTTTTCCGATTTATAATAAATTATAGAAAAATCATATTGATACGAAATCAGTGGCCTTAGAACCCTTACGATGTCTAGTTTACCATAAAAATAATTCCGAATGTCTTCTGGGTTCATATTACTTTATTATCTGCAAAACCGAGTCGCTGGTCCAAAACAGAGTCCATGCTTTTAGGTCATTTTACATCTTAAATAACTCTCGGTTGGATAATCCAAATAATACAAAATGTTATACAAAAATCATCCCCTGGATGTCTAATTTCATCATGTAAAATTTCAAATCCATCAGAGTTCATTTACTATTTTAAATACACCGATTTGTCTTCGCTGCCCAGAAAACACCAGAATCAGTAGATTTACATCGCTTAAGGTTTAGGGCTTTTCGGGTTCGGAAAAGTAACCATGACTTATCCCCACACAAAATCACGTTCTGGACCCATTGAGAACCTTAAAAACATGAGAATCCTACTGAAACCTCACGAAAATACCATAGGGCAGAAACCAGAGTCTCCTAGTCGTCGATTAGAGAACTTACCTCGGTATTTCGGTTGCGGGTGCCTTCCTCTTCCCTTGGAGCAAACCTTCAGCTGGAACCTCCTCTTCCTCTCCTTGAAGACGTGCTGGGCAGGTTCCAAATGAAGGGAGGAGTTCCCTTTATATAGGCTCCAAGGGTAAAGTCTTTTACCCAAGTTTGGTTATTACCCGTTGGACAAAAGAGTGCTTCGGATTTAAATATGATTTTCTTACTTTATTCTCAAGAATTCTAGAGAATTCTTGGCTCATAATGGCACCTCCCCATCTGCCCTTAAGGTGAAATTCCAGAGTTGCCCCTGATAGTTGTCTCTCGAATTGCTAGTTGTAGGTTTTTGGCCTAGGGGTAAACGGTCATTTGCACTTCACTTCTTCCAACTCGCGGGACCCACGTGATCTTCCCTAGGTTGTGTCATAATTACCCTTGTGATGTCATAATTACATGACATTCATCTTGTCACATCAGATTCAAATATGTGGTACAGATTAATCCTGATTATTTTATTTTCTCTCTCTTCATTATTACATGATGTGACCTTTTCTCTTCTTTTCCAAGACACTTTCTCTCTTCTCTGGGCCCACCAAATTCGTCCTCTCTCATGTCCAGGGGTTTGGGCCCGTCTCCGGAACACCCTAACCGGTCCCGCTTAGCTACCTTTTGCCGGTTACACTTTCCTCGTAATTCGTGCCCTTCAACTGTTACTTTAATATCTATGGTCCTTGAGCTCTTGGTCAACATACTCATGCAAAAGGGAGTGCAAAATGTCTTAGAATATGTCAAGAGGGCACTTAAAAATCCACCAAACCAAATGACCAAAGTACACTTGCAAAATATCCTTTTAACTTGGCTTATTTTGCAAGTTTTGTTGACTTTTCTCTCTCCTCCTTGTCTTGCACGAATTTTAAGCAATTTATCTCTCTTCATGATGACTTGATTTGACCTCTTGCACTTGTAATTATGAAGGGACACGTGTCATGCTCTTATTGGTCCAACACAAAAGCAACTTTTTCCCTTGTCATGATGACGGGACACGTGTCATGATTTTATTGGACCAACACAAAAGTATGTCATCATTAGTCATCATGACCTTACTTTATTAAAGTTACTTTATCGATGTCTACTCGGGATCCTGTCCGAGTTTACTCGGATTTCTTCACGAATACGGTGTTCTCTAAAAACGCAGGCATACCCGACCACCCCGAAAAGGCAGTATATTGACTTATACCGCATATTTTCCTCAACTAATTGTCCTATACCTTAAGAGATAGTTGGGTGGCATCCTTTCCACCGATTTACGCCATATAGGTCTTTGTGCCCCTTTCTCCATTAGCACTTTAACTCTACGACTTGAGCAACTGGGTCCACTGACCTGCATAGCCGAGTTACTTAGTCCCGGAGAGACTTCCTAACTCTCGACATTCTTGGGACTCTTCCTGAACTGGGCCTAGTCGTCCGCCTACTTTAGGCTTAATCTCAATTCTTAGGGTTCAGAATTTGGGGTGTTACATTATGAAAGAAGCCCGCAAAACATATAGAAGATCCTAAAGGAAACATGTGTAGAATGATATATGATTTGGCTTTATGAGAGGGGCATCTAAACACTTTATTTGAGAAGAATTAAGACAAAAAAATTTCCTCCACAAGCCAATGATTTTCAGAAGACCTAACCTCCTCATTTTCCTTGTTGAAATTTCGAACCATAGAGAGCAGGAGAGAGGAAGAAGCAACTTGAGGAAAACTTAGGATCTCAAAGAGAAAGCCAAGAAGCAAGAGCAAGGTAAGTGTTCATGGCTTCTCTTCCTACTCTCTTCTACCTTCTCTAATGTGATTAAGACCCTAATAAACAACTTTTTCATGATGATTTGGAGTCAAGGCCGAAAGGAAGATAGAAGAATACAAGGAGGCAAGGTTTTAAGAAAATCAAGAAATCCAAGATAAGTAAGTAGCTTCTCCAACCTCCTTGTGATTTTAAATTTGGTTGGCTTGAATATGGTTATTTCCTTGAGTTTCATTTATGATATGGGTTTGTATGGATGATGAAGAGATTGATTAAAGGATTAAAGTTAAGATTTATGGCATAGAAAGAAAGATCAAGTATGAAATAGGAAGAACATGATGTTAAAATGAAAGCTTGGTATGTGCTCATGAAATGTGATTTTCGGCCAAGTAGTTGTATGGTGGTGTTGTGATTTGATTTTGATGATCTTAAAGTGTTTAAAATGAGATTTTGTATGAGGATGAGCATGGAACATAATTTTTGAGGTAATAATGGAAGTTATCACAATATTGTAAAACTATCTTGTGAGAAATGGTTGAAGTTAGTTATCTTGTACACAAATTTTAACATAGTAAATGGACTCTGAAAATTATGAAATTTTCTAAAAATGAAGTAGAAACCTTAAGCTTTGATTTGATAGGTCATATGTAATTTTTGAAGTTGTGTACTAAGAGAAATGAATTTTTGAAGATTGACCTTGAATCTGGAACATAAATCTGACTAGCAAAGGTATTTGTGGTGTTCTGAAACATTTTGACTGTAACTGGTCAAAAAGGGTATTTTTGGTCTTAAATAGACATATTAAGGGTCAATTATCTTTTTGAACCACCTCTATTGGATTTTTCTAGAATTAGTTATGAAATTTTAAAGATGGAAGACTGTTTTTGGAAATTTGCTGCGTTGGCCAAAAATGATGGAAATGTTATTAATAATTATTTGGACGACTGTCAAGTAGTAACCTTAACCTCATATACTTTTTATTACTCTGTATGTATGTTTACCATGATTGTGGACCCGTGTCTCATGAGGGGGACATGCGTTTATGCATTCAGTGTAGTTTGGGTTTGAGGACCAACTACTACGATTTTTCCTAGCGCTGTGGATCGGCTTGCCTTGATTAAGAAGTCCTGCGTTTGTTTAAGACATGTCGTCCTTCCACAGTAGATATTGCATATGTGGTATGCTTTTATTATGTTACTGCGCATGTTGTTCTGAATGCTTGTGATATGTTATTTTTCTTGATTATGGTTGCTTGCATGCATTGCATATACAATTTATATGAGATTAACGGTTACTCTTGGATTCAATTTATGAATCCCAAGCTATTGTAAGACTTCAAGCAGTACTTCTAGGGCTGTGCCAGGAGATAGAGGTAAGAATGCGGAGCAGGATTGAGAATTTAATGAAGGGAGTTGTTGACTTTTGGATATTTATTTACTATTTCCCGGATGATTGTATGATATTATCATTGTTTTGACATTTTACTTCAGGATGACAATAAACTAACCCCCCAGGGAAATTTATCCTTTCAGTATATTTACTTTGCTAACATTTTATTGTCCAAACCAATTGCATGCTCTGCTTCTAATACTCTGATGCATGACGATTATTATCTTGGGTAATATAAAACTAATTAAGAAGTAAAGGGTCACACTATCTGCCACCTAAAAAGGCGAGACTGGTAGGTGTGTAACAGGAATCACTCCATTTGGAGCTGTATAGACCAAGTTATGATTTTTCTAAGTTCCCAGAGAAATTAAAGGCTTAATTTCTGTTAAGTCTGTGAATAATCACATAAATAGATAATTGTGTTTAACCTTTAAAGTAGGAATTTATTTGGATAAGTTTAAGGGTTAAATGGCTGAAATTGTATTCAAATAAATAAGCCCCAATAGGTATACATTCATAGTCATAAGGATATAAAATAAAAGGACAAGTATTTTGGGGTAGATCTAGAGGAGATATAATCTTAATTATGTCATTAAGATTAGATTGAATAATGACCCATCTCTATACTAATGTTAATTATAGGACGCGATAATTGGTCAAGCTTGAAGGACAAGCAAAGTGATAAGAACATTGAGGTGCATTGTCGGAAAGACCAATAGGTAGTAACTTTAATCTTACATTATTTTATAATTATATATGTTTGTTTATACCATATTTGAGTGGAAGGGCCAACCATGTAGCCAGCTTCCCGATGGCTAGGCAGGGCCTAGTGCTACATATGAATTATTGTGTTCACTAGCGTAAGGTATTGAATCATATGATGATTATTGTGTTACATGCTGCATATGAATAGTGATACATGTTATGAAATTGAATGCTTTATATGTTGTGTGGACTTCTCTATTGTGGTTGATTTAAATATATTGTATAAATTTGGAATTTGAGATTAACCTATTACTCTGGGATTCATCATTTGAATCTCAGAACCTTCCACAAATCCAGGACATAGGCAATCCAGTAGGCAAGGAGGAAGAGACAAGGGTGTAATAATCGTTTGACTTTAAGAAGGTGGTGGTGGTGGTGATAGTTAGCTTGATTCATTTTTTGGATACACCTTCTCTGTGTGTGTGTATACACACACACATAGTAGATATAAATATGTGAGTGTGAGTGTGTGTGTTCCTTATGACTTAGAGATTATTTTGATATTGCAAAATGTGGCTACTGGGATATATATTTATTTAGAGGGTTAAATACCATTTTTTCCATGGAAGTTTAGCTTAAGGAGCACTAGTCACTCAGAAGTTTTTTTGGTCTCATTTTTGCCTTGGACGTTAACAAAGAGCAAATATGCCCCCGGAAGTTTTTTAAGAATCAATTTTTGTTGGTTAATATTGCCTATTACATAACTTTCTCATGAGGTTGAAAACAAAAATTTTATTTAATTGTTGTGAAACCTGTAACTCCTTACGGTCCTCATGAATTATTAACCTTAACTCATTACGTTAATTAGTTATTATTATTAATCCGTAACTCTTTACGGTGCTCAAAAGAATTCATAACAATTTATAATGTTCATGAGCTTTTGGATTACTCGTTAAAACAACTAATAGAGATTAGGATAACTTAATAACACGACTATTGGAGATTAGGATTACATTAGATCACTTGAAGACCTCAATGTTGTTGATGTCCTCTAACGTTGATCCACATGGCTATCCCTCGATTGCAATGAGAACTCCTTCTCTTGAAACCTCCTGCTCCTTGGATGCTTGTTACGCGAAGACAAGGTTGAGTTTTGGTTGAAAGTGGAGCTTAATCACCAAGAGGGGGTGAATTGGGGATTATACAATTCTTTTCTAATTGCTCTGTTTTTGAACAATAAAAACAGAGCTAAGCAGAGTATAGGGAAGAAGAGCAAGACACAAGGAATTTATACTGGTTCGGTCCAACCTCTTGACCTATGTCTAGTCCCCAGACTCTCTAGGATTTTTCACTAACTCAATTGATTACACACTGTTGGAAATTATGCCCTAGGGGCAAGTCATTGTACTTATCAACGATCCCCATATGAATTGGGTAGTCGCAATGTCTTGCTAGAGGCCGCTTGCGACTTGTAGGCTGATACAGTATTGGCCCGCTGCCAATCTCATGTGGGCCTACGGGTCGCACACAAGAATGGCCTAACACGAGCAAGAGTGTCAGATTCATTGAATCTTAAATGTGTTTAAGATTTAATGAATACATATTTAATCTAGGATGTGTGTGTATATATATATATATGCATATATAAATATATTAAATTCGAAAATAATAATGATATTATTTATTGACAATAATATTATTATATATAGTATTTAATTTATTTGATAAATTAAATAACTATAATAAATTGAGATATTGTATCTCAGATTTAATTTTCGAATAAAGATATTGGATATCGATTTAATTTGAACAGAGATATCGGATCTCATTTTAAATTAAATATAACGATATCATATCTTGATTTAATATATAATAAATTCGAAAATAATAATAATATTATTTATTGATAATAATATTATTATATATAGTATTTAATTTATTTGATAAATTAAATAACTATAATAAATTGAGATATTGTATCTCAGATTAAATTTTCGAATAAAGATATTGGATATCAGATTTAATTTGAACTGAGATATCGGATCTCATTTTAAATTAAATATAACGATATCATATCTTGATTTAATTTATAAATATAAATTAAATCAGTGGGCTTTTAATTCGGATTAAATAAATAAATTTGATTAGATCTATCAGATAGATTTAATTAATATATTTTTAATCCATATTCAAAATTGGTTTTGAATTTAATACGTCTACTAGGTTTAGAAAAACCTACGGACATTTTGTCGAGCGTATTAGAAAGCCGCGAGAAACCTAGATAGAAAATAGAGAGACGCACAGTTCAGAGGCGCTAGCACGCCTCCGTTCGTGTTTCTGAAGGCTTTTCGTGTGGATACCGGTAGAGGAAGGCGATTCTAAAGAGTCTGGCCTCGCGATCGAGAGGTAGCCCACCAGTTCAAATTGTTCTGCAAAGGTACGATTCGGAAACCCTAAACCTTGATTTAAACGCCGTTGAGCGATCCGCATAAGGGATCCGTAAATTTTTTTTACTCCGCTGCGTGTACGGATCCCAACAGTGGCATCAGAGCCAACTCAACCGTGCGTTTAAATTAGGTTTTACGCGTGTTTATATATATATATGATATATATGCTAAAACCGATCTTTGTATGCGTTTGAATTACAAAACTCGCGTTAGGGTTTCTACGGATAGCTAGTCGGATATTGCGTCGGCTCTCGAATTGTTCGAGATCGGACCGTGTAGCCGATTCGCGTGGATCTCAAACGTTCGAGATCCGATGTCGATCGATTCGTTAGGGTTTGAAATTTTCGGGAAAAAATCACGTTTTTTTTTTGGAAATTATTTTCGAAAAATCACGTTTTTTGGAAATTATTTTTGAAAATAATATTTTATTTTGAAATTTCTAACGAGACCGTACGCGAGAATTTAAATCATGATATTATATTATAAATAGTATATAATATAATATAAATTAGATAATCTAAATCATGATATTATATTGTATTTATAATATAATATAAATTAGAGAATTAAATCATGATATTATATTATATATAGTATATAATATAATTTAAATTAGAGAATTTAAATCATGATATTATATTATATTTATAATATAATATAAATTAGAAAATTTAAATCATGATAAGATTAATCATAATATTTTATTTCATAATTGTATGACTTAATATATGTTGTGATTTACCTTTCAAAAGTTGTTTGGGTATGGTGAACAACATGGCTCTAGAGTTTTACAATTGTTGTAAATTTTAAATATGGCTGCGAGCCATGCCTCTTTCTTAAAATACTCTGATGTACTTCTTTTTGTTTTAGAGAAGTCCTCTCATTGGCTTGAGAGGATTTTAGGTTAAGGCTGAGCCATGTTGTGTCACAATTTTAATTATGTCTTGATTTGATGATTGCATGATTAATTTAGAATTTTTAATTATGGTTTGATTAGATCACTCATAATTAATTTAGAATTTTAATTATGTTTTGATTAGATCACTCATAATTAATTTAGAATTTTAATTATGTTTTGATTAGATCACTCGTAATTAATTTAGAATTTTTAATTATGTTTTGACTAGATCACTCATAATTAATTTAGATATTATATGAGATACAATAGTGATTGCATTCATATAAGTATAATTAATAGGATTAATCTAATTATACCCTCCAAATAAAATCTTAAGTCATAATGCCACCAATAAATGAATACTTGTCAAAACCTAGATCGCCCATTTGTATGTTCCACCAAAGTGGATGCATCTGAGTTATCTTGGTGAGACAAGAGTGAGTAATGGTGATACTCAATATTCATTATTGTCCTGACTTAATTGAGATTATCAAAACGGTTTTGGATCTCAAGGCATTAGATGGGATTAAACATGCCATGTCATATGATGATTGAATCCCATAAAGATCTAAGAGTTACATATGATGTAATTGGCAAGGGGTTTGCCTACCTAAATAACTTAATTTAAGCGTCACGCCAAAGCGGACTTAAATTTAAGCCAAATATGGATCTTAGCCCACTAATTATAATGAGGGTTGTTAATTCGGTGGGAGGTTACTACTTAAACTTTGCATACCTTTAGTTGTAGAATCATGTAGTCTAGTAACACTTCAACACCATCAATGCGATCGAGTCCTTGAGAAGGACGAACTCGATGAGACAAACTCTCTTGACATGTTTGGGAACTTAAGCGTTGATCCTAAACACGAAAGAAAAGAGCATCTCATCAATCAACCCATTCTTGACGAGCCTTCACTGCTGATCCAAGAGCTCGGGCGATGCTTATACGAAGCATAAAGATGACTCTGTGGATGCGAGATGCACGATGCTTGCCACTATGCTTCTAGACCTCAATAGAGATCTAGAACATGTGGAGGCTTCGAGATGATTGTTCATCCTACGGAAATGTTCCGATGAGGCAAGGCTTGAGAGGCTTGGATTCCCATGTCCTAGGAGTTAGTTACAGATGTGATCTTGAACTCACTCCCAGGAAGTTATGATAACTTTGTCATGGATTACAACATGGAGGAATCAATTTACGAACCGCATGGGATGCTCAAAATTGCTAAGCCGAGCCTTAGAGAGGCCTAGTTCTATTTTGTCCATTCGAAAAGGAAGGGGTATATGAAACGGAAAGCCAAGAAGGCAAAACCTCTGAAGGATAGAGTCTGCTTCTTTTACAATGAACTTGGTCATTTGAAAAGAAATTGCAAACTCAACTTCGAAGATCTAGAGAAGAACAAGAAGGATAGCGGGGCTATCGCTTCAAGTATCTATGCCATAGATATTCGCTTTTCTACTTCCTCAACATGGGTATTGGATACTACATGTGGATCTCACATTTGACTAAATGTTGGATCTCAAGGACAGTAGAAAATTGAATGGACGAATCTATGACATAACTACTAAGAGGATCAAGTCAAATGATTTGAATCTGACCTATCTATGGCATTGTCGTCTAGGCCATATAAATGAGAAACACATTTCGAAACTCCATAAAGATGGATTTCTTAACTCATTTGATTTTGAATCAATTGATACATGCGAGTCTTTTTATTTGGAAAGATGACAAAGGCACCTTTCTTGGACACGGTGAGAGAGCCACCAATTTATTGGGCCTCATACATACGATGTGTGTGGACCAATGAATACATCTGCCGAGAGGGGTCATTTGTACTTCATTACATTCATAGATGATTTTAGTAGATATGGATATATCTATTTAATGAAACATAAGTCGGAATCTTTTGAAATGTTCAAAATATTCCAAAATGAAGTGCAAAATCAACTTGGCAAAACAATTAAGACACTTTGATCGATCGGGGTGGTGAGTATTTGAGCCAAGAGTTCATTGACCATCTTAGGAGTTGTGGGATCGTCTCGCAACTTACTCCTCCAGGAACACCTCAATGGAATGGTGTTTCGAGCGGAGAATCGAACTCTATTAGATATGGTTCGATCTATGATGAGTCAAACAGATCTTCCACCTTCCCTTTGGGGCAATGCCTAGAAAGCAGTGCGTTTACACTAAATCGTGTTCCGTCAAAGGCGGTTGAAAAGACACCATATGAGATATGGGTAGGAAGAAACCCAGTTTGTCATTTCTTAAAATTTGGGGATGTGAGGTTTATGTCAAACATCAAGCCTCTGATAAATTATCATCCAGATCCTCAAAATGCCTTTTTGTGGGGTATCCTAAGGAAACTAAGGGATACTATGTCTACAATCCCACCGATCACAAAGTGTTTGTTATTCGGAATGGTATCTTTTTGGAAAAAGAGTTAATCTCTAAAAGAACTAGTGGGAGTAAGGTGAGCCTCGAAGAAGTTCGAGAGTCACGGGACAATGTAGAACCACAGATGGAAACCGGAGAAGACTCACAACAAGTTGTTGAGCCTACTCACGTAACACAAGACCCACAAAGGTCCGATAGAACACGGCTCAGCCTCGAGAGATATGGATTTCGATTCGGAAGCCGTGATGTTTTGCTCATTGAGCACAATGAGCCAACTACCTATCGCGAGGCCATGGTGGGACCCAACTCCGAAATATGGCTTAGTGCCATGAAGTACGAAATGCAATCCATGTACGACAATGAGGTATGGGCCTTAGTCGATCCACTGAAGGTGTAAAAACCATTGGGTGCAAGTGGGTTTTCAAAGAGAAAACGACATGGATAGCAAAGTAAATATCTTCAAGGCACGACGGTTGCAAAAGGATTCACTCAAACTCATGGTGTGGACTATGATGAAACCTTTTCCCCGATTGCAATGGCCAAATCAATCGAATCCTTCTTGCCATTACATCATATTATGACTATGAAATATGGCGAGATGGACGTCAAAACAGCCTTCCTTAACGAAAGCTCCTTGAGGATGTGTACATGACACAACTGAGGGTTTTGTGCGTCCGAGGACTCTCAGTAAAGTTTGCAAGCTTCAAAGATCCATTTATGGTTTGAAGCAAGCATCTCGGAGTGGAATCATCGTTTTGATGAAGTAGTCAAAGAGTTTGGATTCATTCAAAACATAGATGAACCTTGTGTTTACAAGAAGGTTAGTGGGAGGACAATTGTATTTCTAGTGCTTTATGTTGATGACATCCTACTCATTGGGAATGACATTCCTACCTTGCAGAGTATTAAGTCTTGGTTTGGAAAGTCTTTCTCAATGAAAGATTTAAGCGAAGCCACTTACATCCTTGGGATTAGGATCTATAGAGATAGATCTAAGAGGTGATAGGCCTAAGTCGAGCACATACATAGACAAGATCTGCATAGATTCGGTATGCGGGATTCTAAAAGGGGTTGCATGCCCATGTCTCATGGCATCCATCTCGATGGGATCTGTGTCCTAGTACACGGGATCAAAGAGACCGCATGAGTAAGATTCCATATGCCTCCGCCATTGGATCTATCATGTATGCCATGTTATGTACTCGACCGGATGTGTCATTTGCCTTGAGTATGACCAGCGAGATATCAACAAGATCCCGGTGAGGGTCATTGGATCTTGTCAAGAATATCCTTAATTACTTAAGAAGGACTAAGGACTTATTCTTGGTGTATGGTGGCTTGGAAGATGAGCTCTGTGTGACTGGTTACACGATGCGAGTTTCAAACTGACCAAGATGATTCAAGATCGCAATCGGGTATGTATTCTGTTGAATGGTGGTGCGGTGAGTGGAAGAGCTCTAAGCGAGCACTTGCAGCTTGATTACGCAATAGAAGCTGAGTATATAGCAGCATCAGATGCAGCTGAGGAGGCCTTTTGGATTAGTAAGTTCATTAATGAACTAGGGGTAGTTCCTACCATCTCAAATCCAATAGACTTGCTCTGTGACAATAGCGGCACTATTGCGCAGACCAAGGAGCCTAGGTCACATCAAAGGACCAACCATATACTCAAGCGATTTCATCTTATCAGAGAAATCAATGATAGAGGTGATACAAAAAGAAATTATTATGCAAAGTACCAGGAGAAAGCAAGTCATTATACTTTAGACGATTTCACTATTTAATAAAGTATTCTCCTTTTAGTTATCTTTTTGTTTGCATGTTTACATTGATAACTGTATCCCTAGATATATCTAATAGATTATCCTAAATGTCCCTGGTCGGTCATCTACGCGGGAGCGAAGATGAGATAAGACCAGTGTGACTTTGATGAGGTATGGAGATACGAATCAAAGTCATAGGCACTTGTAAGAGTACAAGGTCTTTGGACCGACCCACTATGAGAAAGCTGCATGGATTTAGTCATAAGCTTATCTCAAGTATAACCGCGTCACAACGCCCTTTGACTGAGATCATCATGGATTCCTACATGATGAGTCGCTGGTCTTTGACCTAGTCAAAAGTCACCTTTGACCGGGTGATGATAAAGGCTATGATTGGGATCAGTGATTTTCATGCGGAGGAATGTGAATGGTCAAGATGGGATTTGTCCCTCACATTTCTAGAGAGATAATATTGGGCCCCTCGATGAGTGAGTCTAAGAAATGTATGGCCATACTACGATGGAAATGAGTTTTCATCTCAATTGTTAGACTACTCGAGAATCGAGAAAGTAATGGTCAAGAACAGGAAGTTGACATTTTCCATGCCTCATCCTTGACCAAATTATCGCGTGACAAAAGGGACGTGACATGGTTGTACGATAGGTTATATCGCATAAACAATGACGTTGATCCTCTTACTAAGCCGCTTGCACAAGTGGAACATGAGCGTCATGTTAGGGCAATGAGAATTAAGGTAATTAATGATTGCACCTAGTGCAAGTGGGAGTCTGTTGGAAATTATGCCCTAGGGGCAAGTCATTGTACTTATCAACGATCCCCATATGAATTGGGTAGTCGCAATGTCTTGCTAGAGGCCGCTTGCGACTTGTGGTGATACAGATATTGGCCGTGCCAATCTCATGTGGGCCTACGGGTCGCACACAAGAATGGCCTAACACGAGCAAGAGTGTCAGATTCATTGAATCTTAAATGTGTTTAAGATTTAATGAATACATATTTAATCTAGGATGTGTGTGTATATATATATATATGCATATATAAATATATTAAATTCGAAAATAATAATGATATTATTTATTGACAATAATATTATTATATATAGTATTTAATTTATTTGATAAATTAAATAACTATAATAAATTGAGATATTGTATCTCAGATTTAATTTTCGAATAAAGATATTGGATATCAGATTTAATTTGAACTGAGATATCGGATCTCATTTTAAATTAAATATAACGATATCATATCTTGATTTAATATATAATAAATTCGAAAATAATAATAATATTATTTATTGATAATAATATTATTATATATAGTATTTAATTTATTTGATAAATTAAATAACTATAATAAATTGAGATATTGTATCTCAGATTAAATTTTCGAATAAAGATATTGGATATCGATTTAATTTGAACTGAGATATGGGATCTCATTTTAAATTAAATATAACGATATCATATCTTGATTTAATTTATAAATATAAATTAAATCAGTGGGCTTTTAACTCGGATTAAATAAATAAATTTGATTAGATCTATCAGATAGATTTAATTAATATTTTTTAATCCATATTCAAAATTGGTTTTGAATTTAATACGTCTACTAGGTTTAGAAAAACCTACGGACATTTTGTCGAGCGTATTAGAAAGCCGCGAGAAACCTAGATAGAAAATAGAGAGACGCACAGTTCAGAGGCGCTAGCACGCCTCCGTTCGTGTTTCTGAAGGCTGTTCGTGTGGATACCGGTAGAGGAAGGCGATTCTAAAGAGTCGGCCTGCCGATCGAGAGGGTAGCCCACCAGTTCAAATTGTTCTGCAAAGGTACGATTCGGAAACCCTAAACCTTGATTTAAACGCCGTTGAGCGATCCGCATAAGGGATCCGTAAATTTTTTTTACTCCGCTGCGTGTACGGATCCCAACAGACTCTGTAACTCAAGAGTAATTCTCTCACTAGAACTTACTCCCCCTTACAAGTTGCAATCAATATCCCAATCTCCAAGTCCCCTGACTTGAGATTCTTACAATAAATGAATTTCAATAAATGAACTCTCTCTAAGAGTGGATAAATATAACCACTGAAGTACAAACGTATCAAAAGATACTTTACACAACAAAACTCAAAGAGTAGTTGAAAATTTGAATGATTTTCGTTTTCTGCAGATTGGTTGTTGAGAAGAATTGAATGCAACTCTATTTATACAAAAAGAGCATTAAATGACCGTTGTAATCTTCAATGAGACCGTTGCCTTCATTAAGCAAGGATTAGGTTGAGCTTTGGTCTTCTTCTCTCTCTACTCTTTGGTTAATCCAGCTGCACAGATGTTTATGTTTGACTTCTTGACTTTTAATCCATTGGAAAAGCAGCTACTGGATGTAGAAAGGAAACATTAATCCCTTTGCAACGTGTGTAGAATGATTGTCCAAACGGATGCAAGATTTCTGGACTTTGCATTTAATGTGCTGATATCACTTTTTGCTTTTGTCTAAATCTTCATTTAATATTCTCTAAACCATCTGAAACTCATTAGCAAACTGATTAAACATAGCTAGGAATAGTAATGAGTGATGATAAGAAGTATTAAAATCAAACGTGAAGATTTTACAAATTCGAGCAATTTGATTTTCAAAATCAGCGACACAAACTCGAGTTTATTTATCCAAACTGGAGTTTGTAACTATGCTCAGAAAACAAACTCCAGTTTCCAAATCCTAACTCGAGTTTTCTTCTTCCAGAGAAGAATGTCGTGTCTTGAGCATATTTGAATCATAGAGCAAAACTCGAGTTGATTAATGACAAACTCAAGTTTTGGACTTTTATAGTGAAAACATGTTTAAGTCCAAAACCTCAAAACTGGAGTTTTCAAAAGTAAAATTGAGTTTTCAAATCACTGAAGTAAGCAAAGCTTTTTGCTTGGCACAAACTCGAGTTTACCAATCCAAACTCGAGTTTCCTTTTAACTATGAATACCTTTGAAAATTTATGCCAAGTGAAAACTGGAGTTTTCTCAAAGTGAATAAATCATGAAAGCTCTCTGTTTAGTGAAAACTCAAGTTTCCAAATCCTAACTCGAGTTTCCTCAAACTTTAGGAAAACTTACAAAACTCATGGCCAAGTACAAACTCGAGTTTGTCATCACAAACTGGAGTTTGCTCAGGATAAAAAACATTAAGACTCTCGGCCAAGCCCAAACTCGAGTTTTGAAAACCTAAACTCGAGTTTGGTTAAGTTTACAAATACTTGACAAAACTCTTCATTGGGCACAAACTCAAGTTTCCATATCAAAACTAGAGTTTGCTTAAGTTCAAAACATTGGGAGCTCTCTGTAATATCAAAAATCGAGTTTACTATCGAAAACTGGAGTTTTGTTCACTTTGAAAAATATTGAAGAGTCTCTGTATGGTGCAAACTCGAGTTTGTAAAACTAAACTCGAGTTTGTCTTAATGTGAAAAACTTGGAGTGCTTTTTGTATTTCACAAACTCAAGTTTGCCTATGCAAATTGAAGTTTTCGTAGTTCATTAAAATTGAGCTACTCTTTGTCAAGTCAAAACTCGAGTTTTCTACCCAAAACTCGAGTTTGTCTTTGACATTAAGTTTTTCAACTTACCAAAGAAAAACTTCATCTTGTGTATTGTCAGTTATCATCAAAACTCATAGGGAGCTAACATTGGTTTCCTTGGGTTTTTCATTTTTCAAGAAGGTGATGGTTTCTTGGAATTAGGTTATGGATAGGATGAACAAGGTTGGAACCTTACCCTTTTATGGATGGTGCCTTTTCCTCTCTAAAGGTTTGGCAAAGACCGAAATTTAGAGAGCATAAGGATTCTTGTTTTTCTCCTAGAAAAACGTGCAAGAAAAAGGCACACAAAAAATTAGCACTTTATAAGAGTCTAACCCTAATTTAAGTGCTTACAAGAAAGGCCCAATCCAAGCTTGAATTGGAAAATCCAATTCACAATGAATTAAATTCATATCTTGATTGATTGATTGAATTTAAGATGATGAATCAAATTCATATCTTGATTGATTGATTGAATTTAATATGATGAATCATATTCATATCTTGTCAACCAAATCACATTAAATTCACATCTTGATTGATTGATTGAATTTAATATTTTTGGTCTTATTTTTGCCCTGGACGTTAACAAAACGGAGCAAATATGCCCCCGAAAGTTTTTTTAAGAATCAATTTTGCCCCGGAAGTTTTCAAAGAATAGCAACAATTCAACGATCAAGATCAACAGATGGGCAATATAGCTATGGTTTTAAACTTCTGGGGAAAAAATGAGACCAAATAGACTTCCAAGTGACCAGTGCTCCTTAGGCTAAACTTCCATTTCAAAAATGGTATTTAACCCTTTATTTAGATACTTATGACCTGATTGATATTAGTAGAACCTATATATGTATGATATTACTGTAGGAAGGGGCATGTATATCACGAGCCCATAATGAATGGATGATTAAGTGAATGGTAGAGCACTAGGTTAGACAAATAATAAAGAAGCACTCTGATAATACGATTTTAAGTTTAAGGTTCGATGGATTTTTAACTAAGGAGTTTGAACCACTTATAAAAAGGTTTTCAAAGGTTTTAAGATTCTTAGAAATTCCCATTCGAACTAAAATTTTGGAATCTACAATTAGGTTAAATATTTGAAACTTTTATGAAAAAGTTTTTGTTTCCCAGGTCTAACCCTGGGTTGGTGGTTTGAATTCATTATTTAAATATGCATCTAACCTATATTAATTTAAAAGGGAAGA
Organism: Acacia pycnantha; assembly: GCA_025563575.1. Lineage (NCBI taxonomy): Eukaryota > Viridiplantae > Streptophyta > Magnoliopsida > Fabales > Fabaceae > Acacia > Acacia pycnantha. Next base: position 6,044,430 of record JAMWYP010000021.1, on the reverse strand, counting down.
TGTCTCTCTGTGTCTGGGATTAGATTAGGGAGGTGTCACAATTTTAAAATATATTTTCAATTCGAAATTCAAGATGTTATTTATCTAATCTTTATTCATTCTTTATCTAATATTTATTGGATCTTTATCCAATATTTATTGGATATAGTTTTAGATAATTCCAAATTATCTTTCAACGGGCCCATTAGGCAATCAAGAACAACCTTATTGTGTGACCCATTATGCCCAATCAATTACTGACATACATAAACTTGGATCAATTAAACTCCTTTAACAGGCCCAATTTATCTAATGACCACATAAGACACTAACAATATGCTCTGTGGCCCTAGAACTAATTGAGTTGATCAAGTGATATACCTTTCTAATTTGGATACCGTGCCAGCATCATCCCTCACATTGTCATTCACATTTAGTCGAGAACAAATATAAAGTATCGACTAGATGTAGCTTTTCATGCAACAAGGAATCTTCTTGTTACACCCTTATCGACCTCGCCCTTTTGAGTGGCGGGTAGAGGGATTCCTTTTACTTATTATCTTCCCTTTATTAATTAATCCTTTTTAAATTATATCAGAGTGAACGCAACATAACATGTTATCAGTTTGGGCCAATACGATATACTGGTAAAAGTACAATAACTAAATAGTAAATAGTCTCTATAGGGTTAAGGGTTCAGTCATCCAAAAGTAAATACTGAATAGTAAATGAACTTATATAGTCATCCCAAGATAAATATATAGAATGAGATAGGGCATTCCCTATTTCTTCAATCCTTCACTGCATGCCCTTACCTTTCCAATAGCCTGAACAACTCAATGTCTACGGAACGGTTTGGAGTTCAAATATGAATCCCAGAGTAACTGTTAAACTCAAATACCATATGTATGTAGTGCATGTATGCAAACCACAACTAGGAAAGCACAATCACAATGGAAAAACATACCATATATGCATTCAGAACCATATTCACAACCACAGTAACATATATCAACAACCATTGAGCTACCTTACTAAGGCAAGCCCTAGATGTTCACATAATCGTTGAGCCGCCTAACAAGGCAAGCCCCGGAATCCTCCGCGCTAGGAAAATATAGTAGCTAAGGCTTCAAATCCTAACCACCTTGAATGAATCTCAGGCTCAGTAGAAACCTAAGGACACACAGTTCACTAGGCCCTACAGCCCTACATATTCCTCAATCATGGCATACAAACATACAACAGTAACATAGAGTATGTGAGTAAACAGTTACTACCTGTCAGCTGTTCAGAGACTAATAAAATTCCGCGGCGTCTAAGAGTCTCCCCAGATATGTTCATGCCCTAGAAAAATAAATATACCTTATTTCCAATGCTTACATAAACTTTTCTCTTAATTTCGGAAAATCCAACCAAAATTCAGAAATTCCAGAAATCATGCTTCAACTTCAAACATTTTTAATTAATTCCAGAAAATTCCGATTGATGTGAATATTGTGGCCACTATACCCTTATTATGTCTATTGTATAATAAAAATACTTCCAGAGACTATAAGGGTTCATATCTTTTCATGTAGCCAAAACATTGCTCGCTGGACAGTGAAGAACTCCAGTCCTCTGGGTTATTTTAAAAAATTTATTTCTCACAGTAGGAATATCTAAATTTTACAAAATCATATATCAAAATGAATCCCAAGATTTCTAATTTAAGCATATAAAATTTCATGTCCATCAGACTTCATTTACTATTTAATAACCATTTACCAAGCGCTGTTGTCCAGAATTTCCAGAATCTGGCAGCTTGCTATTTCTTTTAAAAGTCAAGGTTTTCAGGTTCGTAGATCATGACCTTAACTCATTGTCATGAAATTTTTTGTTTTAAACACAATGGAACCCTTAAAAAAAATATCAAAATCACACCACAACACCATGTTTAAACCAGCTGGACAGAAACTCCAAAATTCTAAGTCATAAAAGCTAGTTTTGGTACTTACTTGATCTTGAGCTTCAATGTGTGTTCCTTCTTCCTCTTCATTGTGTTTGAGCTTGGCTGTCCTCTCTTCCTCTCCTTGGTCATGCCTTATGAAACCATGAGAATGGGCAGAAATGTCCTTAAATAATGGTTATAGGTTATGCAAAATATCCGGTGCATGCTTTTGTCCACTGGTTAATAGGTTGTATTAGGGTTTCTAGCTTAATCTCCAAGTAATTCTAGATCCTTTTGGAGCTGTATAGGTGGCGCAATTCTGGTCCTTATGACTAGATTTTTATGTATTCCACGTGTGTTTTAATTACCTGAATTATCCATGCACTCTTTTATCCACTGGTCCAAAGGGTGTTCTTAGGGTTTTTACATGTTTTCTCTTACTTAATCTTCAAGAAATTCTAGACCTTTCTCTTGGCTGATGTGGCGCAATTTGAACCATGAAAATCAGATTTTATTCAATTCACATGTGCTTTTATGTGAATTATCCACATCACCCTTTTGTCCAATGGTCGATAAGGTGCATCGGTGGTTAATAGCGTGTTCCTTCTTTACTTAATCTCCAAGTATTCAGATTTTTCTTTTTGCCTTGGCTGATCACATGTGGCACCATCCTGCACTTAGGCAGCTTAAATATTTGTTCCATTTGATTCAAAAAGAAGTCCCTAATTGGTCCTTTTTGGTTCCCTTTCATCAGTTAATTTTTCCGTAAGGCTTGGACCTTGTGATTGGGCATGTATGTAGGTTAAATCAGCTGCTTCTTCCCTCTGATTATGAGTGGTCAAAATTTTAGCCTTAATGAGCAAGGAGTTGACTTTTTAAAACCTCATCATTACATTGTACTTTATTTCACAAAAAGTCAACCATTACTCCCCTGAATGCCATGTGTCTTCCTAACATGATTACAGTTGACTTTATTTTATCATGTGATTTTTTGCATATTTTTCTCCCTCATACCCCCTTAGGCCAGCACATACATGCCTTGCAGGGGAAGATTTTGTGTCCTATTTATATTCCTTGCCTCTTATTCATTATACTGGCTTATGTCATTTCGATGTTATAAGCGTAGCTTACTTCATTCTCAAGTCAGATTGTGATTATCATTGTTTTCTTCTTGACTCTGGTGGGAAAAATTTTAGGCTTGTCAAGGGTCCAATAAATTTTTCCCGAATGACCTTTAGGTACTTAATTATTAACAAATCAATCTGTCTTTGTTCGCCCTGATTTTATTGCAAGACAACTCTCTTATTGTCCTACTTATTAGTTCAAAATTTAGCTTCAATTATGGTGACTGATTCATTATCTCAGAGTCTCCAAAATAATTAATGTAATATGTCACAGAAGAATAACAATTCAAATTGTAGTCATAAGCCTCTCATTATTTCATTAATTCATACTTGTACATCATTTACAAAAGTAAAGGTGTTACATTTTCTCCTCTCGTAAAATAAATTTCGTCCTCGAAAATTGACTATACATCAATCAAACTTCGAAAAATAAAATCAGGATAGTACTTCTTTATGTCCTCAACTATCTCCCATGTCGCTTCCCTGGGAGATAATCCCTTCCAGACAATCTTAACAAAAGGAATACTCTTTCGCTGGAGCTGTTTTTCTTGATGATCAATGATTCACTTTGGTTCAACCACAAAAGTATGATTGTCCTGAACAACAACATCCTCATACTCCAGGATATGCTCTGGGCCCAGTTGGTACTTCTCTAGTTGAGAAACATGGAAGACGTCATGTAACTTGCTGAGATTTGGTGGTAATGCCAACTGATACGCCACTGGTCCACACTTTGCTAGTATCTCAAAAGGACCAATATATCGAGGACTTAACTTTCTCCACTTTATGGCTCTCCCAACCCCAGTGATAGGAGATATTTTAAGGAATACATGATTACCTACATTAAATTTCAGAGGTCTCCTTCTCTTATTAACATAACTCTTCTATCTACTTTGTGCTACGATGAGCCTTTTCCGGATCAAATTAATCTGTTCGGAAGTCTCATCAACTATCTCTGGTTCGAATAGTTTCCTTTCAGACAATTCCGTCCAACAAATAGGTGATCTGCATTTTCTCCCGTATAAGGCCTCATAAGGAGCCATTTGTACACTGTAATGATAGCTGTTATTGTAAGCAAATTCAGTCAAAGGTAAATATAATTCCCAACTGCCTTTAAAATCTAAGACACAAGCCAACAACATATCTTCAAGTGTCTAGATAGTTCTCTCTGACTAACCATCGGTATGGGGATGATAGGCTGTACTAAATTTCAACTTTGTCCCCATTGCCTCATGTAATGCTTGCTAGAATTGAGAAGTAAATCGGGGATCCTTATCATAGATAATGCTTTTCGGAGTACCATGGAGTCGTATTATCTCTTCGATATAAATCTCTGCCAATTTCTCTAGAGAATAATTCACACTTATAAGGTAAAGTGTGCTGATTTCGTGAGCCGATCAACAACTACCAAATAGCATTGTAATGTCTAATCTTAGGCAGACCCACTACTAGATCCATGGTAATGTCTTCCCATTTTCATTCAGGTATCTCTATTCCTTTTAAGAGTTCCCCTGGTCGTTGGTGCTCGATTTTGAATTTTTGGCAAGTTAGACATTTAGCAATATACCGAGTTACATCTTTCTTCATTCCAGGCCACCAAAATTGTGATCTCAAACTACGATACATTTTAATTACTCCTGGATGAATAGTATATATGCTTTTATGAGCTTTATCCAGTATCTTTTGTCTTAATTCATCCACTAGTGGCACATAAATTCACTTCTTGTATTGAACTAGTCCACTCGGTTAAAGATCAAAATCTAAAGATTCATTACGAGATATTATTCCTTGAATGGACTCAGCTCGTTCATCTCGCATTTGAGCTTCTTTTATTTTTGACTTTAAGTCGTTCTCCTCATGACTGACAAGGAGATTAGCAATATAAGCTTCATGTGGCTTATCTTTATTTGCGAAAATTTGATTTGATAGATTCAAATCTCGGAAATCCTCCAATAATTTCTGCTTCACTATCATCATGTATGCTACTTGCATAACCTTTCTACTCAGTGCATCTGCAACAACATTAGCCTTATCTGGGTGATATTTGATTTCTAGATTATAATCTTTAAGTAACTCCATCCATCTACGTTGCCTCATATTCAACTTTTCTAATCAAATAGGTACTTAAGGCTCTTATGGTCACAGTACAACTCAATAGCAGCACCATACAGATAATGTCGCCTTATCTTCAAAGCAAACACAATTGCTGCCAAATCCAATCATGTGTAGGATAATTCAACTCATGAGGCTTCAGCTGATGAGAGGCATAGGCCACAACTCTGCCATGCTGCATCAGGACACATCTCAATCCTTGTAAACTAGCATCACTATAGATTGTATAGGTCTCACTCGGATCGGGGATAATCAATACGGGTGCCGTCGTAAGCCTTTCCTTCAGCTCATGGAAGCTCTCCTCGCACTGTACATCCCACACAAATAACTGGTTCTTTCTGGTAAGCTTTGTCAACGGTGATGCAATCCGTGCAAAATCTATATAAAGTGGTGGTAGTAACCAGTACGACCTAGAAAACTACAAATCTCAAATACAGATTATGGTCTTTAGTACTGCTTCCACTTTGCTAGGGTCCACTGCAACCCCATCTTTAGAGTTCACATGGCCTAGGAATATAACCTTTGAAAGCCAAAATTCACACTTGTTAAATTTAGCATAGAGCTTCTTTTCTCCAGAATATTTAATGCTAGTTGCAGATGGTGTTCATGTTCTGCTTCACTTTTCGAATAGATCAGTATATCATCAATGAACACTACAAAAAATTGATCCAGGTAAGGTCAAAATACACGATTCATATAATCCATGAATTCAACAAGAGCATTCGTCAACCCAAAGGGCATCACCAGAAATTCATCATGCCCATATCTGGTCCTGAAAGTAGCTTTCAGAATATCCTCAGCCTTAACTTGCAACTGATGATATCCGAACTGTATATCAATCTTTGAAAACACATAGGATCCAGATAACTGATCCAAAATATCAATTCTGGGAAATGGGTATTTGTTCTTGATCGTCACCTTATTTAGCTCCCTGTAATCAATACAAAGCCGTAGGCTCCCATCTTTCTTTTTCACAAATAGGATTGGAGCTCCCTAAGGTGAGACACTAGGTTGAATGAATCCCTTCTCAAGCAACTCCTCAATGTGCTTTTTCAATTCCACCATTTCATTGGGTGCCATTCTGTAGGGTGCTTTGGAAATTGGTCCAGTGCCAGGCACTAATTCAATAGAAAACTCAACCTCTCTCTTTGGAGGTAATCCATTGATGTCATCAGGAAACACATAAGGGAATTCTTTTACAACTGGTATCTGGTCCGGTGAAAGTTCAAATTCTGTCTGCACTAAGAAGAATACTACATACCCTTAGCAACCCTGTTCAATACATCTCTCTACTCTGGCGGCCAAAAGAATATTAAGATTTACTTTACCGTTAGTATCTTTCTATGATTCTTGGTATACGATCTTTTTATCCCCAAAGTCCATAATCACATTGTTAGTCGTCGACCAATTCACACCCACTATTACATCAATTTCTCGTAAGGGCAAGCAAATTAGACCAATGGTCATTTCACGCCCATTTACAGTCACCACACAATTCAAACAAACATTAGCATTCTTAGTTCTAACCCCTAAGGGTGTAAACACATTCAAATCGTATGGCAATTTATTAACGTCTAATTTCAAACGTGTCACGCAATCATATGCAATAAATGAATGACTAGCACCGGTATTGAATAATGCATGTAATATGTGACCATAAACATAGATAGCACCTTGTATCAATTTAGGTGATCTCTGTGCCTCCTTTCTAGTCATTGCAAAAACTCTTTTTCCTGGTTCTGGGGTCTTCTTTCAGACCTCTGTTGTGGGCAGTCTCGACTTAAATGTCTAGGTTTCTGGAAATTAAAACAAATGGGTTTCCCATTACAATTAGTTCTAGGGTGAATCTTTCCGCATTTATGGCATCTCTGAGGCTCAGCAGGCCTCTGGAAATTTTGCTGTCCAGATCGAAAAGATTTATTGTTATCACCATGTTAACCAAACCAAGGTTTTTTACGTTTCTAAGATAAATTCCAACGACTAGAGTCACTGCGGTTAGATGTGTTTATGATGGCATGCATGTAACATCCCACATTTTGGGATTTGAAAATTGGATAATACATGGAGATTACTTATGAATATTGGTTAGAAATAATTATGAGAATAATTATTTAGAAAATTAAGAATTTATTTTCCTTGTAATAATTGGGAAATAAAATCAAGGAAATAATTGCAAGAGATAATTTTTGGAATAAACCCAACATGAAACCTTTCTTCATGATTCAATAATACACAGCCCATTAACTCCCTCAGCCCAGCATGTGATGATAGTCATACTCCCTCAGTTTATTTAGTCCATTTAGTAAAACAAGGCCCAACAATTAAACCAACCCATTTTACTTGCACATTTATAGCAATGCGAAGCAAAATTCATTAAATCAGTTTTCCCTTTTCTTTACTTGCACACTTCAGCCTAATCACGTAAGAGGCGCTGAACACAGTCAACAAATCAGCCATTAGCTATACTTCTCCAGCGTGATTATCTCACTCCCCGTACACACAAGATCAGAAAAACACCATACTCTTCCAGCGGCTTAAATGCTCAAACACTCATGACAATAGACTCTCTATCCGTCCTTATTTAAAAAATTTTCCTTGATCTTCATTCATTCACTTTGCTCAGCTCAAATGAAACTGAGAGCAAGAGAGAAACGTGAGAGAGTGAGAAAGAAAGAGAGAGAGAGAGAGAGAGAGAGAGAGAGCCACGACTGGAGAAAAATGAAGGAGCTGATCGTGAAGCTTGACGAATCAAATAAGGTGAGTTCCTTAAGTATTATCCTTCCTATTTTTGTGGCTTTAATCTGCTGCAAGTGGGTTAGTTAGAGGAGAAACGTGATCATGCTCTGTTTTTCTTGTCTGAAACAGAGAATCTTGCGTGGTTCTGTTTCATAGTTAAACTTTTGAGTTTTTCCACAAAATTTTTATAGTAGATAATAGACTCAATAAGGTTTAAAACGAGTAAAATAACAGCCAAAACAGACATGTAGATTGGGAGTTATGATTTTTCAAAGTTTGACAGCAAAACTGGAAAACTATCATTTTCCAGAGATGAACAGTGATTTTGTGTTAAGTTTTGAAATATTAAATCATCAAGTTTTGTCATGAAATTTTCCAAGAATAAAGTGGACACAACAAGGTTTAATTTTATAGGTCACACGCCTTATTCGGAGTTGTATCTAGAGAGATACGAATTTTTGAAATTTACCTATTGATTTGGAACTTGTGAAGGTCTGTATGTTGAAGTGTATATATATATATATATATATATATATATATATATATAACTCTCAACCCAGATCTTGGAACACCCTATCTCTGATTCCGATACCCTATCTCGGATTCTGATACCCTATCTCGGATTCTAACACCTTATCTTGGATTCCAACACCCTATCTCGGATTCTGATACCCTATCTCGGATTCTGATACCCTATCTCAGATTCCAACACCCTATCTCGGATTTTGACACCCTATCTCGGATTCTGACACCCCATCTCGGATTCTGACACCCTATCTCGGATTCTGATACCCTATCTTGGATTCTAATACCCTATCTTAAATTCCAACACCCTATCTCAAATTCCAACACCCTATCTCAAATTCTAACACCCCATCTCGGATTCTGATACCTTATCTCAGATTCCAACATCCTATCTCAAATTCCAGCACCCCCATCCCAGCATCCCCAACTCAAAACCCCTTAACCTAAACCCCCCTCAACCTGGAGAAATAATTACAAAGTAAATAATAATAATAAATAAATATTATTATTATTAGGAAAAGGAATAAATATTATTACTTATTAAAAAGGGTATTATTATTTTAGGGGTTGATAACCACTTTTACTCCTCTAAAATAATTCACGTAGTTAGTTTCTTTGCGACGCAAGAAGTGACTAATGACAATGATAAACGTTTATAGGCATACTTTGACACCTCAACCGATCCCAACACCTACCAGACAAAGTTAAGGATTCAAGCTTGAAGTGGGTAACTGTTATCTTATTAGCTTGTATGTATGTATTCATGTATGACTGATCATGGTTGCTAGATAATTTGCATGTATGAATCCTAGATATGGATTAGGGTTGCACTCCCATAGGATTGCATATCCTAAAATGGAGCTGTGTGTTTCAAATGGCTGCGGTCCTTGGCTGATAACTACGGTTTCGGTGCGACTTGTTTATTGTAAATTATTCTATGCTTATACATGTGTTATACTGTCGTTTATATTTCATACTTACATATGAGATTAACTGTTACCCCTATGGTTCATTCATTTGAACTCCAAACTGCATGAAAGAAACAGGAAGTGGATCGGGATCAAGAGGGAAGACGCAGCTGTAAGGGTTACAACAGATGGAACGCGTTGGAAAAATGTGAGTAAATAGACTATATTGTATCATTTATCATTTGTCTATTTTTGGATTATTGTATTAAATTCTCACTATAGGATAGATTCGAATCGCGAAAAATTTATCCTCATATTTTCAAACTAAGTTATTTTATGAAATTTTTATTCCGCAATTAAGTCGTCCAAATTATTTCGATGCCTGTGCGCTATAACTGATAAATAAAGGCGCATTTAGGATGGGCGTTTGGAAATATTTTTGCCGTGTCTTCCAAAATAAACCAAGTTCGAAAATGATTTGCAGTAATAGGAACCTGGGTCGTTTCCCCAATGAATTTGCAGCAAGTTCGATTAACAACAATAATAGCCAAACAGAACAGTAACAATGGGGGTTTTTGTTTAACTTTGTTACCGTTAAGAACGAGTCCTATGGATAGTGGAATCCTTAATCCGTGGGCTAATCACCGAAGCTTAGCCTAGCATGGCTATGCAGAACGAAAATGGAACAGAAATGAAGAAGTTCATGATGAACACGAAGAACGCGAAGAACGGATGAAGAACAATTGAGAGAATTTGAAACTTGTGTTTTTGATCCACTAATATGTAAAAACGTGAATGAATATGTTTGTGGCAGCTGCCTTACTTAAAATAACCTAAAAACGAAATGGGCTCTAATGGTTTTAGCCCAAAACAGAAATAAAATAAAACATCATCTGAAATATGAGACAAAAATGAGGCAAATCGATGTCCGGTTCAAGAGTTATGGTAAAAATAGTGAAGCAATACAAAACTGAAATTTTATTATTAAAAATGGCTAAAATGCAATTTAAGGCCCAAAGCCCAAATGAACATAAAAGCCATTATTTATTAACTAAAGAGTCCTAAATTATTAATCAAGAGATAAAAAGAAGTGTATAAAATATTCAATTATCAAATTCCCCCACACTTATCTTTTTGCACTCCTGAGCAAAATCTAAAGAAAAAGACCTAAAGGAGAAACTCTTCTTTACTAATAATTGCTAACAATGCAAAAATTGAATCAAGGGACACAAAGCTTTAAAAAATCAATCATGCAAGACCAAATCCTTTCATCTCAAATTACGAATCATGGCAATCTCAATCAATGATGCTAATCACAAAAGATGGTCTCTCAAAGGATGCTCTCAATTAATCAATCTCTCAAGTGTTTAGGGTAAATAAGTGTATCGCTCAAATTCTACTCAAGAAAATTGTTCTACCTTAAGCTTGCTCAACTTCTACGTCTCCACTACTCATAACACATGCATGCACAAATCAAGAGAACTTGTTATTAAAGGTTGTAATGGGGCTAGGGTGAAGGTAGGCAATAGTATGGAATGAGAGGCTAAGCACCAAAGAAATAAAAAAGAGCACTGATTAACACAATCATTCTCTATGTATGAAAACTTTTATTTTACTCATATATCCATTTCTTTCTATGTATTTTCTTTTCTTCTTCTTCTTTTTTTTTTTACTTTTCTTCTCTTTTTTCTGATTTTTTTTTTTTTTTTTACTTTTCTTTCATTGTATACCTAATTTTACAATGACAAAATCAAATATCTCCCCCCCCATACTTAAACCCATTGCACTCTGAGCAACCCCATACTTAAACACAAAACAAGGTGAAACCAATGCTCAACAAATTTTCAAGGTGCGGGATGAAATGGTTTTACGCTTAGGCTTGTAATGTGGCTTAGAAAAGAATGGGTCAAAAGGCACAAAGGGGCTAGCAAAGGAATCATAATGCAAGGGAAATGCTATTTGGCCAAAGTGGGGAAAATAAAAGAAAGAAAACAAGCTTCCATCATACTTATGCACGTAAGTGAAAAATGTAGTTTCAAAAAGAAAAGGAGCAAGTTCTAGAGAACACAAATCAGGAGCAGATTCACACATGAAAGAACAAATGGCAAAAGATGTATTCCATTCATGCAGGCCCAAAACCTCACAGGGTTAATACCAACTCAAGCAATCAACATCACCAAATCAACTACCAAGACATGTAATCGAAGAGTCAAGAATTGTAGACTAAATAGGAGACATGAAAACGAAAGGAAATCACCAAGAGGGGGTGAATTGGGGATTTTAAAAACTTTTAAAATAACTAATATTGATAAACACTGAGGCTCTTTATATCAAATACAATACAGAAAGAAAAATTGAATGTATATGTAACTCTTGAGCTTGCTTTTTCGTTTCTGCTTGAATTCTCTACTTTTGGAGTTTGTAATCTTGTTCTATATATAGTGGTCAATTGCCATGTGACCGTTACTTCTCAATTCTGCATGTTCTTCATTTGAAATTCAGGTTGATGAGGATTATAGCCGTTGGGTTCTGATTTTCAGGTGATTTAACTCCGACGCGTGAAATCCTTCTTCATTTCGATTTGTCGCGTGAATTCAATGTCTTGATTGATCCAACTAATACCCGAAACATTCTTAATTTAGAGTGGTTAAATACATATATGAATCCTCTAAATGAATGTAATCAATTCGCATAGAAATGGTAATTTTGTTGTTTAAACTAATCAGGATGAAAACAGCAACGATCATATTTGCTGTCGTCTTAAACTCGAGTTCGTCAAGTCAAGCTCGAGTTCGTAAGGCACTTTGAGTATCAGGTTCATCTTCGCGAGGAGCAAACTCTGGAGTTTGATGTAAACTCTGGAGTTTGTAAATTGTCTCATCATGTAAACTCGAGTTCAGCAAGGTAGGCTCGAGTTCGAATCATCGCTGAGCATTTTGTCGGGCGAGCACCTGAAATAATATTTCACTAACCAGGCAGGCTCGAGTCCATTAGTGATTAGGCTCGAGTTTAACACTATTCATGCCTAAGAAATTTGATCATTCGAAAGAGTGGGCTGGAGCACAAATATGAACTCTGGAGTTTGTGTATTTGCTTTACTCTTTTTCAATGAAGGGCTCGAGTTCATATTGACAGGCTCGAGTTCGACTTTATTTATTTCAGGGCTTATCGGAGTGAACTGGAGGTTTGAACTTAAACTCTGGAGTTTGTGAATGAAGGAAACCTTGGGAGCTCTCTTCCAGCAAACTCGAGCTTGCCTAGTTAGGCTCGAGTTTTGCGATGACAGAATGTTTTTGACTCTTTTGTCTTATTAAAACATTCATACTTGTTTACAATTGTTATTAATCATCAAAACACATAGAGAACTAACATTCTCCCCATTTTTGATGATGACAACACTTGTAAACAATTAACTCCTTTTAAAAACATTGTTTGATCATTTGAAATCAATGAAGCATAAATGTTCGGTGTAAATGCATCGAATTGGAAATTAACATTAGAAATCGATTCGATGATCAGAGTTAGCAGCAGTCATAAACACGTAAACATGAATCAAATAAGCATAATACATATTGTCATATTGCATAAACTAGAGTATTCAATAGATTACAAGATGAAATGATCAAAGACATTTAAATTGACTGCTTCTTCACTTCAACTCTTCTCCCCCTTTGTCATCAGCAAACAAGGGAGGATCAGATGGGGTAGAGGTTGGCTGAAGAGCAGGATCATGTGTAGATGGTTCAGGGGCTATGGAGGTGGTTGGTTGGATTGGGATTGTGATAGAAGGTGCAGAAGTAGGTGGAGGGTCCGAGGAGCTAGGGCCAGCAGAAGTGATGGACTGATGTTGTAAGACTTTGTCCATTTTGTCATGGAGGCTAGCCATAGACACCAAAAGGGTGGAGATGCTCACTGAATGATCTCCAATTTGTTCACTGAGACCTTGCACTTTGTCTTTGATAATCTCATGCTCAAGAATTAGATCTTCTTGGGCATCGGTCAACTCCTCATATCCTTTCTTCACTTTCTTGAATTCGATTCCATCTTGGAAGAAAGATCGAAACAACTTGGGCAATGTAAGCCGTGATTCTTTCATCCAAATCAGAAGGAAATGATTGTGGTGGAGGTGGTGCACTCTGAGCCTCTTGAACTCTAGACTGATTGGCTCTGGATCGATCAGGTCTTGATGGAGCTTTGGAGTGATCACTACCTTGAACAAAGCTTATCCTCATAAGGTTCAGGATATGTTGACCAAACTTTGCTTGGTTTTCGGGTTTCTCATTGGCGGTAGATACCATACTCTCTCATGGAACATGATTACTGAGATAAGACTAGCAAAGGGTATTTGAGATGTTTTCCTTCCATGAAAACGAAATTTGAACATCTCTTTAAAGATCCAATCTCCTATGTTGTGAGGAACTTGATCTATGATAGAAGCAAAGATAGGGAGTCCTTCTTTGCAAAATGGGTGAAGTTACCTCCTTTTTGGACAAGGTTTCTAGTATATATGTACCAGGCAGCTCTTTGCTTAGGGGGCATTGATACTGGAGTGAAATTTAGAATCTCTAAACCATCGGGGACAGGCTCATCGGGTTTGAGGAGTGAGTATATCTGCCTATCGGTATAGTTTGGGGATGCAACAGGTGGAGGATTTTGTATTTGAAGGAGGGAATTAAGGTATTCAGCAGTGATGGTAATCTGTTTTCCTCTAATGGTAGTGGTAATCCTTTCCTCAATTAAAGTTCTATCATTATCCAATAGATTGTCACTTTTCATGCAATAATAGAAAGCTTTAACAAAGGATGGACTATATGAGGCTCGAATGGATATGAGAGGTTCAAATTGTCTAAACCAATGAGTAAGATCAAGACTACATTCCTCTTTTAATGTATCTAAATTGACATAAATTGAGGACAAAAACTCTTAGACTCATAGTCCTCCTGGAATCGAATGGCATCCTCACCCGTTAAAGTTACAGACTCACTAGAAAAGCCCCTAGGAATTGAAGAGTGATTGTATATTTCTAATAATGCCGGGGTGTCTCTAGATACCTGAGGAACAGAGTGTTCTTGATGATGGGAGGATGATTGAGCTTGAGAGCTAGCCTGACCGGTTGCAAGAGGACTCGTTTTGGTCTTTCTAGTTCTATAGACCTTCTCTTTGCCCCTTCTGGATGGTGATTCAGCATTTGGGGGTTTCTTAGGATTGTCCATCCTGACTGTGGTTATAGGAGTAGCCTGGTCGAAGGAATACCAGGAATTTGCTTGTCAATTCCGTGCTTGAATCGTTTGGGAAACGATTTCGCTCGGGAGGACGCCGAGGAACGATCGGTGGATTTGATTGGGGTTCTTGATGATCAGAGCTTTGGGAATCTTGAGTTGCAGATCGTTTGGAAGCCATACTCTCTGTTTTTCGTCGAGGAGATTGAGAGAAATTTGAGAGGAACTTAGGTTTAGGCTCGAGGTGAGATAAAGTGAAGACGAGCAGTCAGGTTTTTTAAAAAAAAATTTAGTGACACAAACTCGAGTTCACAAGTGTAAGCTCGAGTTTTGTGTAACGGTACTAACCTGGAATTCAAGAGTGTATGTGTGAACCCTTGAAATTTCTTGCTAGGCTCGAGTCTAGAAACTTGAAGGCTCGAGTCTGTCAGGTTCTCTGAACTTAGTTGTTCTCTGTCTCTCGCGAACTCGAGTCTGTCAACTAATAGGCTCGAGTTTGGCTAATAGGCTCGAGTTTGGCAGAGCTGAGTTGCTCTCTGTCTCTCGCGAACTCGAGTCCTTTAACTAATAGGCTCGAGTCTGTCAGGTTTTCTGAGTTGAGTTGCTCTCTGTCTTCCGCGAACTCGAGTTCTTCAACTAACAGGCTCGAGTTTGGAGACCTGAGATAATTGCATTTCTCTCTGGTTCTCTCGAGCTCGAGTCTAACTTGGTAGGCTCGAGTTTGTGACGACTAACTCGCGATCGATGGTTTGGAATATTGATTTCAATACACATCCTGCACAAAACATATCTACATACTCCGATGCTTAAGTTAGTAAATAATAATCATTAAAAACATAACTAACATTAAATTGGGTAGAGATTTACTCACAACTCATTGGGATTTACCATTCCCAATTCTCTTCTTATGAACACAAATTGTTCTTTGGCTAATGGTTTGGTGAAGATATCAGCAAGTTGTAAGTGGGTTGGGATGAACATGACTTTGACATCTTTCTTTTGAACATGGTCTCTTATGAAGTGATGTCTAACATCAATATGCTTGGTTCTAGTATGTTGAACAAGATTCTTTGCCAAGCTTATTGTGCTTGTGTTGTCACAAAGAATTGGGATTTCTTTGAGATGAACTCCCAAATCACACAATTGTTGTTTGAGCCAAAGAACTTGAGCACAACAACTTGAGGCAGCAACATACTCAGCTTCGGTGGATGACACGGCTACGTAGTGCGCTTTTTGCTTGAACCAAGATACTAATGATCCTCCAAAGAATTCACATTGGCCACTGGTGCTTTTACGTCGGTCTTGTAGCCTGCATGATCGAGTCGGTATAAGCTACCAAATGTTCATGTTGATCTTTGGGAAACCACAATCCAAGAGTCTTTGTATCAGCAAGATATCTGAAAATCCTTTTAACATGTTCGGCATGAGACTCCTTGGGGGCAGATTGAAATCTAGCACACATTCCAACACTGAATTGAATGTCTGGACGACTTGCTGTAAGATAGAGTAATGATCCAATCATTCCTCTATATTTAGTGATGTTGAAGTCAGTCCCCTTTTCATCAGCATCCAGAGTTGCAGTTGAACTCATTGGAGTATCTGCTCCATTACAGTCAACTAGACCATATTTTTCAATAGATCTTTCAAATACTTGGTCTGGGAAATGAAAATTCCATCATGACGTTGCTTGATTTGAAGTCCAAGGAAGTAATTGAGTTCTCCCATCATGGACATCTCAAACTCTCCCTGCATTGTCTTAGCAAATTCTTCACACATAGTATCATTAGTAGCACCAAAAATAATGTCATCAACATAAATTTGAACTATTAAGACATCACCAAGTTTATTTTTCTTTATAAAGAGAGTTGTATCTGCTTTACCTCTAACAAATCCTTGATCAAGAAGGAAATTGCTTAATCGCTCATACCAAGCTCTAGGAGCTTGCTTAAGACCATATAAGGCTTTCTTGAGGTGATAAACATGATCTGGATGATGTTCATTTTGAAATCCTGGAGGTTGTTCAACATAAACTTCCTCCTGTATAAAACCATTTAAAAAGGCGGATTTCACATCCATTTGAAAAAGTTTGATTCCTTTAACACAGGCAAAGGCTAAAAGAACCCTTATAGCTTCCAATCTTGCTCTTGGAGCATAAGTTTCTTCATAATCAATTCCTTCTTCTTGATTATAGCCTTTTGCAACTAGCCTTGCCTTATTACGAATGATTATGGCGGATTCATCACATTTATTCTTGAATACCCATTTAGTACCAATGACCGGATGATCTTTAGGTCTGGTACCAAGTCCCAAACTTGGTTTCTTTCAAATTGATGTAACTCCTCTTGCATTGCTATAACCCAATCATTGTCCGAAAGAGCTTCATCAATTTTAGAGGGTTCAATTTTAGAAATGAAAGCTGAAAAAGTAACTTCATTCAAGGTGCTTCTTCTGGTTCTTACTCCTTGATTTGCATCACCTATCACTTGATCCAGAGGATGACTCCTACTGTATCTCCATGATTTTGGTTGAGTTTGAACACTGTTTTCACAAGCATTTTCACAATGTTTTTCAGTTTCAGAATCATTTTGCAAATCTTTTTCAGTATTTGTTGAGATAGAAGTTGATTTAGAGTCTGGTTGGTTTGTCATAGGAAAACCATCATCATCATCCAAGGACTTGTTAGATTTGGTTTCACAGAAAACAACATGCATAGATTCTTCAACAGTGTGATTGCGGGTATTATAAACTCTATATGCTTTACTTCTACTTGAATAACCCAAGAATATACCTTCATCAGCTTTGGGATCAAATTTTCCCAGGTTGTCCTTACCATTATTGTGGATGAAGCACTTACATCCAAAGATGTGCAAGTGAGCTAAGTTGGGTTTTCTTCCTTTGTAAAGTTCATAGGGTGTTTTGTCCAATTTCTTCCGGAGATATGCCTGTTTGATATGTAGCATGCGGTGCTCATAGCATCGACCCAAAACATTTGAGATGTTTGATTTTCATTCAGCATTGCTCTTGCCATTTCAGTGAGCACTCTATTTTTTCTTTCAACAACTCCATTTTGCTGTGGGGTTCTTGGGGCTGAGAAGTTGTGGTTGATTCCCATATTATCACGGAATTCTCCAAAGGCATAGTTTTCAAATTCTCCACCATGATCTGTGCGAATACCTGCAATAGAGAATCCTTTCTCGCTCTGGACCTTCTTGGCAAACACAACAAATTGATCAAATGTTTTATCTTTTGAAGGTAAGAGTATAGTCCAAGTGAACCTTGAGAAATCATCAACTATGACTAAGGTATAAAGATTACCACCAAGACTCTTTACTCTAGCAGGTCCAACTAAATCCATATGGAGTAATTGGAGAGGTCTATTAGATGATATTTCAGTTTTTGATTTGAAAGAAGATTTGGTTTGTTTACCTTTTTGGCATGCATCACAGATCATATCATTCTTAAAAGAGAGTTTTGGTAAACCAATAACCAATTCCTTTTACGTAGTTTATCAAGTTGAATCATATTAACATGTCCTAAACGTTTATGCCATAGCCAACTTTCATCTAAGTTACCAACAAAACATTTTTCGACTCGAAATTGTTTTTAGGCAGTTAAGAGTGTAGCAATTACCTTCTCTTGGAGCTCTGAATAATGATTTGGATTTAATACTATCTAAGGAGAGAACATCCTTACTTACAATCAAACATTCTTCGAATCAAAGATGACTAGATTTCCTTTGTCTGTGCTTTGACTCACACTGAGGAGGTTGTGACATAATCCATCCACAAGATAAACATCTTTGATTTGTGGTCCATTGCTATTTCCAATTTTGCCAATGCCAGCAATTCTTCCGGACTCATTTCCACCAAATGTTACTTTGCCACCTTCCTTATGTTTGATTGAAGCAAACTTGGATTGGTCTCCAGTCATGTGTCTTGAGCATCCACTTGTCAATGTACCACTTATTGGGATTTGATGCTCTAAGACAAATCTGCATAAAAGAGATATCATCTTTTAGGTACCCAATATTCTTTGGGTCCTTTTGGGTTAGTTTGTGTCTTAGGAATCATATAGGATCCCTTAGGCACCCATTGGTAGTTTCCTACGGGTTTAATTGTTCTATCCTTTCTATGAAAACATGAGGAAGTGGTATGACCTTTTCATTACAATAGTTGCAATGTGCAAAAGGATTTGAAGTATGGACAGATTTTTGAAAGTAATTCATGTAAGATCTTTGTCCATGTTTCTTTTGCCTTTCTTTTTGTCACAATCGGGCTTGTAACCAATTCTGATTTGTCATTTGTGAATCTTTCTTTGTTTCAAAATTATTTCAAGCATTTCACTTCCTCTAGTGAATTTTTCAAGAGTCTTCGTAAGATATTCATTTTCTTTTTCAGAATAAGGCATTCATCACATATGATATTTTCAGGAACCGAAAGATTTTCTACTTGCTGTTCAAGTGTTGTATTCCTCCTTTTTAAATCAAAATATTTTTCAGCAAGTTCTTCAAACTCATTTTGAACAAGTTTATATTCAGTAGACAATTCATTATAAGTTGGTTTTATATCATGATTAGGACAAGTAGAACTTTCCTTTTCACAAATAGAAACAGGTGTAGGAATCGTTTGAACCTGTTCTTCTAATAGTTTGATTTTTCTTTTTGAAAATAAGAGCTCTTTTGCAGTTTTCTTAAATTCAGTGTAAAGAGAATCATATGTAGATGATAATTCATCATAAGGTAAATCAGAATTACTTACCTCTTCGTTATCTGATTCTTCTTGAGCCACAAGACAAAGATTGGCACTTTGTTCCTCTTCTGCCTCATCTTCATCGGATGAGCTGTTGCCCCATATAGCTGACACATAAGCTCTTTTCTTGAACTTATTGAATTTCTTTTCTTTGTTTTTCAGCTGAGGACATTCTGATTTGATGTGGCCTGGTTTCTCACACTCATAGCATATAATTGGTTTCTTAGTTTCAGTGCTAGAATTTCCTTTGTGAAACTTTCTGTGAGATTGGTCCTTTTTATAGAATTTCTTGAATCTTCGGACCATCATTCCTAGCTCACCATCTTCATCTTCATCTTCTTCATCGTCATCTGACTTTACCTCTTTGATGGTTTTAAGAGCTATTCCCTTGTTTTTGACATTGATGTCATTTAGCCCTTTCTTGAATTTGATCTTCCCCTCATACTCAGAGAAGCTGCCAAATAATGCTGCTACGGAGGCCATTGATTCGCCTCGAGATTCTTCAATTGCCGTGACCTTGGCTTCCCATTCCTTGGTGAGAATATTTAGTATTTTCCTCACTTGGGCAGGTTGTTCATATTCTTTTCCCAAGGCAATGAGTTGATTGATCAGATGAGTGAACCTGAGTTGAAATTCGCCAATAGACTCTCAGGGCTTCATCGTAATAGATCATATTCGAGTCATGAGAGTATTGATACGATTTTCTTTGATTGCAGCCGTTCCTTCATGGGCTATCTCAAGAGCATCCCACATTTGCTTAGCAGATGGCAAAGTGCAAATTCTGAAATACTCCTTTTGCCCAAGAGCACTTTGCAGCATGTGGATTGCCTTCATGTTGAGAGTGACTAGCTTTTTATCATTGTCATCGTACTCTTCTTCTTTCTTGGGAGTTCGACATCGGCTACAACCGAGGAAGGAACATAGTTTCCTTTCTCAAAGACCTTCCATAAACCAAACTCGAGAGGCCATTACATAGACCACGAACTTAGCCTTCCGAGAATGAGTAGTGTTCTCCATTGAAACACGGGGTCTGTTGATTGAGGCTCCATCGGGTAGAATTCCTTCCATTGGATCTTTTTGTCTAGGATGTTAATCCTTCAAATAGACAACCTTGCTCTGATACCAAATGAAAACGAAAGGAAATCACCAAGAGGGGGGTGAATTGGGGATTTTAAAAACTTTTAAAATAACCTTGCACCCAAGCTGAAGCTAAACGTAAAGAGATAGGGAAGAAGAGCTTGACACAGTCTGAAATCCCAATCTCCAAGTCCCCTTGACTTGAGATTATTACAATGAATGAATGATTTGTATAACAGCTCTCTCACAGAGTAAATATTGATAAACACCGAGGCTCTTTATATCAAATACAATACAGAAAGACAAACTGAATGTATATGTAACTCTTGAGCTTGCTTTTCGTTTATGCTTGAATTCTCTCTTTTGGAGTTTGTAATCTTGTTCTATATATAGTGGTCAATTGCCATGTGACCGTTACTTCTCAATTCTGCATGTTCTTCATTTGAAGTTCAGGTTGATGAGGATTATAGCCGTTGGGTTCTGATTTTCAGCTGATTTAACTCCAGACGCGTGAAATCCTTCTTCATTCTGATTTGTCGCGTGAATTCAATGTCTTGATTGATCCAACTAATACCTGAAACATTCTTAATTTAGAGTGGTTAAATACAGATATGAATCCTCTAAATGAATGTAATCAATTCGCATAGAAATGGTAATTTTGTTGTTTAAACTAATCAGGATGAAAACAGTAACGATCATATTTGCTGTCGTCTTAAACTCGAGTTCGTCAAGTCAAGCTCGAGTTCGTAAGGCACTTTGAGTATCAGGTTCATCTTCTGTGAGGAGCAAACTCTGGAGTTTGATGTAAACTCTGGAGTTTGTAAATTGTCTCATCATGTAAACTCGAGTTCAGCAAGGTAGGCTCGAGTTCGAATCATCGCTGAGCATTTTGTCGGGCGAGCACCTGAAATAATATTTCACAAACCAGGCAGGCTCGAGTCCATTAGTGATTAGGCTCGAGTTTAACACTATTCATGCCTAAGAAATTTGATCATTCGAAAGAGTGGGCTGGAGCACAAATATGAACTCTGGAGTTTGTGTATTTGCTTTACTCTTTTTCAATGAAGGGCTCGAGTTCGACTTTATTTATTTCAGGGCTTATCGGAGTGAACTGGAGGTTTGAACTTAAACTCTGGAGTTTGTGAATGAAGGAAACCTTGGGAGCTCTCTGCTAGGGGAAAAACTCGAGCTTGCAATAACAGGCTCGAGTTTACCTGTTTTGTAAACTCTTCTTCGTTTGTCAAACCATAGAGTAAACTCTACACAAAGGTATTAGGCTCGAGTCCATATACTTAGGCTCGAGTGTTCATCAATTCTGATCATAGGAATAAGTTAACTCTACACAAAAATATAAACTCTGAAGTTTAAAGAGTTGGTTTTCAATTGGAAAATATTTCCCGCCAGAGGCAAACTCGAGCTTGTCTATACAGGCTCGAGTTTAGTCATTTGTAAACTCTTTAACATTATACCATGGAGAGTTTAGGTGGAGTTTATTTATTCTTCGAGTTCGTATAAATAGCCCGATATGCTCTCTGTTTGCTCGAGCTTGCCTAGTTAGGCTCGAGTTTTGCGATGACGAAACTCTTTATTAAAACATTCATACTTGTTTACAATTGTTATTAATCATCAAAACACATAGAGAACTAACAAATCGGAGTCTTGTAGGCGGTGCGATATGCCCACAAAGCATCATCTAGTTATCCAATCTTTCCGGCTCGAAGGATTTGCTTAATCTCTCTATTTGAGACTTCAGCTTGACCATTGGTCTGAGGATGGTATGTTGTGGAAACCTTGTGTAGCACTCCATACTTGCGTAACAAGGCACCCATGCTTCGATTGCAAAAATAGGAACCCTGGTCACTGATAATAGCTCTTGGAATGCCAAACCTGCAGAAAAATGTTAGACCTAACAAAGTCC
Source organism: Acacia pycnantha (assembly GCA_025563575.1). Classification (NCBI taxonomy): domain Eukaryota; kingdom Viridiplantae; phylum Streptophyta; class Magnoliopsida; order Fabales; family Fabaceae; genus Acacia; species Acacia pycnantha. The sequence goes on along the minus strand of JAMWYP010000021.1, from coordinate 6,022,157 downwards.
ACCACCACAGAAGAATCATTAGTCCGGGTGGCTTTCGCCTCAACCCATTTCGAAACATAATCAACAGCCAGGGAAATACTCACTGCCAATTATCACATGACTTGCAAAACATATGGGCATCATGAAACAGGGAAGGCCAAAATAAACCACATTCTAACACCTTCCTAGCAGTTCTTTGGGGTCCAAAGTGACCACCACAGGCAGAAGCATGAGCAAAATGCAATATAGAGTGAAACTCATGATCAGGCACACATCTCCTAACTACTTGGTCACTACAAAATTTCCACAGATAAGGATCATCCCAAACATAATATTTAGACTCACTTTTCAATTTTAAGGTTTGGGCCCTAGTGGAGTCTACAGGAAAAACACCAGCTACCAAGTAGTTAACTAAATCAGCATACCATGGGATCTTAACTTGCAGCTGTAGAAGCTGCTCATCAGGGAAATCATCCCGAATAGAAGAGGGGTGAGAGGGAGAATTGGTGAGGCGACTCAAGTGGTCAGCTACCCAGCTTTGCGCTCCACTTCTGTCTCGAATCTCTATATCAAACTCTTGGAGCAATAACATCCACCGGATGAGTCGTGGCTTAGCATCTGCCTTTTTCAAAAGAAACTTTAAAGCTGCATGGTCAGAGAAAATAATGACTCTACTAGCTAGCAGATATGACCTAAACTTATCAAAAGCAAACACAATAGCCAACAACTCCTTTTCAGTGGTGGTGTAATTAGACTAAGCAGAATCCAAAGTCTTGGAAGCATATGCAATGACATGGGAGGCTCTATCAACCCGCTGTGCTAAGATAGCACCAACTGCATAATTGGAAGCATCGCACATCAACTCAAAAGGAAGGTGCCAATCAGGGGGCTGAATCACTGGGGCTGTGGTCAGGCAACGCTTCAAGTGATCGAAGGCCGCCTTGCATGCATCATCAAAGACAAAGTCAGTGTCCTTATGCAGAAGGTTGGACAAAGGTAGAGCGATCTTGCTGAAATCTCGAATGAAACGTCGATAGAAACCTGCATGACCAAGAAAGGAGCGAACTTCCCGCACAGAAGCGGGGTAAGGCAAAGCAGTAATAACATCTATCTTAGCAGGGTCTACCTCAATCCCTTTCCTAGACACTATGTGTCCCAAGACTATACCTGACTCAACCATAAAGTGACACTTCTCATAATTCAGCACAAGATTAGACTTAATGCACCTATGCAAAACCCTAGATAGATTAGCTAAGCATGCATCAAAATCAGACCCATATACAGTGAAATCATCCATAAAAACCTCCATGCAGTCCTCTAGGAACTCAGAGAGAATACTCACCATACAACGCTGAAAAGTGCCAGGTGCATTGCAGAGGCCAAAGGGCATCCTTCGGTAAGCATATGTCCCAAAGGGGCATGTGAAAGTCGTCTTCTCCTGGTCCTCGGGAGCAATATGGATATGGAAATATCCGGAGTAGCCATCCAGGAAGCAGTAATGAGACTTACCAGCCAACCGCTCTAACATCTGATCAATGAAAGGTAGAGGGTAATGATCCTTGCGGGTAGCTTGGTTAAGTCTCCTATATTCGATGCAAACTCTCCAACTATTCTGAACTCGAGTAGGAATGAGCTCATTCTTCTGATTGGCTACTACAGTAACTCCGGACTTCTTGGGAACCACTTGGACTGGGCTAACCCACTGGCTATCAGAAATGGGATAGATGATGTCAGCTTGCAAAAGCTTAGTGACCTCCTTCTTTACCACATCAAGGATAAGAGGATTAAGGCGTCTCTGGGGTTGCCTCACCGGCTTAGAGTCCTCTTCCAACAGAATCCGATGCATGCACATAGAAGGGCTAATGCCAACTATGTCGATCCAATGTCCACCCAATAGCTTTCTTGTTCACCCTCAATAAGCTTAGCAGCTTCTCTTCTTGATCGTGCATAAGATTATTTGCCACAATGATAGGCAACCGCTCATTCACCTCCGAAATGCATACTTCGATGGCCCGGAAGGGATTTCAACTCTAGTTTGGGCGGTTGCTCGGTGGAGGGAAGAAGCTTGGGTGGTTGTTGCAACAACTCGATGTCATCACATTGGAGAATCTACAAGTAATGTAGAATCACCAAGCAAGTCAGAATCACCAAACAATGCAGCCTTAACTAAATTAGTGCAAACAGAGCACCATTCATTAACACCACATGCACAAATGGGAGTATCACTCTCAGATGAAAAATCAGGATAATCAGCACACCAATCAGTAAGAACATCATCCACAGCATCGTCAATCACATCAATACAGAAAACAGAATGCTCTTCCCTAGGATGTTTCATGGCATCAAAGATATTGAAATTCACAGATATATCACCAAACTCCATGGAAAGAGTACCGGAATGCACATCTATCTTAGTCCTAGTTGTTTTCATGAAAGGCCTCCCTAGAATGATTGGTGACCTAATACTAGGAGACTCATCCTCCATATCTAAGATGTAAAAATCAGCAGGAAATATCAAATCATTAACTTTGACTAATACATCTTCAACCAAATCAGAAGGGTGAGCACTACTCCTATTAGCTAACTGAACAATAACACCAGTAGGACGCAAAGGACCAAGACCAAGAGATCTATAAACAGATGCAGGCATGACATTAATAGAAGCACCTAAATCTAGCATGCAATCATCAAATCTATAGTTACCAATAAGGCAAGGGATAGAAAATGTCCCTAGATCTTTGCATTTACGAGGCATGGTAGGCTGGATGAGTGCTGATACATTCTGGTTCAAGCTCACTCGTTCATTCCCCTTTAGTCGCCTCTTGTTGGTGCACAATTCCTTCAGAAACTTGGCATATTTAGGAATTTGTTTGACTGCAACTAAGAGAGGAATGTTGATCTCTACTCTTCTGAATGTCTCAAGTATATCCTTCTCTTGTGCTTTGTCTACCAACTTCTTGGATTGAATTGCTCTCTGAGGGAAAGGAAGAGGAATAGGAATGTCTTCCTCTTCACTTTGATGCATTGCCTTTTTAGTTTTAGAGTCAATCTTCACATTTCCTGACTCGTTTCTGATGTGGAAGTCACATCTGCAGCTTGCTTAGGTTCTTCCAATTGCTTGCCAGACCGTAGTGATATAGCACTCACATTTCCCTTAGGATTGGGAATTGTTTGTGAGGGAAGGGAGTTGGATCCCTGAGGTTTTTGTGCGTCCAGAGGACTCTGGTAAAGTTTGCAAGCTTCAAAGGTCCATTTATGGATTGAAGCAAGCATCTTGGAGCTGGAATCATCGTTTTGATGAAGTAGTCAAAGAGTTTAGATTCATTCAAAACATAGATGAACCTTGTGTTTACAAAATGGTTAGTGGGAGCATAGTTGTATTTCTAGTGCTTTATGTTGATGACATCCTACTCATTGGGAATGACACTCCTACCTTGCAGAGTGTCAATTCTTGGTTAGGAAAGTCTTTCTCAATGAAAGATTTAGGCGAAGCCACTTACATCCTTGTGATTAGGATCTATAGAGATAGATCTATGAGGCTGATGGGCCTAAGTCAGAGCACATACATAGACAATATACTGCATAGATTCAGTATGCAGGATTCAAAAAAGGGTAATATGCCCATGTCTCATGGCATTCATCTCAGTAAGGATTTGTGTCCTAGTACACAAGATCAAAGAGACCGCATGAGTAAGATTTCGTATACCTCCGCCATTGGATCTATCATGTATGCCATGTTATGTACTCGACCGAATGTCTCATGTGCCTTGAGTATGACCAGCAAATATCAACAAGATCCCGGTGAGGGTCACTGGACTGCTGTCAAGAATATCCTTAAGTACTTAAGAAGGACTAAGGACTTATTCTTGGTATATGGTGGCTTGGAGGATGAGCTTTGTGTGACTGATCACACATATGCGAGGCTTCAAACTGACCAAGATAATTCAAGATGGTAATCAGGATATGTATTCTTGTTGAATGGTGGTGCGGTAAGCTGGAAGAGCTCTAAACAGAGCACTGTAGCTGAGTATATAGCAGCATCGGATGCAGCTGAGGAGGCCTTTTGGATTAGTAAGTTCATTAATGAACTAGGGGTGGCTCCTACCATCTCAAATCCAATAGACTTGTTCTGCGACATCAAAGGACCAACCATATACTCAAGCGATTTCATCTTATCAGAGAAATCAATGATAGAGGTGATACAAAAAAAATTATTATGCAAAGTACCAGGAGAAAGCAAGTCATTGTACTTTAGAAATGTATGTTATTTAAAGTATTCTTCTTTTAGTTATCATTTCGTTTACATGTTTACATTGATAACTGTATCCCTGGATATATCTAATAAATTATCCTAAATGTCCCTGGTCGGTCATCTCCGCGGGAGCGAAGATGAAATAAGACCAGTGTGACTTTGATGAGTATGGGGATACGAGTCAAAGTCATAGGCACTGTAACTGGACCGACCCACTATGAGAAAGCTGCATGGAATAAGTCATAAGTTTTTCTCATGTATAACCGCGTCACAACGCCCTTTGACCTGAGATCATCATGGATTCCTACAGATGTGTCGCTGGTCTTTGACCTAGTCAAAAGTCACCTTTGACCGGGTGATGATAAAGGCTAGGATCGGGATCAGTGGTTCTCATGCGGAGGAATGTGAGTGGTCAAGATGGAATTTGTCCCTCACATTTGTAGAGAGATAATACTGGCCCCTCGATGAGTGAGTCTAAGAAATGTATGGCCATACTACGATGGAAAGGAGTTTCCATTTCAATTGTTAGACTACTCAAGAATCGAGAAAGTAATGGTCAAGAACAAGAAGTTGACATTTTCCATGCCTCATCCTTGACCAAATTATCGCGTGACAAAAGGGACGTGACATGGTTGCACGATAGGTTATATCGCATAAACAATGACGTTGATCCTCCTACTAAGCCGCTTGCACAAGTAAAACATGAGCTTCATGTTAGGGCAATGAGAATTAAGGTAATTAATGATTGCACCTAGTGCAAGTGGGAGTCTGTTGGAAATTATGCCCTAGGGGCAAGTCATTGTACTTATCAACGATCCCCATATGAATTGGGTAGTTGCAATGTCTTGCTAGAGGCCGCTTGCGACTTGTGGGCTGGTACAGTATTGACCCGCTGCCAATCTCATGTGGGCCTACAGGGTCGCACACAAGAATGGCTCAACACGAGCAAGAGTGTCCAGATTCATTGAATCTTAAATGTGTTTAAGATTTAATGAATACTTATTTAATCTAGGATGTATGTGTGTATATATATGTGCATATATAAATATATTAAATTCGAAAATAATAATGATATTATTTATTGACAATAATATTGTTATATATAGTATTTAATTTATTTGATAAATTAAATAACTATAATAAATTGAGATATTGTATCTCAGATTTAATTTTCGAATAAAGATATTGCATATCAGATTTAATTTGAATTAAGATATCGGATCTCATTTTAAATTAAATGTAATGATATCATATCTTGATTTAATATATATTAAATTCGAAAATAATAATGATATTATTTATTGATAATAATATTATTATATATAGTATTTAATTTATTTGATAAATTAAATAACTATAATAAATTGAGATATTGTATCTCAGATTTATTTTTCGAATAAAGATATTGCATATCGATTTAATTTGAACGAGATATCGGATCTCATTTTAAATATAATGATATCATATCTTGATTTAATTTATAAATATAAATTAAATCTAAAGGCTTTTAATTTTGGATTAAATAAATAGATTAGATTAGATCTATCGATAGATTTAATTAATTATTTTTAATCCAAATTCAAAATTGGTTTTGAATAAAATACGCCTACTAGGTTTAGAAAAACCTACGGGACATTTTGTCGAGCGTATTAGAAAGCCGCGAGAAACCCTAGATAGCAAATAGAGAGACACACAGTTCAGAGGCGCTAGCACGCTTCTATTCGTGTTTCTGAAGGCTGTTCGTGTGGATACCGGTAGAGGAAGACGATTCTAAAGAGTCGGCTTCTGCTGATCGAGAAGGTAGCCCACCAGTTCAAATTGTTCTGCAAAGGTACGATTCGGAAACCCTAAACCTTGATTTAAACGCCGTTGAACGATCCGCCTAAGGGATCCGTAAATTTTTTTTTACTCCGCTGCGTGTATGGATCCCAACAGATGGAAGCTATGGATGATGGAGGTATTATTGGTGACGGATGGAGGAGGATTTCGTCGATGATTGAGCTATTGTCGGTGATGGAGGGAGGAGGATTTCGTCGATGACAATGACAAAGAGAGAACGGGCATTCAATAAAATGACAGGAGTCTAGATAAATAAAGCAAACAAATAAATGATAATTTTTAAAAAATTGAAAAGAAAAGAAAGGACTATGTCCTGTGCTTGTGGTACGAGTTGTTGAGAAAAAACAAAAGCTTGTGGTACGACTTACGAGTTAGACGAGGATGCACAAGCAGATTTTGAAATGAAATTAATTAAATAAGTAAATACTAAATACTAAATACACTTACCCATTACGATGTACAGAAGTAAGTAGAAACAATATGACAGTTGTGAGTTTTTTTAGGTGTGAGTTGTACCGTTTGTCAGGGCTAGACTTTGATAGGGATATACAGCTCACACACATAACATAACTCAGGATGGTATCTAATAAAAAAAGCTTGATGAGGTGTCTCTTTATGAGACCTCAGATTAATCAGATGGAATACTTTAATTGCCTAACAAAATATTTTTTATTATTAAAACATAAATATTTTTACCCATTTTACTTAAAATATATATTTTTAATTAATACCGGTCTGAGTCCGGTTTGACTCCGGTCTGACCCACTGACCCACTACCCCCACCGATTCAATCACCGGTTCGGATTTCAGAACCTTGCAAATCACACACGACATTAGCTAAGGCATCACCATTCCTGCATTCCATGAGGTCCATACCTTGTATTTATACAAGTATATGATGTCGTACTAGTCTTATTGAGATCACCAACGCCCTTTCTGTTGGATATGATTAGTTTTAATTATGTTAAATATAGATCTCATTATTAAGAGCAAAAAGTTTACATAATATATTTATCTTCTACATTGACTAACTACTTTGTTTAATGTAGATTAGTCCAAGTTGAATTTTAGAGAATAATCAAGAGAAGAAATTGAAGAAAGAAAAACTTGCACAATATAATTAAAATATCAACATTCAAGTCCTTAGATGTGATATTTGAAGTCTTTATGATCAAATGGAAGTTGGAATGACACAATTGAAGTTAAAATAAGGAAGTTCAAGCTTCATAATGAATAGTAATTTGCTACAGTGATGCATAGTACTTCATATCATGCTATAGTGATGAACAATGCACATACTCGAGTACAACCTTCAAAACTCAAGTATAAACTTTGTGATCTACTACAGTGTTTTGGCTATAGTACCTTCTTCATGCTATATTGACTTAATGTTACTGAATTTTGGGCCTAGAAACTTAAGAATAAGCCTAGATTAGGTGGACTACTAAGCCCAATTTAGGAGGTGTGACATTCCCGAATGAGGCCATATTTTGACAGAGAGAAAGTCAAAAAGCTTGTGAAAGAAGTTAAGTGAAAGGAGATATTTTGAGCGCATTTTGGTCAACTGCTCTGAGGGACACATGTTCATGCCATTAATATGAAAGGATGACTCAAAAGCCTCTTTAATAAGCCTCAAATTCGTGCAAATCAAGGGGGGGGGGGAGAGAAAAGTCAACAAAACTTGCAAAATAAGCCAAGTTAGGAGGATATTTTGTAAGGGCACTTTGGTCATTTGATTTTGGGGATTTTTAAGTGCCTTCTTGACATATTTTAAGACATTTTGCACTCCTTTTTGCATGAGTATTTTGACCAAGAGCTCAAGGGCCATAGAAATTAAAGTGTTTGTGCAGAAGAGCACAAAACACTTATATGGTGTTAATCGGTTGGTAAAAATGCCATTTAGCTATGTCCCAACGTATAGGACAATTAGCTGAGAAAAAATGTGCTAAAATAAATATGCACATGACATTTCTTGAACTGATATGGGTTCCCTGCGTTTTTTGAGGAAATAAGAAAGGAAGAGTAATCAAGAAGACTCATACATGTTTAAGTCAAAGAAGCTTACATAAGAAGATAACAAGAAGCTTCCTTGAGAAGCCATATGAGATTTTCTAGAAACATAAGCTAACTTATGGTGTAAGAGTCAAAGAGGCATCATTAAGGCATAAAATTCTTTCCCAAGATACATATTGTGCCGGCCATGAAGAGAAAGGGAGCGATCAATAAAAAAACGCACATGTGGAAATAAAAGTCAAAGCAATTAAACCCTAATGTGACAAGTGGCACTAAGGGAATTAATGTTTGACTTTTGGAAGGTAAGTACAAGAGCAATTTTTAGCCATCAAAAGTCAAAATTCCTTGCCTGTACCCTTACCGGCCTCGCCCTCTCGATTTGTGGGTTAGAGGGATCCTTTTGACCTATTACCTTTCCCTTAGTCAATTATTCCATTTAAACATACATCAGAGTGTTACGCAGCAGAGCATATGACCGGTTTGGATGAATACGTAATAATATTGGTAAAAGTGCGAATGATGAACAGTAAATAGTCCCCGTAGGGTTAGGGTATAGTTATCCAAATAATTGCTGGGCAATAAGTAAAATAATACAGTCATCCAAATATAGAGTACAAAGTGATAGGGCATCCCCTATTTTTTTAATTCCCAAGCTCCATGCCCTTACCTCTGTTCTCCAAATCAACTTAGCCAGAAACACCTGTATCTTTAGCATGATCTGGAGTTCAAAATTGAACCCCAGAGTAACTGTCAAACTCATTTACAATACGTATGCAATTTCCACAATTAGGAAAATCATCAAAACAATGGTAAACATACCACATGCATTCAGAACACATAATTACGCCGGCTGGCCTATAGCCATAGACCCCGGTTCCTCAGCGCTAGGGAAATAACAGTAGCCAGGGCCTCAAACCCTAACTATACTGAATGCATCACAGGCTTGGTAGTGACCTAAGGACACACAGTCCACTAGGCCCTATAGTAGCGACCCAACGACACAGTTTATTAGGCCTTACAGCCTATGGCTCAATAGCAACCTAAGGACACACAGTCCACTAGGCCCTACAACCCAAACGCATGTCCTACTCACGAGACATGTTCCTCAATCATGGCACAACAAACATACGAAAGTAACATAGAGTATGCGAGTAAACAATTACTACCTGACACTTGTCCAACAATTAGTAAGATTCTCCCTGTGTTATAAAATTATCCCAGATGCGTACTTGCCCTATACAAAGTAGATACATTGCATTTACTCACTTAAATAAACTCTCCTCTTATTTTTTAGGAAATTTGCCCTTATTTCAGAAATTCCAGAAAATGTGCCCCAACTTCAAAAATTCATAATGAATTCTATACAAATCCAATCGTTGACATGTCTAGTGTTTATTAACAATATTGCTAGAGGCCAAAAAGACTCGCAGGATTTTTGTGTGTCAAAACTTCACCCTTTGGTCTGAGGCAAAAATCCAGTTTCTGGGCTATTTTCAAAAATTCATTTCTCTCAGTAGGCATCTCGAAAAATTACAAAATTATATATCAAAATGAAGCCCAAGATGTCTACTTTAAGTACGTAAAATATCAAGGCCATTGGACTTCATTTACTATTTTAAAACCATTATGAAGCACGTCTGCCCAGAATTCGTAGAAACTGGCAGTTTCCTTGTTTCTTTTAAAATTAGGGTTTTGGAGTTCCAAATCATGATCTTAACTCATTCTCATACAAAATTTAGTTTTGGACCTTTTGGAACCATTAAAAACACAATCCAACTCTATGTACCACGTGTTGGCCAGAAATCACTAAGGAACTCAAAATACAAACTAGGATCATGATTCATAATTCCTAGTCTAAACATCGAAGCATTCAAATAACATAAACATTGTTCACAAGGTTCTAATTTCATCTCAATCCTCAATATTACAGGGGTATATTCTAACACTATTCTTCCACCTCAAGGTCAATCATCAATCGTCAATCATACCCAAACAAACATGCTGACAATTCAACATCAATCAATATTTACCGAGTTCCTTTTCTCAAGTACTAGAACCTTAGTACAACCTTAATCATATTTTGATTTAAGCCTTATTTCAATCTAGATCAGATTCAAGCCTAGCCTCAATCATTACCATATTCAATCTAACATCCCCATAGCATCTCTAGGGATCAGATCCATATGTCATACCTTAAGACACGCAGGCCTCAAATAAAAGGATTTCAAATTCCTATGATACTTCTTAAGAGATCACCTATCTTGAGAATTTCTTCCGCCTAAGCACATTTAACCTTGAAGTCTTGATAGGATATGGGGATCTAATTCATACCCCTATCTCAACATACAGAGCCCTAAAATTAATGACAGAATTTGAATCTTGAGCCATCTCATCTATCTCTAGAGCCTCAACTCTCGGAGCTTGAATCCCTACTGCTCCATTTCTCGATACAACAGTTGGTGTTCTTTTACCATAATGCCTTCCTTCCATATTACATCCAACCAGAATTGTATCGGTATTCTTACCAGTATTGTCTAAACCTTCTATACGCCATCTTCTTCCTACTCTATTTGCCCAAAATTATATTAGTATCCTTAACCATTTTAATTTACCTTTTACTAGTATCGTTCAAACCATGCTCTGATACCAAATTGTTACACCCCTACTGGTCTCACCTCCTCAGGTAGCGGGTTAGAGAGATTCCTTTTATTTATTACATTTCCTTTGATAATTAATCATTTTTAACATATATCAGAGTGTACGCAGCAGAGCATATTATTGGTTTGGACGAGTGTAATATACTGGTAAAGGTGCGGAATGTAAACATAAAGTAATCCCCGTAGGGTTAAGGGTATAGTCATCTAAAAATAAATATACAAAATGGGATAAGACCTTCTCTATGTCTTCAATCTTCAACTTCATGCCCTTACCTTCAACTCCTGAACAGCTCAGCATCTATCACCTGTATCTTTGGAATGGTTTGGAGTTCAAAATTGAACCCCAGAGTAACTGTTAAACTCATATACAATATGTATGCAGTGCATGTATGCAATCCACAATCAGGAAAATCATCACAACAATGGTAAACATACCACATGCATTCAAAATCACAATCACACATAGTAACATAAAAGCAACATACCACATATGCACATGTTCACTGCGAAACGACCTAGTCCTCATAACCGCAGGACCGCCTAACAAGACAAGCCCTCAGATCCTCAGAGCTAGGAAAACACAGTAGCTAGGGCCTTAAACCCTAACCACCCTGAATGCATCATTGGCTCGGTAGCGACCCAAGGACACACAATCCACTAGGCCCTACAGTAGCAACCCAAAGACACACAGTCCACTAGACTCTACAGCCAAACACTTGTCCCCCTCACGAGACATGTTTCTCAATCATGGCACAACAAACATACAAAGTAACATAGAGTATGCGAGTAAACAATTACTACATGACAGCTGTTCAGAGATTAAAAAAATTTCCCGATGTCCGAAACTCTCCCTAGATATGATTTTTCCCTAGACAAAGCGAATACATTGCGTTTAACTCACTTATATAAGCTCTCCTCTTATTTTTAGAAAATCTGACCAACATCCAGAAATTCCGGAAAATATATTCCAACTTCAAAATTCATAATTAATTTGATAAAAATCAGCTTAACGCAATTCCAGAGGCCATTGAACCCTTACTATGTCTAGTTTATATTAAAAATACTCCCAGAGGCCACAGGGGTTCGTATCTTTTCACTGTACTATAACTTTGTTCGCTGGTTAGAGGCAAAATTCTTGTTTCTGGGTTATTTTCAAAAATTTATTTATCCTAGTAGGAAACTCAAAAAATTACAAAATTATATATCAAAATGCAGCCCAAGATGTATAATTTAAGCATGTAAAATTTCATGGCTATCGGACTTTGTTTACAAATTTAAAACCATTGATGAAGCACGTCTGCCCAGAATTCGTAGAAACTGGCAGTTTCCTTTTTTTTTTTTTTTGAAAATTAGGGTTTTGGAGTTCCAAATCTTGATCTTATCTCATTCTCATACAAAATTTAATTTTGAACCTTTTGGAACCATTAAAAACATAAAAAAACAAAGCCCAATTCTAGGTACCATGTACCACGTGTAGACCAAAAATCACTAAGGAACTCAAAATACAAAGTCATAAGAAGCTAGTTAAGTGACTTACTTTGTCTTGTGACTTGTTTGCTCCACTTCTTCTTGGTGCTTCCTAATGGTTCGGCCTTGAGCATAAAAGAACCATAAGAATGTTATTTAGTGGTACTTTGAAGATATTCAGGAAGATGACGAAGATTGAAAGCTTCTCTAGCCAAATCTTGTACCAATTTACCTTCAGCTTCAATATGTGCTCTTCTTCTTCCTCCTCGTGTATGAACTCTCTTCACTCTCTTCTCTCCCTCTTGAATACGCCTAGGCAGCCAAGAATATGGGCAGATAGGTTCTTAAATAAACACCAATGATCATGTGAAATATCCAAGTCATGTTATTATCCAATGGTCCAAAGGTTGCTCTAGGGTTTTGACTTATTTCCTTTGCTTCTTCTCCAAGTTATTCTAGATTTTTCTTGCCTGATTCATAGTTAGCGCAATCTGCACCTTATGGGCTGATCCAATTTATTTCATGTGTCCTTCTTGATTTAAATTGGATTAAATGTGTGGTACAAAGTAGTTGGCTTCCTCTCCAAGCTTTTGACTTTTCACTCCCTATTATTAACGCTTGATTTGGCTTTGGCTTATGTTACAGGTAATTTTTGTCCCCTCCTTGCCCTTCATGGCTGATGGGAGGTCAGATTTTTGTTTTAAATTACTTCATAAAGAAGCCTCTTCTTGGTCCTTATGGGTTCCCTTTCATGGGTTAATTTTTCCCTAAGGATTTGACCTCTTGATTGGGCTTTCATGTGTGATTAAATCAGCTCTTCCTCCCTTTGTCCATGGCTGGTTGAAATTTATAGCTTGGTGGGCAAGGAATTTTGACTTTTGATAATAAAACTAGTACGACATCATCTACTTGTATAGAGAAATAAGGTAGGGACCTCATGGAATACAGGTATATAATGCCTTAGATGATGTTGTGGGTGGATCTGTTGGAGAAAAGGTAGCACCGAACTGACCCGCCGAGAGACTCCACAAATATTTGTAGAAATTATCATTGGATATAAAAGTTTCTCAACGTTTGGTAGTGCGGATCATCCTAGACTTGAGGATGTCATTGAACACTGTGTGCTAGGGCCATACTTTGACTGTACAACTCTATCCGCCTGAGAATGGGGAAAACAGTGTACTCTTAGGTATGACTCGAATGCATGAGTGTAGATGGACATGCCGAAAGGACTCACAGTCCCTTATAAGGGATTAGTCATTCACAGGACCGGTAGGGCTTGGATGACTTCTAGTTGACTCGGGAATCTATGCACAGTAAGCAATCATAAAGAGTCATGATCCATCTTAGAGTTAACAGAAGAATATTCTTAGTTATGTGAAAGCTATATTTAGTCAACCAAGAGAGATGATACTCTATCTTTGCTCTCGACTAAAGGTGAATGATAATGTAAGGGATGATGTTGGCATGGTATCCAAATTAGAAAAGGTAGATCACTTAATCAACTCAATTAATTATGGGGCCATAAAGCATTGCTAGTGTCTTATGTGATCATTAGATAATTTGGGCCTATTAAAGAAGTTTGATTGGTCCAAGGTTATTTATGTCAGTGATTAATTGGGCCTAATGGGTCACACACAAAGGTTATTCTTGATTACCTAAAATTAGCAAGCTTGGGTCAATACTTGTTATTGGGTTTTCTTGAGAGAATAGATGTATTTGGGTTGGAGTTGGACTCCAACCCCAATATACAAAAATGGCGCCATATATGGTTCCTTGGTGGGAAATTAGTTTCTCCAATAATAGGTCCAAATATGTTAGAAGACCAAACACAGTCTTAGGCCATTTCAAATTTTAAATTTGAGATTAAAATTTGAATTTTAAATTCAAGAGATTAGATTATAAAAGATAATTTGGAATTATCTAATATAAATATACGTCCAATAACAATTGGATAAAAAGAGGATAAATAAAAGATTTGGATGAGATCCATTATTTTGAATTATTAATTCAAGAATTAATTAAAGATTTGGATGGGATCCATTATCTTGAATTAATTAAAGATTTGAATAAACTCCATCATCTTGAATTATTAAGGGATAAATACCAATTTTGCCATAGAAGTTTTGGTTTTGGAGCACCCAGCACCAAAGAGTTTTTTTGGTATCATTTTTGCCCCAGAAGTTTACAAACGTAGCAATTTTGCCTATCAGTTGATCTTGACCGTTGGATTGATTGTTTGTGGTATCATTTTTGCCTTGGAAGTTTACAAAAATTTTCTCCTAAAAAAAACTTACAAGACAAATTTGCTCCTAAAAAACACTTCCGGGGGGCATATTTGCTCATTTTTGTAAACTTCTGAGGTAAAAATTATACCAAAAAACTTCTGGGTGCTGGGCAAAAATGGGTTTTAACCCAATTATTAATTCAAGAATTAATTAAATATTTGGATAAGATCCATAATCTTAATTAATTGGATAATATTAATTAATGCTCCTTTATTCTTTTAACCCTAATTTGGGTTTTAACCGTAAAAAATGATAAGATAATAAGAGTCTTATTATTTTCGATAACAGAGCTTGGTGAACCTAGTTTTAAAAACCATGAAAAAAACATAAGACACATGGTAGTCTTATTTTTTGCACTGGTTCTTTGAAAACCTAGGGAGCATTGGCCGAGAAAATTGAGAGCTCTTTGGAGGCTAATAATTTCAGTCAAGCACCAAGAAAGAAAGGACGAGGCATCATCCAAAGGTAATCTAATCTTGTTTATCTTATCCTACTTCTAATCTCAAGAAACTCTACATTCTTTAGAGAAATAAAACCCAAGAACGTCGAGTCCTCAACCTTCCATCGCCTAGCAAGCATCCAAGAAAAGAGAGGAATTAAAGAGAAGGAGTTCTCAAGGCAATCGGGAGATAGCCGTGTGGATCAGCATTAGAGGACGTCATACATTTGAGGTCTTCAGTTATTTAAGGTAATCCTAAAACCACTCATGTATTTTAATGAGTAGATTGTGAGAATTTCCCATGAACATTGGAATGATACATTATTAATATTCCTGAGAATACCCCATGAGTATTGGGATGACTCATGAGTACCATAAAAGTTATGGGTTCTTATGAGTGCCTGTAAACGTTACTAGAATCACATGATCAATATTCCTAGATATCCCATAAGTATTGGGATGACTCATGAGTATCATAAAAGTTATGGGTTCTCATGAGTACCAATTTTTCAATTAGATGATGATAAAGCTCTTAAAGATTCAAATGGGATTCCCAAATAAAGTTCTTATGAGTACCAATTATTTTAATCACATGATTAGAAGTCTGAAACATTAAATGATATTTATTATCATGGGTACCATAAGAGTTATGGGTTCTCATGATAACCTTATAGGAAGTAAAGCCTAAAAGGGACAACCTTGTAGAGCCACAGGTTTAAATGATAATCATGGGAATTTCTCATGACAACCTTATAGGAACCCATGAGTATTTACTTTATAGTTTAATTTGGGAAATCTCATGATAAAATAGAGACAACATTTCGATGATTGCATTTGGGAAAAACTCATGAGCTCTCGTAAAGAGTTACAACTCTTGGGTTTATGAAATTAAGATCCATACTCTCCTGTAGGAGTTACAGATTTTAAAATTAACTTATTTAACAAATGTGATCAGAGTATCTAGGAGTTAGCTCCTAAACATAACTCATGAGTACAGTAAAGGTTACGGGTTCTAGTTTTCGCTGCAATTAAGGAAAGACAAAAAAAATTATTTTTCCTACTCATGAGTTCGCGCTTGAACGTCAAGCTGCGACCAAATTTTACCAACAATTCAGTCATCATACACTGCTTCACCTACTACATCAGCTCCAGGACCTTTATTTGTTGCTACCTCTATTAATGAGGTCATTCAGAGTGTTGTTCAGGTTGCTATGACTTCTTTCATTCAAAGTAATATCGCTCGTCTAGCCACAGTTTACCGCAAATTGGAGACTTTAGTTCAAACCAATGTCACCCTATTGTGATCATGGAGGGTCGTCTGACTCATATGGTCACTGAAATGAAGGAGTTTAAGGCCTTGTCTATCAGCAGACTGCACTTTCCCAGAAGATACTTATGGTTGATGCTACCTTAGATGCTCTTGGAGTAAAACTTGTTGATCCTACTTCGGCTTCGTTTGTTCCATCCTTTTCTACTACACCTCCTGACCCTATCCCTATCTCTCAGCCTTTGCCTGATCTACCATCTGTCCTTGTCACTGCTTCTTCACCATCTGCACCTTTTGAGCCTCCCTCTCAATCACCATCTGCACCATCCAATTCTATTTCCCTTACACTCACACCTCACCATAATTCATCATCTACCACTAATCCTCCTCCTCTTCAGCCTTCATCTTCTCTTGTGCCTCCATCCGACATCACCTTTCCCTCCTTTTGCCTGATGACAAAGGGGGAGAGTGAGACTTGAGACTTTGGTTGGCTGCTTAGACTAATGTTTTAGCTTTTTGCATTGTCTTTAGTTTTTATCTATCTTTTGGCTATGTATTGAATAATCTTATGTACTAACGCTTATATGTTATGCAATTCAATAGTTCATATGCTAACGTTGTGCTTACTCTTCTTCCATTGAACTTTCTTGCATTTGATATTCTTCCTTTCTGTTGTCAAAACTGTTTTTAAAAAAATTTCAAAAATTAACAAGTGTTGTCATCATCAAAAAGGGGAGAATGTTAGTTCTCGGTTTATATGTTTTGATGATAACAAGACACAAGTAAATGTATAAGGTTTTGAATTAGTGAAAGGTACCAAAGTCAAGAGCTTACTCGAGCAAGGTAAAAAGCTTACTCGAGCAAGAACTTGATCGAGGACATAAGTGGTTGCTTGTGCAGAACTCTTACTCGGGCACATTGAGAAGCTTACTCGAGCAAGCTTCGTGCTAAATCCTTTGTTAAGTCATTTCAGGTCCTTACTCGAGCACATCCAGAGAGCTTACTTGAGCAGCACAATAGATGATCTAGTCGAGCAAGACCTCTACTCGAGCAAGTCCAGTGGTGTTACTTGAGCACAAGTAAAGACTTACTCGAGCATACCGTTGCTGAAAGTTGTTCCCTTTCCTTGAATGAAATTACTTGAGCAGACTTAGAGTCTTGCTTGAGCAAGTTACTCGAGCACACTTGTTTATATACTCAAGCATGGTTGTTTGTCTAACTAATGAACTATTTTGCAGAGCCTACTCGAGCACAATTATGGCCTTACTCGAGCATGTTTCTTGAGTAAGGGATCACTATTACTTGAGAAAATGTTTTCTTTTGTCTAATAAACTCTTCTCTGCAGATATTTATTCGAGCACAAGAAAATATGTACTCGAGCATACTCGTTTTGACTTGTTATCTGCTACTATCTTCAGGAGTTACTTGAGCAGCTTCAGAGACTTACTCGAGCATGGTACTTGAGCAACACCAAATTTGCACTTAAGTAAGCCTAGCGTTAAGCCTTCTCAGTGAAGGATTTGTGAATATTACTCGAGCAGGCATAAATGTTACTCGAGCACATTTGTTACAAAAGCTTTAATCACTTTGTCTTCTCAATGTTTGTAAATTCAAATATTTATGATTAACTTTTGATTATGTTTAAATACTACTGAATATCTCTTACATTGCTATTAATCATCTTATTGAGTAAGTTTCAGATCATTAACAAATGATTTTCTAGCAAATCGTCAAAAGGCAAAAAATGTGTCAGAGCATTAAAGACATTGTAGAAAACAGAGTATGCAGACGGAATGGAATTCAGAGCAGACCAAATGATCATTACGACATATACCCATTGTAGCAAAAGTCTAAAGCAATTTTTCCTAAGTCAACCACTAACCAAAAGCATGTCGTATGAAGATTGTCGACGGCGATCTAAAAGCGACTTAACCTCGAATGTTCAAATGATGATGTTTTGTGTCTAATGAAATGATGAAATATCCTAACGACTATCTTCATCAACGATCATTAATGGCGACGAGTATAAATACGAAAAGCATTGAATGAGAAACTACTGAAACTACCAATGCTCAATCAAATTTATCACTATTTACTGTTTCATTCAATAATCTGTAATATCTTCGTATATTTTGTACTTCAGTGATTATAAATTTACTCTGTGCGAGAGTTATCCTTTTGATTGATTATCTGTTAAATCTCACAGTAGAGGGACCTTAAGTGTGGGTGTATCGATTACAACTTGTAAAAGGGAGTGAATTCTAGTACGAGGATTACTTCGAAAATCAAAGTGTGTAATCGCGAAAGAGATAGTGAAAATCCCAGAGTGTCTTGGGATTGGACGTATGTAAAGAGTTTGGACCGAACCAGTATAAATCCTCTATGTCCATTATTCCTCTTTCCTTTTCTTTGTCATTTTAATTCTTGGGTCTAATTGCAAAACTTTTGAAATAACCCAATTCACCCCCTCTTAGATGATATTTCATCTTCAATTACTTCGCTATACTTGCTGTTAGTTCTCAATTGGTTTTGATGATAACGGACAATTGTAAACACAGAAGAAGTTTGTCTTTGTAAGTTGAAAAACTTATTGTCAAAGGCAAACTTGAGTTTTGATTTGAAAACTCGAGTTTGGACTTGACAGAAAGAAGCTAAAGTTTTCAAAGATTATGAAAACTCGAGTTAAGGATTGAAAACTCGAGTTTCGCCCATACAGAAAGCTTCTAAGTTTTTCCGCCTAACAAAGCAAACTCGAGTTTTACTAGAAAACTCGAGTTTTGACAAGACAGAGAGTAACCAAGTTTTTCAAAGAAATCAAAACTCCAGTTTCCATGGGAAACTCGAGTTTAGGGTTTACAGAAAGTTCTCTAGGATTTTCGCAGTTCATGAAAAATCGAGTTTGGGTTTGAAAACTCGAGTTTCCATCCCCTGAGAACAATGCTCATCTCTGACCTTGTAAAAACTCCCTTTGTTCAAATTGACTTCTCTTAACGTTCTCTCATAAAAGAGAAAACTCGAGTTTTGGTTGAAAACTCGAGTTTCGGACTTCCAGAGAAGTTTCCAAAGTTTTCAAAGAATATGAAAACTCGAGTTAAGATTTGGAAACTCGAGTTTTGGCCAGGCAGAGAGCTCTGCCTATTTTGAACCTTTGAAAACTCGAGTTATGTTTTGGAAACTCCAGTTTTAAGCTTTTGGACTAAAACATGATTTTACATCTAAGAGTCCAAAACTCGAGTTAGTCACTTAATGACTCGAGTTTTGCACTATTCACCAGACTTGTCCAAAATGTCAAATCGCGATGTTCGACACTGAAATGAGAAAACTCGAGTTTCCGTTGAAAACTCGAGTTTCGGTGTTTTGCTGAAAGAATGCTGAAGCATGAAAACTCGAGTTTGGATAAACTAACTCGAGTTTCCATCGCGAAATTTCAATTTCGAACAAAATGATTTTGCGAAACTTTCGTGTTTGATCTCAATACTTTATATCATCACTCATTACTATTCCTAACTATGTCTAATCAGTTTGTTAGTGAGTTTCAGATGGTATTAGACAGGATTAAATGAAGATTGAGGATAAAGCAAAAAGCATGTCAGCACATTAAATGAAAAGTGTAGAAACTTGCATACTTTTGGACAGACATTCTCCACACGTTTAGGAGAAGTTAATGCTTGCCTTCCACATCCAGCAAACTGCTCTTCCAACGGATTAAAAGTCAGAATGTCAACTCTGATTATCTGCCCAGCTGGATTAACCAAAGAGTAGAGAGAAGAAGACCAAAGCTTCATGTAATCATCTCCCAACATCACCAACGGTTATAATTGGGATTACAACGGTCAATTAATGTTCTCTACCTATAAATAGAGATGCATTCAAGTCTTCTCAACAACCAACCTGTGCAAGAACGAAAATTAAGATAGTTTCATTTACTCTTTGAGTTTTCTTGTGAAAGTATATGTTGATACATTTATTCTTTAGTGATTATCATATCTACTCTTAGAGAGAGTTTTTCTTGATTGTAAATCATTCTTGTAAAGTTATCTCAAGTCAGGGGGACTTGGAGATTGGGTTATTGATTACAACTTGTAAGGGGGAATAAGTTCTAGAGAGAGAATTACTCTTGAGTGCAGAGTGTGTAATCAATCTTGATAGTGAGAAATCCCAGAGAGTCTGGGGACTGGACATAGGTCAAGTTGTTGGACCGAACCAGTATAAATCCTTGTGTCTTGCTTCTTCTCCTTATACTCTGTTTTACCTTCAGTTTCACATCCTAAAACAGAGTAATCGAAAAGTTTTTGAGAATCCCCAATTCACCCCCTCTTGGTGATTCAAGCTCCACTTTCATTTGGTATCAGAGCATGGTCTTCTCATAAGAGCTTAACATCTCGAGAAGGATCACCATGAACGGTATTCTACCCGATGGAGCTTCAATCAACATACCTCCAGGTTTCAATGGAGAACATTACTCCTTCTGGAAAGCCAAATTCAAAGTCTTTGTCATGGCTAGTGAATATGGCCTTTGGAGAGTATTTGAAAGAGGCAATTATGAGCCATCCTCAATTCAAGATGGCGTTCGAACTCCCAAGCTTAAAGAAGAGTATGATGAGAATGACAGAAGAAATGTCACTCTCAATAGCAAAGCCATTCTCATGCTCCAGAGTGCTCTAAGTCAACAAGAGTACTTCCGCATTTGCACTCTACCAATTGCAAAAGCTATGTGGGATGCCTTGGAGATTGCCCATGAAGGAACAACCGGAGTCAAAGAAAATAGAGTCAACACTCTAATGACTGAATATGATCTTCTTCGCATGAAGACCGGTGAATCCATCATCGACTTTCAGCTAAGGTTCACTCATCTGATCAACCAGCTTGCTACCTTGGGCAAGACATACGAACAACCCGCTCAAGTAAGAAAGGTTCTGAATATTCTGAGCAAAGAGTGGGAAGCTAAGGTTACAGCCATTGAAGAAGCTCGTGGGGAATCAATGAGCTCTATAGCAGCATTATTTGGTAGTCTATCCGAGCACGAAGGTAAACTCAAGTTCAAAAAGGGACTTGATGAAACGAGCAGAAAAAGCAAAGGCATCGTTCTCAAGGCTGTAAATGAAGTTAAGGAATCTGATGCTGAAGAAGAAGAAGAAGATGACGAAGATGGAGAATTGGGTATGTTGGTCCGAAGATTCAAGAGATTTTATAAGAAGGACCAAGGATACAAAAGATTTAACAAGGGTGGCTCTAGCACCGAGGTAAAGAAGCCGATCATATGCTACGAATGTGAAAAGCCCGGCCACATCAAGTCTGAATGCCCCCAGCTGAAGTACAAAGATAAAGGCAAAAAGAAATCCAACAAATTTAAAAAGAAAGCTTATGTCTCAGCTATATGGGGAGATAGTTCATCAGATGAAGATGAAGCTGATGAAGAAGAAAAGGCAAATATCTGCTTGGAAGCTGAAGTAGAAGAGCAACATGAAAAGAAACATGAGGTACATCATTCAAAACCATCTTATGATGAATTATTTACTGAATATACCATTGTTCAATCTGAGTTTGAAAAACTTGCTGAGAAATATATTGCTTTGAAAAAGAAAAATATTACTCTTGAACAGCAAGTAGAAAATCTTTCCTCTTCTAAAAATCTCATCTGTGATGATTGTGTCATTTTAGAGAAAAAGAACTCATATCTTACAAGCACTCTTGAAAAATTTACAAAAGGTAGTGAGATGCTGAATGTGATTTTAAAAGCACAAAGATTTACAAACGATCGTTCAGGGATAGGCTACAATCCCATTTTTGATAGAAAGAAAGGAAAGAAGAAGAGTGGTGGAAAATCTTATTTAAACTATTTCAGAAAAACCGTACACTCTTCCAATCCATTTGCTCACTATAATTATTGTAACCAAAAAGGTCATACTACTTCATCATGCTTTCATAAGAAAGATAAGAGAAATAAACCTGTTAGCAATTATCAGTGGGTGCCCAAAGGAACTTATATTCCTAAGGCTCGAACTAAACTCAAAGGACCCAAGAAAAGATGGGTACCTAAGACTTGATCCATTTTGATTTGCAGGTATGTCTAAGAGCATCAAAGTCTAACAAATGGTACATCGATAGTGGATGCTCAAGACACATGACGGGAGATCAATCCAAATTCGCCTCAATCAAGCACAAGGATGGTGGCAAAGTAATCTTTGGTGGAAATCAATCTGGAACGATTGCTGGAATCGGTGAAGTTGGGAACAATGATGGACCACAAATTAAAGATGTCTACCTTGTGGAAGGTCTTTGCCACAACCTCCCCAGTGTAAGCCAAAGTACTGATAAAGGTAACTTAGTTATCTTCGATTCTGAGGAATGCTTGATTGTGAGTAAGGATGTTCTTTCGTTAGATAACATAAAAACAAAAGCTATTTTTAGAGCTCCTAGAGAAGGTAATTGTTATACTCTTAATCTTTCTAGAGATGGCTCTACATTTGAAAAATGTTTTGTAAGTAATTTGGATGATAGTTGGTTATGGCATAAGCGATTAGCACATGTCAATATGATTCAACTTGACAGATTTCTTAAAAAGGATTTAGTAATTGTTGTTCCAAAACTTCGTTTTAAAAATGACATGATTTGTGATGCATGCCAGAAAGGAAAACAAACTAAATCCTCTTTTAAATCCAAAAATGAAATTTCAACTAATAGACCTCTCCAACTACTTCACATGGATTTAGTTGGATTAGCTAGAGTAAGAAGCCTAGGCGGCAATCTTTACACATTGGTTATAGTTGATGATTTCTCTAGATTTACATGGACTATTTTTCTGTCATCAAAAGATGAAACATTTGATCAGTTTGTCGTTTTTGCCAAAAAGGTCCAAAACGAGAAAGGTTTTGTGATTTCAGGTATTCGCACTGATCATGGAGGTGAATTCGAAAACTATGCTTTTGCTGAGTTCTGTGACAACATGGGAATTGACCACAACTTCTCAGCACCAAAGACTCCTCAACAAAATGGTGTTGTGGAAAGGAAAAATCGAGTTCTCACCGAGATGGCTAGAGCAATGCTAAATGAAAACAAAACTTCACAAGTGTTTTGGGCTGATGCAATGAGTACAGCTTGCTACATCTCGAATCAAGCATATCTCAGAAAGAAGCTGAACAAAACTCCATATGAGCTGTACAAAGGAAGAAAGCCAAATCTGAGTCATCTGCACGTGTTTGGGTGTAAGTGTTTCATCCACAACAATGGTAATGACAATTTGGGAAAATTTGATGCCAAAGCGGATGAAGGTATATTCTTAGGCTATTCTAATAGAAGTAGAGCCTATAGAGTGTTTAATATACGTACTCGCATTGTGGAAGAATCTATGCATGTTGCTTTCTGCGAATCCAAATCTGACAAATCCAAGGATGATGATGATGAGGAAAATGTTTTGAAAACTCAATTCTTTTCGAAAACCACTCCTGCTTCTATTGAAAATCCAGAAAATGTTTTCGAAGTTGATCCTCAAAATAAATTGGAAAATCCTGATCAACAACAACCTAGAGCTTGGAGATTTATAAGGAATCACCCTTTAGACCAAGTCATAGGTGATGTTAATCAAGGTGTGAGAACTAGAAGCAGTACTTTAAATGAAGTTACTTTTTCTGCTTTTATTTCAAAAATAGAACCCTCTAAAATTGATTAAGCCCTTTCAGACAATGATTGGGTGATAGCAATGCAAGAGGAGTTACATCAATTTGATATGAATCAAGTTTGGGACTTGGTACCTAGGCCTAAGGACCATCCGGTCATCGGCACTAAATGGGTATTCAAGAACAAACGTGATGAATCTGCAATTATAGCCAGAAATAAGGCTAGAGTGGTTGCAAAAGGCTATAATCAAGAAGAAGGAATTGATTATGAAGAAACTTATGCTCCAGTAGCAAGATTGGAAGCCATAAGAGTTGTTCTAGCCTTTGCTGTGTCAAAGGATTTAAACTTTTTCAAATGGATGTTAAAAGTGCCTTTTTAAATGGTTTTATTTAGGAGGAAGTATATGTAGAACAGCCTCCTGGTTTTCAAAATGAACATCATCCTGATCATGTTTATCGTCTCAAGAAAGCCCTTTATGGCCTTAAGCAAGCACCTAGAGCTTGGTATGAGCGATTAAGCAAATTTCTTCTTGATCAAGGATTTGTTAGAGGAAAAGCAGACACAACTTTCTTTATCAAAAGTAACAAAATTGGATAAATTTTAGTTGTACAAATTTATGTTGATGACATTATATTTGGTGCTTCTAATGATGCCTTGTGTGAAGAATTTGCAAAGAATATGCAGGGAGAGTTTGAGATGTCCATGATGGGAGAACTCAATTATTTCCTTGGTCTGCAAATCAAACAAAGATCAAATGGAATCTTCATCTATCAGACCAAGTATCTTAATGACCTGCTAAAGAAGTTTGGAATGGACCAATGCAATGGTGCTAACACTCCAAAGAGTTCAACCACTTCTTTGGATGTTGATGAGAAGGGGACTGATTCAACATAACAAGATATAGAGGAATGATTAGATCATTACTCTATCTCACTGCAAGTCGCCCAGACATCCAATTCAGTGTTGGAATGTGTGCAAGGTTTCAGTCTGCTCCTAAGGAGTCGCATGCTGAAAATGTGAAGAGAATATTCAGATACCTTGCTGACATGAAGACTCTTGGACTTTGGTTCCCTAAAGGTCAACCTGAACACTTGGTAGCATATTCAGATTCAGACCATGTTGGGTATAAGACGGATAGGAAGAGTACAAGTGGCCAATGCCAATTCCTTGGTGGATCACTTGTGTCTTGGTTCAGCAAGAAGCAAACGACCGTCTCAGTATCCTCAACTGAAGCTGAATACATTGCTGCCTTAAGTTGTTGTGCTCAAGTCTTATGGCTCAAGCAGCAGCTCTCAGACTTGGGAATTAATCTGAAGGAGATCCCTATTTTGTGTGACAACACAAGCACAATAAGCTTGGCCAAGAATCCAGTTCAACACACAAGAACCAAGCATATTGATGTGAGACATCACTTCATAAGGGATCATGTCCAGAACAAAGATGTCAAAGTGATGTTCATTCCAACACATCATCAACTTGCTGATATCTTCACCAAACCATTAGCAAAAAAGCAATTCAATTTCATAAGAAGAGATTTGGGAATGGTAAATCCCAATGAATTGTAAGTATTTCTTTCCATCTTAATGTTAGTTATAGTTTTGATGAATATTTGATACTAACTTAAGCTTCAGAGTACATAGCAATGTTTTATGCAGGATATTAGGAATCCTGAGGTTTGCTGTCAAAGGACGCAAACTTGAGTTTTGCCAAAACTCGAGTTTTGACGGGCTATCATCGGGGATGAGTTGCTGAGCAAATATGGAAACTCGAGTCATTAAGTATTAACTCGAGTTTCGGAGAGACAGAAAGCAAGCTCTGAGTTTTCACGAAGTGGAAACTCGAGACATCAAATGGAAACTCGAGTTTCGGGCAGACAGTGAGCGACACACCTGTTGAAGTATCCACAAAACTCGAGTTTTGGTCGCGGAATTTCAAAAGTTCACTTTACACTTTTGAATCCAGGTGAGAGATTTCGCGCCCTATTTAGTACAAATGTTCATTGTTCGTCTAAACTCGCCTCAAAACTCAAGTTTGCCCTAGATTTTTCTCTGCTCCCTTCGTATTTCTCCTCTTCTCTTCGATTTCTCTTCGTCCTTCCTCATTTTTGAAACCCTAATCCCACTCTGATCTTCAGAACCACCATGGCTCGCACAAAATCTGCCAACATCTCCCAGAAAGACGCCGATTATGAGGCGTCTACTGAGTCTCCATCACCTCCTCCACTCAAACGACCTCTGAGGAAGAAATCATTTCCTAACCGATATCACTACGGGGTAGAGAAGCACATTCATGGAATTCCATCTTTCCAAGCCCCTCCATCGCCAAAAACCACGGGCATATCAATTCAAGAACCATCCTAGACTCCGTCAAAGAGAACTTCTGAATCAATGGCTGAGGAGTCAAAAGGGAAAGAAAAAGAAGGAATTCCTCCTCTGCCTCGCAAAAAGCAACGAACGCACAAGGGAGAAGGATCTTCCAAGGCCACCTCAAATTCACCTCAGGAACCTCAAGACTTACCAACAATTCCAGACGCCTTGTCAGAAATCTATCTTCATGACTCTGCCCCTCCAGGTTTTATCACTGAAAGTCATGTAATTACTGGTGAACGAGCTAAAAAATTTAAAGAGACTTATACCAAAAATGTCTTTTGTCCAGTAGTGTCTGTGGATTTAGATAAGGTTAGACAAACCTGTAGTATAGATCTTTCCCCTTGGCTAAAACCTTATGAGTCCTTTTTGTCTATAACTGCCCAATTCAACTCCAATGTCACCAAAATGTTCTATTTCAATATGGAATGGGACAGTTTAGAGGATAAGGACGGCAACCTGGTAGAAGAAAGAGTTTCTACTCAGGTTAGGGGTGTCAAATTCACTTTATCTGCAGCCATCATCAATTCCATTCTGAAAATCTCCAACCCTCCTCCTCCTCCCACAATTAAATACTCCAATAAAGAGATTTTCGAAATTCTCAGACCCAATGAGCCCATTCCTGAAAATCAATTGGTCAATTTATCCTTCACTCCTGTATCTATGCCTCCCCTTCATCGTGTCCTTTGGTATATTTACTCTAGGAACATGATTCAAAAGGGTGGAAACTTCACCCATTTTGCTAACAAAGACTATTCCAATTTTGCTCTCCTAGTAAATAAAGTCCCTATCAATCTAGGTCATTGGATCTTCCAGGAGATGCTCAATTTCCGTTTTTCCTCTAGGAAGCCTTTGCATATTCCCTTTCCCTCTCTTGTATCTGTCATCCTCTTTTACCACAAAATCTGGTATGTGGGTGCACCTGATTCTATGAAATCCCCCATGGTATTTGGGAAAGCACAGATTAATTTGATGAGACTCACATTTGAAGCTGAGGGATCAGGCGAATCTCGGGCCCCTCCTCGATCTAGAACTCAGGAAGCTCAATCTGCCCCTCCACAATCATCTATTCCTCCTGATTTTGATGCCCAGGTTCAAGCAATTGTAGACAAAGCTGTTGAGAATATGACTATCGGCATCACAGATGAAGTCAACTATTTGTGCATTGTGATGATGCAAAGCAATTCAACAATGATTGCTACTCAGGATGCCATGAAGATTGAGCTCACCAATATGACCAATCACTTGATCGATCACGATGCTTCATTAGCTACCTTACTGGTATCTCAGGAGCACATGAATAATCGCTTGACTGCCTTTATCAACAAGGCTAACATGGGTTCTACATCTGGGGTCGAGACTCCCTTTGGCATGAACGCTGAATCATCTTCCCCTGCTGCTTCACCCTCATTTGCTTTCAACTCCCCTGTGATTCCTCCTTCTGAGTCTATCCCTTCCCCATCCACTGCTATTCTTCAAACCCCACTTACCTCTCCAATCCCAACTCTATCCCCTGCCACCACTATCAAAATCTCCACCCCTTCCTCTGAACCTTCGATCTCAGCTCTATCCTCTTTTGTTGATGACAAAGGGGGAGAAGAACCAGAGAAAGAAGCTGATCCAAAGGAGCAAGCTTGAGTTAGAGGAAGGAGAGTTTAGCTGTTCTGTTATTATTTTCTAGTTTATGTTCTTGCTTTGAATTTCTGGTTTGCAAATACTGTAATCTTGCATTTCTGTTTTGTATGTTGCTGTTATGCACTTTGTGCTAAATGAAATGCAATAGTTCAATTATGTCATATTATAAATTGCTTCTGCTATATCTCTGTGCTAAATTCATTCAATTACAGAACTATCATGACATACCTTAAACCTTCTTGTGAAAATTTTTCTCAAAACATAAATCCTTTTAAAAATGAAGGATCTCTGGTTTACAAGTGTTGTCATCATCAAAAAGGGGGAGAATGTTAGTTCTCAATTGGTTTTGATGATAAAGGACAATTGTAAACACAGAAGAAGTTTGTCTTTGTAAGTTGAAAAACTTACTGTCAAAGGCAAACTCAAGTTTTGATTTGAAAACTCGAGTTTGGACTTGACAGAAAGAAGCTAAAGTTTTCAAAGATTATGAAAACTCGAGTTAAGGATTGAAAACTCGAGTTAAGGATTGAAAACTCGAGTTTCGCCCATACAAAAAGCTTCTATGTTTTTCCGCCTAACAAAGCAAACTTGACTTTACTAGAAAACTCGAGTTTTGACAAGACAGAGAGTAACCAAGTTTTTCAAAGAAACCAAAACTCCAGTTTCCATGGGAAACTCGAGTTTAGGGTTTACAGAAACTTCTCCAGGATTTTCGCAGTTCATGAAAACTCGAGTTTGGGTTTGAAAACTCGAGTTTCCATCCCCTGAGAACAATGCTCATCTCTGACCTTGTAAAAACTCCCTTTGTTCAAATTGACTAAGTCTCTTAACGTTCTATCATAAAAGAGAAAACTCGAGTTTTGGTTGAAAACTTGAGTTTCGGACTTCCAGAGAAGTTTCCAAAGTTTTCAAAGAATATGAAAACTCGAGTTAAGATTTGGAAACTCGAGTTTTGGCCAGGCAGAGAGCTTTGCCTATTTTCAACCTTTGAAAACTTGAGTTATGTTTTGGAAACTCCAGTTTTAAGCTTTTGGACTAAAACATGATTTTACATCTAAGAGTCCAAAACTCGAGTTAGTCACTTAATGACTCGAGTTTTGCACTGTTCACCAGACTTGTCCAAAATGCCAAATCGCGATGTTCGACACTGAAATGAGAAAACTCGAGTTTCCATTGAAAACTCGAGTTTCGGTGTTTTGCTGAAAGAATGCTGAAGCATGAAAACTCGAGTTTGGATAAACTAACTCGAGTTTCCATCGCGAAATTTGAATTTCGAACAAAATGATTTTGCGAAACTTTCGTGTTTGATCTCAATACTTTATATCATCACTCATTACTATTCCTAACTATGTCTAATCAGTTTGTTAGTGAGTTTCAGATGGTATTAGACAGGATTAAATGAAGATTGAGGATAAAGCAAAAAGCATGTCAGCACATTAAATGAAAAGTGCAGAAACTTGCATACTTTTGGACAGACATTCTCCACACGTTTAGGAGAAGTTAATGCTTTCCTTCCACATCCAGCAAACTTCTCTTCCAACGGATTAAAAGTCAGAATGTCAACTCTGATTATCTGCCCAGCTGGATTAACCAAAGAGTAGAGAGAGAAGAAGACCAAAGCTTCATGTAATCATCTCCCAACATCACCAACGGTTATAATTGGGATTACAACGGTCAATTAATGTTCTCTACCTATAAATAGAGATGCATTCAAGTCTTCTCAACAACCAACCTATGCAAGAACGAAAATTAAGATAGTTTCATTTACTCTTTGAGTTTTCTTGTGAAAGTATATGTTGATACATTTATTCTTCAGTGATTATCATATCTACTCTTAGAGAGAGTTTTTCTTGATTGTAAATCATTCTTGTAAAGTTATCTCAAGTCAGGGGGACTTGGAGATTGGGTTATTGATTATAACTTGTAAAGGGGAGTAAGGTCTAAAGAGAGAATTACTCTTGAGTGCAGAGTGTGTAATCAATCTTGATAGTGAGAAATCCCAGAGAGTCTGGGGACTGGACGTAGGTCAAGTTGTTGGACCGAACCAGTATAAATCCTTGTGTCTTGCTTCTTCTCCTTATGCTCTGTTTTACCTTCAGTTTCACATCCTAAAACAGAGTAATTGAAAAGTTCTTGAGAATCCCCAATTCACCCCCTCTTGGTGATTCAAGCTCCACTTTCACTTTCTGCATGAACACACCCCACACATACTGCACCTGTTGTTTCTATCTGTTTTCTCCTTCTATGAGTTCTCTCCTTTTGCATTGAGTGTTGGAAATTATGCCCTAAGGGCCAATCATTGTACTTTAAATGTTATTGCTAGTTAAAGTATTTCTCCATTTTATTATCATATCATTTGCATGTTTATTATTATGACTGTATCCTTGGATGTATCATAAATATTCTCCTAAATGTCCTTGGTCGGTTATCTATACGGGGGCAAATATGAAATAAGACCAGTGTAACTTTGATAAGGTATGGAGATACGAATCAAAGTCTTAGGCACTTGTAAGAGTTACAAGGTGCTAGACCGACCCACTATGAGAAAGCTGCATGGATTAAGTCATAAGTTTATCTCATGTATAACCATGTCACAATGCCCTTTGACCTGAGATCATCATGGATTTCTACATGAGAGTTGCTAATTTTTGACCTAGTCAAAAGTCACCTTTGACTGGGTGATGATAAAGGCATCGATCGGGATTAGTGGTTTTCATGCAGAGGAATGTGAATGGTCAAGATAAGATTTGTCCCTCACATTTGTAGAGAGATACTACTGGGCCCCTCGATGAGTAAGTCTGAGAAAAGTATGGTCATACTACGATGGAAAGCAGTTTCCACTTCAATTGTTAGACTACTCAAGAATCAAGAAAGTAATGGTCAAGAACACGAGGATGACACTATCCATGCTTCATCCTTAACCAAATTATCACATGACCAAAGGGACGTCGCATAGTTGTATGATAGGTTACATCATATCATCGATCCTCATATGAATTAGGTAGTCGTAATGTCTTGCTAGAGGCTGCTTGCGACTTGTGGGCTGGTACAGTGTTGGCCCGCTGACAAATTCATGTGGGCCTACAGGGTTACACACAAGAATAGCCCAACATGAGCTATAATGTCCAGATTCATTGAATCTAAGATATGTCTAAGATTTAATGAATACAATGTTTAATCTAGGGAGGATGGATATATATGTAATATAAATATATATATATATATATATATATATATATATATATATATATATATATATATATAAAGATCCATAATGATTGGATGAAGATAGGAGGAATAATAAATGATGATTGAATTAAAAATGATTTTGAATTTTAGTTTAAGATATGAATGTGATTCATCATCTTAAATTATTATTCAATTAAGACATAAATGCGATCCATTATCTTAAATGGTTGACTCAATCAATCAAGAAATAAATGTGATCCATTATCTTAAATGATTGATGCAATCAATCAATTAAGATATGAATGTGATTCATCATCTTAAATTCAATCAATCAATCAATATATGAATTTAATTCATTGTGATTTGGATTTTCCAATTCAAGCTTGGATTGGGCCTTTCTTGTAAGCACTTAAATTTGGGTTAGACTCTTATAAAGTGATGATTTTATGTGTGCCTTGGGGTAGCACGTTTTTCTAGGAGAAAAACAAGATCCCTAATGCTCTCTAAATTTCGGTCTTCACCAAGGTTTAAAAGAAAAAGGTGTCATCCACAAGGGCAAGGTTCCAATGATCTTGCTCCTCCTATCCATAACCTAATTCCAAGAAACCATCACCTTCTTGAAAGAGAAAACCCTAGAGGATACGGAGAAAGACGTTGGAGGCGCTAGCACACTACCTATGTTGGGGTTCTGTTCATATGGATACCAGTAGAGGGAGCTGGTTCGTTCAATTGGCTCCTAGTGATCGATCAAGACGCATTCGGAAGAAAGGTACAATTCTGACTACTCTAATTTAAACACCATTGATAGATCCTCCATTGGGATTCAAAATTTATTTTGATAAATTTCTTCCTCTGCTTGTTCGAATCCCAACACTGAGGACATTGCAAAATTTAAGTGTGGGAAAGGTATATGCAGTAAACTTGTGTGTGCTTGTGTGTGCTGTATGCGTGAAGTATGACTTCCCCAAGCCCTCAGTTAGCATTTTTGCAAAACTCTAGCCCAATTTTAAACTTTTGCTAACTATTTTCAATTGAGCAGAAACAATTCTACAGTAGAGTAACTGTTTGCAGAATAGTGATGAATAGAGATATCTTAAGGGATATAAATGTGTAAACTTGGAAATTGATGGCACTAAGCTAAGCAATGTATAAATGTTGGTCGATTTCCTTATGGCAAGTGAACCATTCAAACAAGTAATAAAGAGTAAGTAGAGTTATCATCCCACAGAGACTGTTAAACCAAAGATGATGCCGGTTTCTCGTGAAAGTTGTGTGTAATGAGAGTAAAGTTGGTTGTTTGTTTTAGTTATTATTAATGACAAGTAAAGTAAATGAGTGATCAGAAGTCGTTGAAAGATATCAATTTAAAAATAGGCTGAGATCGAATTTCATCCTAAGTTGCATCATTCCCCCAATTTGCATGTGATGCATTGCTCTAGCATTTTGCTAGACAGCTTTTGAAATGCTGGCTCAAAATACCTTTCACAATATTATTTAGCTAACCTACCATTAACCTATATAGAAGCGTTTGCATCCTGTAAGTACACTCCTCGCTCTACTTCTCCCATATTCCTATGGTGATTTTCTAGTTTAGAATGTCAGTTTAACCTAGGTGTTTTAGCTATGTGAGGTAGACCCATTCATATAGCCTATAGTTCAAGTCGAGCCCTGCACAAGCTAAAGCCACTAATCTAGCCCCTTAACGGCCACTAACAGACAAGACGTTAAATCACAATTAGACAAACTGAATATGTTGAATTAAAATCTTAATAAATGGGTTCACTCTACAACTTAGAAATCCATCCTCACTCAGCCAATAGAAATTTAGTTCATGACTAGTGAGGGAAACACAAAACAAAGTATAGCAGAATAGCACATGGAAGGATTAAAGAAGAAAATAAGAAAAATAGAGAAGCTCGTCAAAATGATCGACAACGTAGGAAGAGTCTTGTCACTCGACATCTCTATGCTTCTACAATCCGTCTAACTTCGAGGAAGAATCGGGTCACTTTTGCAGCTCTCTCTCTTTATGGTTCTCTCGTTCTTTCTGTGCGAGTCTTGTCAAATAGAAATTGTACTAACTCTCATGACTTCGATTACTGGTCTAAGTTTAGTCACAGTTTCCTCTTATAGTCAGGTCCTTTTTTGTCGTACGTTTAGTGAGCTAGGCCTTCCAAATCTGTTAGGTCCAAATCCCTAGATTCAGTTGATTAATCCTGTTTTGATTCTACGGGATTGTTCAAATCTTCTCTTTGATTCTTGCATCTTTTATTTCAACCTTCGTCAATTTAACCGCCGTCTAAACGTGTGTCTTGATTACCTGTATTAAATTCCTGAAAACCCCTCGAGGAAAGATCAACGTAAAGTAGTGCATAACTCCACATCACTTACGATAGTACAACATAGTGGTCGCATCGAATTGCTAGCACAGAAGTAAGGATACCATATGTTGTAGCATTATATCAACTTTGTTATGCACTTTCATAGTAAACCAGAAAGTAGCCTTTTTCTTATGAATATGTATAGGATAATAAGGTGAATGCAATAATTTACAAAATCTATCATCTATTTCCCTATGTGAATGAAATCTAGCACATTTTATTAGATAGCACACAATTAAGCTCAGATTCACCATTCAAAACAGTCAAAGTACACAGGGAATACATGACATAAATATGACTCATCAAACTCCCCCACACTTAGCTTTTTGCACTCCTGGGAAAAACAGAGATAAAAGGTAGAGCAGAAAGAACCTCATAGCTTTGTTCCTATCTTAGGAACTATGTATCCTGCCATTGTCTTAAGTTCAATTCTTCCATGTAAACAATCCCACTACCCAGTACTGGTAGAATGCTATGCAGGGTATTGTTCTAGCAAGGGAGTGTCAAGAGACTCTCAGATAAAGTGTATATCGCTATCTCAAATTAGGGGATTTTTGTCTCTTTGCCATACTATCCTAGAAGTTCTATAGGCTTGTCAAAGTTCTAAGGTTGCTTCCAAACATCAGGACATACTTGCATCAAAAGGGCTTTCTTGGGCTGTAATGTAAGGAGTAGTTGTTTGTGTGTAGGGATGGTGAATGAAATGAAAAAAAATGCTATAGCAAGGCACCAGAAATATTCTTAGCACAAGTAAACATGATGTTGCTCTTAGTGGGCCCTCTTTTATGTTGTTTCCTTGTGTGTGTGTGTGTGTTTTTTGTTTTTTTACATAGGGCACCATGAAAGAGATTTGCCGTGCCTCTCAAAATAACCAGATTCAATAAAAGATTTGCAGTAATAGGGAACCTGGATCGTTTCCCAACGAACTTGCAGCGGGCTTGATTAACAACAACGACGAAACCCTAACGATGAAAAAAGGGGGGATTTTTTTTGTGATTCAACAGACTAAAACGAAATAGACAGAGATAAACGAAATATTGAGAAACAGATAGAAAAACGTTAATAACTGAAATAGATTAAAAACGACCAACCCAACGTTTAGATTCCCAGAAACGTCCATCCTTGAGCGAAATATTAACGAACTCGCGTTTGGTTCTAGACGAACCGAGATCTCTGCATCCGTCCAGAAATTCCCTCGACTAGACGATCGCCTAGCATTTATTCGAACAGTGGCGTCTCATTGTACGATCGCACAGCAACACTTTAAACCTAGTCCGAACTCGGTCCTTGGGACGAACCAAACCGAATATTAAATCTAATATTCGAACTATTTTCGTAAATCGATCGATAAGATGAAAACAGAATCGAGAAACCCTAATCCGATTAAGCCTAGGCTCTCGGACGAATCATGGAATCCTCACGTTGGATTAATCATAGAAGTTTAGCCGAGCATGGTTGGAATAGAAGAAGAAAAGACGAAGAACATGAAGAACATTTGAGAGAAAACTAAAACTTCTGTCTTTAATCCAAAACTGTGTAAAACGTGAATGAATTAATGCGTAGAATGAATGTGTGACGGCTGCCTCACTTAAAGATAACCTAAAAACGAATTAGGTCTAATGGTTCAGCCCAAAACGAAAATAAAATAAAGATGGGCTTTAATTACAAAATTCGAGCCCAATTAAAATCCAGAATTGTTCATCTGACTTTGGCTCCAAAATTGACCGCCTTCTTGTCCGAATTGGCTCTTTATGTCTTCATAACAATTGTAGCTCTCTGAATCATCTGAAATATGAGACAAAAATGAGGCAAATCCGATGTCTGGTTCAAGAGTTATGGTAAAAATAGTGAAGCAATACAAAACTGGAATTTTATCGATAAAAATGGCTAAAATTACAATCTAAGGCCCAAAGCCTAAATGCACATAAAAGCCATTATTTATTAACTAAAGAGTCCTAAATATTGATCAAGAGATAAAAATAAGTGTATTAAATATTCAATTATCAAATTCCCCACACTTATCTTTTTGCACTCCCGAGCAAAATCTAAAGAAAAAGACTAAAAGGAAAACTCTTCTTTACTAATAATTGCTAATAATGCAAAAAGTGAATCAAGGGACAAAAAGTTCCAAAAGACCAATCAATCAAGACCAAAATCCCTTCATCTCAAATTACAATTCATGGTAGTCTCAATCAATGATGCTAATCACAAAAGATGGTCTCACAAATGATGCGCTCAATCAATCGGTCTCTCAAGTGTTTAAGGTAAATAAGTGTATCGCTCAAATTCTACTCAAGAAAATTGTTCTACCATAAGCTTGCTCAACTTCTACGTCTCCACTACTCACAACACGTACATGCACAAATCAAGAGAGCTTGTAATTAAAGGTTGTAACGGGGCTAGGGTGAAGGTAGGTAATAGTATGGAATGAGAGGCTAAGCACCAAAGAAATCAAAAGGAAGAGCACTGATTAACACAATCATTCTCTATGTATGAAATTTTTATTCTACTAATATATCCATTCCTTTCTATGTATTTTCTTTTCTTTTCTTTTCTTTTTCTTTTTCTTTTCTTCTTTTTTTTTCTTTTATTTTTTTTCTTTCCTTTCATTGTATACGTAATTACAATGTCAAAATCAAATATCTCCCCCCACACTTAAACTGTTGCACTCCTGAGCAACCCCCACACTTAAACACAAAACAAGTTGAAACCAATGCTCAATAAATCTTCAAGGTGCGGAATAAAATGGTTTTACGCTTAGGCTTGTAATGTGGCTTAGAAAAGAATGGGTCAAAAGGCACAAAGGGGCTAGCAAGGGAATCATAATGCAAGGGAAAGCTATTTGGCCAAAGTGAGGAAAATAAAAGAAAGAAAACAAGCTTCCATCATACTTATGCACGTAAGTGAAAAATGTAGTTTCAAAAAGAAAAGGAGCAAGTTCTAGAGAACAAAAATCATGAGAGATGCACACATGAAAGAAAGAATGGCAAAAGATGAATTCCATTCATGCAGGCCCAAAACCTCACAAGGTCAATACCAACTTAGGCAATCAACAACATCAAATCAACTATCAAGACTTGTAATCGAAGAGTCAAGAATTGTAGACCAACCAGAATGATCCATTAAAACCAAAGTCTAATTCCACGTTCATAATATGTAGCAATCATAGAAAGAGAGACTTTTTTTTTCAAAAATCAAGGTAGAAAAAAAAAGAAAACAAATAAGAGAGAAAGAGGGAGAAGGAAGAAGAATACTCCCCAAGGGTTTATGGAGGGAGAAAGAAGAATCCTCCCCAAGGGTTTATGGAGGATAGATGGCGTCAATGAGGAGAGTCTCGCTTCCTCAGCCGCTGTGGGGATCCCTCATGAAATGGCTTGAGGCGATGCCCATTAACCTTAAAGGTACTTCCCGTGGTTGGATCACATAGCTCAACAAAGACCAAATGGAAAAATGTTAGTGATCTCAAAAGGGCCATCCCATCTAGATCGAAGCTTACCCGGCATAAACTTCAAACGAGAGTTAAATAGAAGAACTTTCGGCCCACGTAAAATTCTTTCCTCGAATATGCTTATCATGGAATGCCTTAGTCTTCTCCTTGTACAACCGTGAACTCTCATAGGCATCCAATCTCAACTCATGTAATTCTTGCAACTGTAGCTTTCTCTCCATCCTGCATCGAGCCAAATCCATGTTACACTGCTTAATGGCCCAATAGGCTCGATGTTCCAACTCAACCGGAAGATGACATGCCTTACCAAAGACAATCCGATAAGGAGACATCCCAATCGGAGTCTTGTAGGCGGTGCGATATGCCCACAAAGCATCCTCTAATCGCTTACTCCAATCTTTCCAGGTAGAGTT
This sequence comes from Acacia pycnantha, assembly GCA_025563575.1. Lineage (NCBI taxonomy): Eukaryota > Viridiplantae > Streptophyta > Magnoliopsida > Fabales > Fabaceae > Acacia > Acacia pycnantha. The sequence goes on along the minus strand of JAMWYP010000021.1, from coordinate 5,984,907 downwards.
AATGGTCTTCTGAAGGATTTGCTTAATCTCTCTATTTGAGACTTCACTTGACCATTGGTCTGAGGGTGGTATGATGTGGAGACCTTGTGTAGCACTCCATACTTGCGTAACAAGGCACCCATGCTTCGATTACAAAAATGGGAACCCTGGTCACTGATAATAGCTCTAGGAATGCCAAACCCGCAGAAAATGTTAGACCTAACAAAGTCCACCACCACAGAAGAATCATTAGTCCGGGTGGCTTTCGCCTCAACCCATTTCAAACATAATCAACAACCAAAGTATGTAAGTATAACCATATGAAGCAGAAATGGACCCATAAAATCAATACCCCAAACATCAAAGATCTCACAAAACAATATAGGGTTTTGGGGCATCTCATGCCTACGAGAAATACTCCTGCTCTCGACGCTTATCACATGACTTACAAAACATATGGGAATCACGAAACAAGGAGGGCCAAAATAATCCACTATCTAACACTTTCCTAGCAGTTCTTTGGGGTCCAAAGTGACCACCACAAGAAGAAGCATGAGAAAAATGCAATATGGAGTGAAATTCATGGTCAGGTATACATCTCCTAACTATCTGGTCACTACAAAACTTCCACGATAAGGGTCATCCCAAACATAATATTTAGACTCACTTTTCAATTTTAGGTTTTGGGCCCTAGTGGAGTCTACAGGAAAAATACCAGCTACCAAATAGTTAACTAGATCAACATACCATGGGGTCTTACCTTGCAGCTGTAGAAGCTGCTCATCGTGAAATCATCCCGAATAGAAGAGGGGTGAGAGGGAGAATGGGTGATGCGACTCAAGTGGTCGGCTACCCGCTTTGCGCCCACTTCGTCTCGAATCTCAACATCAAACTCTTGGAGCAAGAACATCCACCGGATGAGTCGTGGCTTAGCATCTCGCCTTTTCAAAAGAAACTTCAAAGCAAAGATGGTCGAGAAAACAATGACTCTACTAGCTAGCGATATGACCTAAACTTATCAAAAGCAAATACAATGGCCAACAACTCCTTTTCGGTGGTGGTGTAATTAGACGAGCAGAATCCAAAGTCTTGGAGGCATATGCAATGACATGAGATGCTCTGTCTACCCGCTGTGCCAAGATAGCACCAACCGCATAATTGGAAGCATCGCACATCAACTCAAAAGGAAGGCACCAATCAGGGGGCTTAATCACTAGGGCTGTAGTCAGGCAACGCTTCAAATGATCGAAGGCCGCCTTGCAAGTATCATCAAATACAAATTCAGCGTCCTTATGCGAAGGTTGGACAAGGGTCGGGCGATCTTGCTGAAATCTTGAATGAAACGCCGATAGAAACCTGCATGACCAAGAAAAGAACGAACTTCCCGCACGTGCGGGGTAAGGCAACGCAAGAATGGTGCATTGCAAAGGCCAAAAGGCATCCTTCGGTAAGCATATGTCCCAAAGGGGCATGTGAATGTCGTCTTCTCCTGATCCTCAGGAGCAATATGGATCTGGAAATATCCGGAGTAGCCATCCAGGAAGCGAATGAGACTTACCACCAAACGCTCTAACATCTGATCAATGAAAGGTAGAGGATAATGATCCTTGCGAGTGGCTTGGTTGAGTCTCCTATAGTCGATGCAAACTCTCCAACTATTCTCGAACTCGAGTAGGAATGAGCTCATTCTTCGATTGGCTACCACAAGTGACTCCGGATTTCTTAGGAACGACCGGACCAAGCTAACCCACCGGCTATCGAAATGGGATAGATGATGCCACTGCAGGAGCTTAGTGACCTCCTTCTTTACCACATCAAGGATAAGAGGATTAAGGCGTCTCGGGGTTGCCTCACGGGCTTAGATTCCTCTTCCAAATGAATACGATGCATGCACATAGAAGGGCCGATGCCAACTATGTCGGCTAATGTCCACCCAATGGCCTTCTTGTTCGCCCTCAATAAGCTTAGCAGCTTCTCTTCTTGATCGTGCAAAAGATTATTTGCCACAATGATCGGCAACTGCTCATTCACCTCCGTAAATGCATACTTCGTGTGATCCGGGAGGGATTTCAACTCTAGTTTGGGCGGTTGCTCAATGGAGGGAAGAAGCTTGGGTGGTAACAACTTTGATGTCATCACACTAGAAATCCTCGAAACCACATTCAAAGAAGCACAAGCAAAAGGACCGTGTCTATACAAACTCAATGTTAACATCGAATTCAGTTCATCAAAATCGAAGTAAGCTCATCAAAATCGAATCGGGATGCACGTTAGGATCGGGATGAAGCTCAAACTCGGAATCGATATCGAATCGACAAGTAATGCGTAATCACTAAGCAAGTCGAATCACCAAATAATGCATCATTAATTTCAAAGGCAAATAGGACACCATTCATTATTAGCACATGCACAAATGAGAGAATCACTCATAGATGCAAAATCGGGGTAAGCAAAGACACCAATCAGCAAGAACATCATCCACAAAGATCATCAATCACATCAATACGAAAATGTAATGCTCTTCCCTAGGATATTTCATGGCATCAAAGATATTGAAATTCACAGATATATCACCAAACTCCATGGAAAGAGTACCGAATGCACATCTATCTTAGTCCTAGCTGTTTTCATGAAAGGTCTCCCTAGAATGATTGGTGACCTACTACTAGGAGACTCACCCTCCATATCCAAGATGTAAAAATCAGCAGGAAATATCAAGTCATTAACTTTGACTAATACATCTTCAACTAAACCGAAGGATGAGCACTACTTCTATTAGCTAACCGAACAATAACACCAGTAGGACGCAAAGGACCAAGACCAAGAGATCTATAAACGATGCAGCATGACATTAATAGAAGCACCTAAATCTAGCATGCAATCATCAAATCTATAGTTACCAATGAGGCAAGGGATAGAAAATGTCCCCGGATCTTTGCATTTACGAGGCATAGTAGGCTGGATGAGTGCCGAGACATTCGATTCAAACTCACTCGTTCATTCCCCTTCGCCGCCTCTTGTTGGTGCACAACTCCTTCGAAACTTGGCATATTTAGGAATTTGTTTGATCGCATCTAAGAGAGGAATGTTGATCTCTACTCTTCGAATGTCTCAAGTATATCCTTCTCTTGTGCTTTACCCGCCAACTTCTTGGGCTGAATTGCTCTCGAGGGAAGGGAAGAGGAATAGGAATGTCTTCCTCTTCACCTTGCTTGTCTCGCCTTTTTATTTTCAGAGTCAATCTTCACATTTCCTGACTCGTTTCCTAATGTGGAAGTCACATCTGTAGCGTGCTTAGGTTCCTCCAATTGCTTGCCAGACCGTAGTGATATAGCACTCACATTTCCCTTAGGATTGGGAATTGTTTGTGAAGGAAGGGAGTTGGATACCTGAGGTTGAAGCTGGTTTAATGATGTTGCCAATTGCCCAATCTGTGTTTGCAAACTCTGAATGGAAGTGTCGGTTGTCGTTGGAACCGCATATTGGCCGTGACAAATTGCTTCATCATATCTTCAAGTGAGGAACCACCACCACTACTACTAGCTCGCCGTTGTGCCGCCTTGGGAGGTGGACATATGGCTGGTCGAGGAGGTGGCGCTTGCAAAGGCAAAGGGGGTGCAGACTGTTTTGGAAAGTCGTGGCATGTACTGTCTCTGCTGGTAATTCCTGCACTCGTTGATACCGGTTACTCGATTCGATTCGATTCGGTTACTCGGTTCCGATTTTGGTTCCAAAGTTGTGGGTGATTTCTCCAACCAGGATTATAAGTATTGGAGAAGGCATTATTCTCGTTGGTATTGTGGCCTTCCCGGAAAACGCCCACCGAAGCTACCGATGGTCTTGGTAAGCGGGATCATGCAAGGTAGGGCATGAGTCGGAGAATGATATGGGTCGAACAAAACCCACGGGAGTACCCACTCGAGGAGGTGAAGACTGCACCGTCTCGTATTCACGCCAACCGCCTCACAAGGGAGGTCGATCATCAAGTCTAGTCTCTAATCTCTGGGAATCATACTTGGTTTGGCGGCTGCTTGAATATGGTAAACAGGGGTACTATTGGCCCTGGTGCCAAACTGCTGAGAGTTATCTGCCATAATGGATATCAAGTCCCGAGCCTCTTCAAGTGTCTTGTTGCTCATAGCACCACCGCTAGAAGCATCCACCAATCCTTTGTCTACCGGCAGCAGACCATCATAGAAACTGTTAATCAGCTTAATGGGGCACTCACCGCAAGACCATGAAACTTAGGCAACAAGTGTATTAGACCGATTTAAGCTCAAAGTTAGCAAAGAAGGTTAGGATATTGGATGCACAAAGGTTGATAATTAACATCAAGTGCACCCAATTCCTTTAAAGTAGCATGATCTGCCTGTCTTTCTGCCATAACGTCTGAGTTAGCAAAATTGCTACTAGAATTAGTGAAAACAACAAGACTATCAGAAATACTATCAAATGTTTTTTTTTTTTTAAAAATAATTTTAAAAAAAATAATTTTTTTTATTTAAAAATAATAATAAAATAAAATAAAATAAAATAAAATAAAATAAAATAAAAAGATAAAATAAAAGATAAAAAAATCAAATCAAATCAAAATAAAAAAAAAATTCCAATACTGTTACTAATCAAACCAATGCAAATTCCCCGGCAACGGCGCCAAATTTTGAAAGAGATTTGCCGTGCCTCTCAAAATAACCAGATTCAATAAAAGATTTGCAAAACGAAATATTGAGAAACAGATAGAAAACGTTAATAAGCGAAATAGATTAAAACGACCAACCCAACGTTTAGATTCCCAGAAACGTCCATCCTTGAGCGAAATATTAACGAACTCGCGTTTGGTTCTAGACGAACCGAGATCTCTGCATCCGTCCAGAAATTCCCTCGACTAGACGATCGCCTAGCATTTATTCGAACAGTGGCGTCTCATTGTACGATCGCACAGCAACACTTTAAACCTAGTCCGAACTCAGTCTTTGGGACGAACCAAACCGAATATTAAATCTAATATTCGAACTATTTTCGAAATCGATCGATAAGATGAAAACAGAATCGAGAAACCCTAATCCGATTAAGCCTAGGCTCTCTCGGACGAATCATGGAATCCTCACGTTGGATTAATCATAGAAGTTTAGCCGAGCATGGTTGGAATAGAAGAAGAAAAGACGAAGAACATGAAGAACATTTGAGAGAAAACTAAAACTTTCGTCTTTAATCCAAAACTGTGTAAAACGTGAATGAATTAATGCGTAGAATGAATGTGTGACGGCTGCCTCACTTAAAGATAACCTAAAAACGAATTAGGTCTAATGGTTCAGCCCAAAACGAAAATAAAATAAAGATGGGCTTTAATTACAAAATTCGAGCCCAATTAAAATCCAGAATTGTTCATCTGACTTTGGCTCCAAAATTGACCGCCTTCTTGTCCGAATTGGCTCTTTATGTCTTCATAACAATTGTAGCTCTCTGAATCATCTGAAATATGAGATAAAAATGAGGCAAATCCGATGTCTGGTTCAAGAGTTATGGTAAAAATAGTGAAGCAATACAAAACTGGAATTTTATCGATAAAAATGGCTAAAATTACAATCTAAGGCCCAAAGCCTAAATGCACATAAAAGCCATTATTTATTAACTAAAGAGTCCTAAATATTGATCAAGAGATAAAAATAAGTGTATTAAATATTCAATTATCACACCACTTTGGCACAAGTGTTTCACTTGTGGGGCAGTATGCTATAGCACTATTGTTGGAAATTATGCCCTAGGAGCAAGTCATTGTACTTTAAACATTTATGTTATTTAAAGTATTTCTCTGTTTAGTTATCATATCATTTGCATGTTTATAGTGATAACTATATCCTTAGATGTATCCTATAGATTATCCTAAATGTCCCTGGTCAATCATCTACACAGGAGCGAAGATGAAATAAGACCAATATGACTTTAATGACAATGGAGACTCACAAGGTGTTGGACCGACCCACTATGAGAAAGCTGCATGCATTTAGTCATAAGCTTATCTCATATATAACCGCGTCACAACGCCCTTTGACATGAGATCATCATGGATTTCTACATGAGATTCGTTGATCTTTGACCTAGTCAAAAGTAACCTTTGACCGGGTGATGATAAAGGCTTTAATCAGGATCAGTGATTTTCATGCAGAGGAATGTGAATGGTCAAGATGGAATTTGTCCCTTACATTTGTAGAGAGATAATATTGGCCCCTCGATGAGTGATTCTGAGAAATGTACGGCCATACTACGATGGAAAGGAATTTCTATTTCAGTTATTAGACTACTCAAGAATCGAGAAAGTAATGGTTAAGAACAGGAGGTTGACATTATCCATGCTTCATCCTTGACCAAATTATCGCGTGACAAAAGGGACGTGATATGGTCGTAGGATAAGTTGTCTCGTATCAACAATCCCCATATGAATTGGGTAGTCGCAATGTCTTGCTAGAGGCCGCTTGCGACTTGTGGGCTAGTACAGTATTGGCCCGCTACCAATCTCATGTGGGCCTACCGGGTCGCACACAAGAATAACCCAACACAAGCAAAAGTGTCCAAATTCATTGAATCTTAGATATGTCTAAGATTTAATGAATACAACATTTAATCTAGGATATATATATATATATATATATATATATATATATATATATATATATATATATATATATATTAAATTCAAAAATCATGATATTATTATTTATAGATAATAATATTATTATATACGATTTAATTTATTTGATAAATTAAATAACTAAAATAAATATAGATATCATATATCTGATTTAATTTGATTTGAGATATAGTATCTCAAATTTAATTAAATAGACAGATATTATATCTCAGATTTAATTTTTGAATAAGAGATATCATATATTTGATTTAATTTAAATTGAGATATAGTATCTCAGATTTAATTAAATAGACAAAAATCATATCTTAGATTTAATTTATAAAGATAAATTAAATCAGCAGGCTTTTAATTTTGATTAAATAAATAGATTAGATTAGATCTGTTAGACAGATTCAATTAATATATTAATCCAAATTCGATTTTCAAGATTGATTTAGATTAATTTTGAATATTTTAATACGCCTTAATTAGGGTTTGAGAAACTCTATAAAATGAAGCTTCAGTCGTATTGACATTAGAGAGTGAAGCCGCGAAAGAAATCCTAGAGAAAAGACGTGAGACGCAAAGTAAGAAGGCGCTAGCACGCTGTTGTCCGTGTTGGAGTGCTGTTCGATGTGGATACCAGTAGGGGGAGTGGATTCATAGAGTCGGCTCCTAGAGATTGATCAAGCAAGAAGGCGTTAGCCCAAGAGTTCGCAAAGCACGCACACGAGTTCATATAGGTACGGTTCTTAACTAACTCGATTTAAACACCGTTGACAGATCCTCCTATGGGATTTGTAAGATTTAATGGATGAAATTCCTTCCGCTGCGTGTATAGATCCCAACAGTGGCATCAGAGTGAAGTCAACTTTGTGTTTTAATTGGGTTTTCTACATGTGATCATATGAGATATATGTATGTTTAAAACCGAATCTTCTATGCATTTAAACCGATAGTTCGCGTTAGGGTTTCTACAAATTGCTAGTCGGATGTTGTGGCTATTTTGTGTGGATCTGAAGCGTTCAGATCTGACGTCAATCAAGTTCGTGTGATGGTCATGTTATGAAATGTTCGGAAACGTGGATCATGCTCAGACGATCTAATCAGGTTGGGGTCAGACATGATCAAGCTAGGTCACGTTCTGAAATTGTTTAGAAATGTTGATCTTGATCACAAGTCGGACACGTTAAGGACAACAATGTTCCTTCGTGCGTCGGTCTTGCTCGATCATGTTCGGACGTCATCTATGGGGTTTGAAATTTTGGATATAATTTTCGAAAACAATGTGTTTTCCCAAAAAAAATTTTGAAAACAATATGCTGTTTTGAAAACAATATGCCCCGCACCCCCGCAAGGGGCGTTGCCCCTTGACCCTGCTCGCTAACTGGCTAGCGGGACCATCGTGGCTAACTGTTCGTAGCGCGAGATAAATTTTAATCATAACACCTTTTGTTTATTTCATATCGTATGAATTAACATGTTGTGATATACTTTCAAAACTTGTTTGAGTATGGTGAACAACATGGCTCTAGTATTTATAAGTGTTGTAATATTTAAATATGTCATGTGTGCCATGCCTTTCTCTAAATATTCTTGATGTACATTCTCTTCTCATCTCACTCCCCTCGAATGTTTAAAACGAGGTTTCTCCTAATGTATTTCCTTCTCTTATTTAGAGAAGTTCTTTCATTGGCTTGAAAGGATTTTAGTTATGTTGTGTCACAGTTTTAATTATGTTTTGATTAGATTATTGCATGACTAATTTAGTGTTTATATGAGATACAATTGTCATTGCATTCATATAAATAGTAATAAGATTAAACCCTCTAAATCAAATCTTAAGTCGTAATGCCGTCAATCAACGAATACTTGTCAAAACCTAGATCGCTCATTTGTATGTTCCACCAAAGTGGATGCACTTGAGTTATCTTGGTGAGACAAGCGTGAGTAATGGTGATACTCAATATTCATTATTGTCTTGACTTAATTGAGATTATCAAACTGGTTTTGGATCTCAAGGCATTATATGGGATTAAACATGTCGGCTCATATGATGATCGAATCCCATAAAGATCTAAGAGCTATATGTGATGTAATTGGGAAATAGGTTGCCTACCTAAATAACTTGACTTTAAGCGTCCTGCCAAAACTGACTTAAATTTAAGCCAAACATGGATCCTAGCCCACTAATTATATTGAGGGTTCTTAATCTAGTGGGAGATTACTAACTATCTTTGCATATTTTAATTGTAGAATCATGTCGACTAGTAATACTGCAACACTATCACCGCAATCAGTCCTTGAGAAGGACAAACTCAATGGGAAAAACTTTCTTGACTGGTTCAGGAACTTGAGAATTTTTCTCAAGCAGGAAAGAAAGGTGTATGTCCTTGATCAACCCATTCCTGACGAGCCTGCAGCCAATGCTCCAAGAGCTCAAAAAGATGCTTACACGAAGCATAATAATGACTCTGTGGATGTAGGATGCCTGATGCTTGCCACTATGGTTCCAGAGCTCCAAAGAGATTTGGAACATAGGAGGCTTTGGAGATGATTTCTCATATTAAGAAAATGTTCCAACAACAAGCAAGGAAAGAGAGGTATGAGACCACAAAGGCCTTACATTCCTGCAAGATGGCTGAAGGTGCATCAGTTAGTCCTCATGTTTTGAAAATGAAAGGCTACATTGATCACCTTGAGAGGCTTGGATTTCCCATAAGCCAGGAGTTAGCTACAGATATGATCTTGAACTCACTCCCTTAAAGTTATGACCAGTTTGTCATGAACTACAATATGAACAATATGGAGAAATCAATTTCTGAATTGCATGGGATGCTCAAAACAGCTGAGCAAAGCATTAAGAAAAAGCCCAGCACTGTTTTGATGATTCGAAAAGGAAAGGGCATGAAAAAGAAAGGCAAGGGCAAAAGACAGGGTAAAGGCTCAGCTGGTAAGACCAAAGGGTCAAACAGGCCCAAATCTAAGCCTGCAGCCAATAAGGCAAAGCCTCTGAAGGATGGGGTCTGCTACTTCTGCAATGAACCTAGTTATTGGAAGAGGAATTGCAAACTCTATAAAGAAGATTGAAGAAGGGTAGTGAACCTACGAGTTGGAAACCGAGCAAGAGTTGCTGCTTTAGCCGTAGGCACTTATGAATTAGTTCTGCCCAGTGGGCTTTTGTTAATTTTGAACAATTGCTTTTATGTTCCTGCTTTGAGTCGTAACATTGTTTCACTTTCTTATTTGGATAAGGAAGGTCACACTTCCATTACTAGGAATCGTAAATGTTCTATTTATCGTAATGACATTTTCTATGCTGATGGTGATTTGTATGTTGGTCATTATTTACTTAATTTAGAACATCCTAATAATAGACATATTTATGACATAACTACCAAAATGATCAAGTCAAATGATTTGAATCCCTACCTATGGCATTGTCGTCTAGGCCATATAAATGAGAAACACATTTCAAAACTATATCAAGATGAATTTCTTAACTCATTTGATTTTGAATCATTTGATACATGTGAGTCTTGTTTATTGGAAAAGATAACAAAGGCACCTTTTACTGGGCATAGTGAGAGAGCAACTGATTTATTGGGCCTCATACATACTGATGTGTGTAGACCAATGAATACATCTGCCAGAGGAGATCATTTGTACTTCATTACATTTATAGACAATTTTAGTAGGTATGGGTATATCTACCTAATGAAACCTAAGTCTGAATCTTTTCGAAATCCACTTTCAATGGCGAAATTGTAATTATTCTAAAATCCATGTTTTGCCTCAAGTCACTTAGTAAATGCCTCAAGGCATGTAGGTATTCTCGTTTTTACCTCCAACATCAATGGCAATCTCGTTATTCTTGCGAAAATCATTATGCCTCTAGTCACTTATTTATTGCCTCAAGGCAATATGACTCAAGGCAAATGTTCTTCTACCTTTCCAAACTAACATCTTTTATGTGAACTGCCTCAAGTCATTTATTTATTGCGTCAAGGCAACTTGACTCAAGCCATTTATACCTCCAGTCAAGACTATGTGAATTCCTCAAGTCATTTATTATTTGCTTCAAGGCAACTTGATTCAAGTATTCTTTTTACACCTCCAGTTTAAATATATATATCCTCAAGCCAGTTTAAATATATTCTTTTTACAAACTCGACCAACATGTTACCTTGCTCAAATCGACCTTGCCTCAAGTTAATATGCCTCTAGGTATATTATGTTTAACTAGAGTCATATCTTTTTAATTATCAAATCACCGTCTCCGGAAACTCAAAATCAACTGATTATGATTTTGTTTCTTCAAATCATTACTCTTTTTAATTGCATTTAATCAATTTGTTAATGAGTTACAGAAGATTAGAATGAAGATCAACACAGGATGTTGACTAAAGCAATCTGACATTTATTAAACTTACCTATTCGAGAAAATCAACCAACAGACATACCTTTGCAACGTTCTAGGCAAGAATATTTCATTTCCTTTGCTAGGTCTCAACGGTCATAATCACAATCGCAAGAATAATGATGGCGATTATTCCAACCCTTCTGCTTTATCTCTAATGGTCATTTTAAAGAGCCTCAACGGATATTTCTTCAAGCTTCTCAACGGTCATGAGATCAACTATATATACCTGAAGTTTTGAATTCACCACAACCACCGAAAAAACGTTGTGCATTCTATTCTTATTGTATTCTACTGTTGTATCTGTTCCGTTGATATCTTCGGATATCATGTACCTCATTGTTTACCCTTATCTACTCGTGAAGAATTTCAAAACCCGAGTACAGTGTAATTGCCTTCGAAAGATAGTGAAAATCCCAGGTGTTCAGGGGACTGGACGTAGGTCGAAGTATTAGACCGAACCAGTATAAATTGCTCTTCCTGTCTCTGTTTTATTTGTGCTCGTGTGATTCGCAAAAAGAATTTGAGATCACCTATTCACCCCCTCTAGGTGATATTCCACCTTCACTTATCTCATGTATAACCGCATCACAACACCCTTTCACTTGAGATCATCATGGATTCCTACATGAGAGTCGTTGATCTTTGACATAGTCAAAAGTCACCTTTGACCAAGTGATGATAAAGGCTTTGATCGGGATCAGTGATTTTCATATAGAGGAATGTGAATGGTCAAGATGGAATTTGTCCCTCACATTTGTAGAGAGATAATACTCCCTTGAGGAGTGAGTCTGAGAAATGTATGGTCATACTACGATGGAAAGGAGTTTCCAATTCAGTTATTAGACTACTCAAGAATCGAGAAAGTAATGGTCAAGAACTGGAGATTGACATTATACATGCTTCATCATTGAGCAAATTATTGCGTGACAAAAGGGATGTGACATGGTCATAGAATAGGTTGTATCGTATCAACGATCCCCATATGAATTGGGTAGTCGCAATGTCTTGCTAGAGGCCGCTTGCGACTTGTGGGCTAGTACAGTATTAGCCCGCTGCCAATCTCATGTGGGCCTACGGGGTCGCACACAAGAATAGCCCAACACAAGCAAAAGTGTCCAAATTCATTGAATCTTAGATATGTCTAAGATTTAATGAATACAACATTTAATCTAGGATGGATATATATATATATATATAATTCGAAAATCATGATATTATTATTTATAGATAATAATATTTTTATATAGTATTTAATTTATTTGATAAATTAAATAACTAAAATAAATAGAGATATCATATATCTGATTTAATTTGAATTGAGATATAGTATCGCAAATTTAATTAAATAGATAGATATCATATCTCAGATTTAATTTAATTTAAATTGAGATATAATATCTCAGATTTAATTAAATAGATAGATATCATATCTCAGATTTAATTTATAAAGATAAATTAAATTAGCAGGCTTTTAATTTTGATTAAATAAATATATTAGATTAGATCTGTTGGACAGATATAATTACTATATTAATCCAAATTCGATTTTCAAGATTGATTTAGATTAATTTTGAATATTTTAATACGACCCAATTAGGGTTTGAGAAACTCTATCAAATGAAGCTTCAATCATATTGAAATTAGAGAGTGAAGTCGCGAAAGAAATCCTAGAGAAAAGACGTGAGACGCAAAGTAAGAAGGCGATAGCACACCGTCGTCTGTGTTGGAGTGTTGTTCGATGTGGATACCAGTAGCGGGAGTGGATTCATAGAGTCGGCTCCTAGAGATTGATCTAGCAAGAAGGCGTTAGCCCAAGAGTTCACAAAGCACGCACATGAGTTCGTATAGGTACGGTTCTTAACTAACTCGATTTAAACACTGTTGACAGATCCTCCTATGGGATTTGTAAGATTTAATGGATGAAATTCCTTCCGCTGCGTGTACGGATCCCAACAACTATAACATGCATCTTTCAATCAAATTGCCTATTTGTTCCCTGTTATAGCAGTGCATGGCTTAAATAACAATGGGATCATTATATACGTGGCTTGTGTGTGGGATTTGTGGCTGAAAATGAATGTCATTATCCTATGCAGTTCTATTTAGATGCAAGATAGCCAAAAACCAGAGAAATAAGACAAACCAAAGATAGTTCTTAAAACTAGCAGGCATGCTCACTGAATATGAAATTTAAAGCTCGAAAATCCTTTCATGTGTCTTAACTTTGTATTCTCCCTCATTGTCACTTTACCCTACACTACACAGCCCAGTGTGGTCAATTTTCGAAGTTTACACAGTTTAGTTCCCTTAAGAAAAATTTTATTTTACACAATTTCTGTACATGTTTGCTCTACTACTATTGGTTTCTTGTTAAATTTAGGTGCATTTCACAAGTTTCAAACTAGCTCAAATTTCAAAAAGCTAACATGGGGTTTCTAGGGTATACTCATGTAGCACACATATAGTCATATCCCTCCCCTACGCTTAAATGTTGCAATGCCCCCATTGCAGACATCAAGCGAACCGAGAGGGAAAAGGCGTGCAGAGAGGGACAAAAGAGATACTTAGCACACAAAAGGGGAAACAGATAAAATATATAGTTCTCTTTAGCCCCTGCTGCTAGTCAACAGGGGAATGTGGTCAAGAAGTTAAAAGATTGAATCAGCAAAACAGGTGTATCAGAAAAGTACGAAAATATTTGGCTAGGTAGTGGCCGTTGAAAATTTACTCTTTACCCAGGTGGGCAGTGGCAATAGTGTTGGAAATTATGCCCTAGGGGCAGATCATTGTACTTTAAACGTTATTATTATTTAAAGTATTTCTCCATTTAGTTATCATATCTTTTGCATGTTTATTATGATAACTATATCCTTGGACGTATAAAAAAGATTGTCCTAAATGTCCCTGGTCGGTCATCTATGCGGGAGCAAATATGAAATAAGACTAATATGACTTTGATGAGGTATGAAGATACGATTCAAATTTTTAGGCACTTTGTAAGAGTACAAGGTGCTGGATTGACCCACTATAAGAAAGCTGCATGGATTAAGTCATAAGCTTATCTCATTTATAACCGAGTCACAATGCCCTTTGACCTGAGATCATCATGGATTCCTACATGAGAGTCGCTGATCTTTGACCTTGTCAAAGATCACCTTTGACCGGGTGATGATAAAGTCTTCGATCGGAATTAGTGGTTTTCATGCAGAGGAATGTAAATGGTCAAGATGAAATTTGTCCCTTACATTTGTAGAGAGATAATATTGGGCCCCTCAATGAGTGAGTTTGAGAAATGTATGGTCATACTACGATGGAAAGGAATTTCCATTTCAATTGTTAGAATACTCAAGAATCAAGAAAGGAATGGTCAAGAACAGGAGGATGACACAATCCACGCTTCATCCTTGACCAAATTATCGCATGACAAAAGGGATGTGGCATGGTTGCATAATAGGTAGTATCGTATTATTGTTCGTCGATTTCCTTGATGGAAAGTGAACCAGTCAAAAAAGTAATAAAGAGTAAGTAGAGTATCGTCTCACAGAGACTGGGATATCAAATGTTGACGCCTAATCACGAATTCAGTTGCAATTGAAAGGAAAATAAATCTGATTTGGGTTGAGATTTATAGCTATGCTAAAAACAAGAAAAGAAACAGTTGGTCGTAGTTGAAGGATATCAGTAAGAGTCAGACTGAGCTCAGAATCCTCCCTAAGCACGTCAATCCCCTAGTTGCCCCTTGCACAATGCTATAGCATCTATGTTGCATAGCTCTCGCAATTGCTATAGCATAGACACCATTGACACAGCTATTCAATTAACCCACCACTCTAATCTATCGAAGCTCTTACATCCAATACGTACAAACCTAACTTACTTCTCCCATACATCTGTGGTGATTTTCTAGTTAAGTTGTTCACTACAATTCAAGGTGTTATGGTTATAAGCAGTAGACCCATTTCTGAAGCCTACAATAATAGGTCAAGCCTTGCACCAGCCAGCTTAGCAATCACTGTTTCTCAGAGGTCTAACCTCGACTCCCTCTCGGTAAACCGAAGCCACTGATCTAGTCCTTAGCTCTCACTAATCGACAAGAAATTAAATCACCGATAAGCAAACTAAATGTATTGAATTAAAACTAGCAACTGGGTTCATTCCACACTTAGGACATCATCCTCACTCAACCAAAGAAAGTTTAGTTCATGACTGATGACGAAAACAATAAACAGAGTATAGCAGAATAGCCTATGATCAAAAGATGAGTAAATACCCTTTTTGGTCACTGGAAAAAAAAAGTCCTTTTTAGTCCCTAAAAAGGACGAATAAGGTCCCTTTTAGTCCTTTTTGCCCTTTTTTTGTGGACATTTTAATCCCTCACAAATTCCCAGAAGGTCCTTTTTAGTCCCTAAAAAGGACGAAAAAGGGTATTTTCTTTTCTCAGGGACCAAAAAGGGCGTCCGTGTTTTTTTCAGGGACCAAAAAGGGTATTTATTCTCAAAAGATTGACTAAAATAAATGAAAGCAAAATAGAAAGCTTGATGGAGGTTCGACGGCGTGGAAGGAGCCCTGTCACGTCACAGCTCCACGTCTTCTTGTCTCCATCTCACTCGTAAGGAAGGATGATGGATTCTCCTGAATGCCTGGTGCTTTATAACTTCTCTCACTCTCCTCTCTAATCTGGCCGTGAAGGGTGGTCTCTTTTCTGTTCAAAAGTACTTCGACACCTTTAGGGTTGGCTTTCGTTTCCTCATATAGTCGGAATTACTTGCTGTGTATGTCCAACGAACTAGGCCCTTCCTAATTTGTTGAGGTTCAACCGTATCTTCCCTTACGAATCTCGATAGATTGATTCTTCTGATATTGTGGGATTCTTCAAATCTTTAGTTTCGATATTCCGCATCTTCTATCCCAATACGACAACAATCTGATCATTTACCAATCTGCTCTTTGTTTCCTGAAATAACCTTGACAAAATATCAGAAAAAATGCCGCATAGCATTGCTTCACTTACTCTGCTATAGCTTCAGGGGGTGTATTGTATTGCGCTTCGAGGAGGCTGCCCCGATGCTATAGCATTGTATCGGCCATGTTGTGTGCTCCTTTCACACAAAATCTCAAAGCACGATCTCTTTCTCAGCACATGTTTAGGATGCTTATGTGATTTATTCATGTTTATAAACTTCATCCTTAAGTTCCCTATATAATGAATTAATGCCTTTTTGCTCGGATTGAATGCAATTAAGCTTATGTTTGCCACACAATTCAATCATAGGATACAGGGAAAACATGGCATAAATAGTGCTCATGAATTATCGATCCTCATATGAGTTGGGTAGTCGCAATGTCTTGCTAGAGGCCGCTGGCGACTTGTGGGCTGGTACAGTATTGGCCTGCTGCCAATCTCATGTGGGCCTACAGAGTTGCACACAAGAATAGCCCAACACGAGCAATAATGTCCAGATCCATTGAATCTTAGATATGTCTAAGATTTAATGAATACAAAGTTTAATTTAGGGTGGATATATATATATATATATATATATATATATATATATATATATATATATATATATATATATATATATTCGAAAATAATAATAATATTATTATTATGTATTATTTGTTTTATATTAAATTTATTTGATAAATTAAATAACTTAAACAAATTGAGATATTCTATTTCAGATTTAATTTAAATTGAGATATTGTATCTCAAATTTAATTAAATAGATGGATATCATATCTCAGATTTATTTTATAAAGATAAATTAAATTAGCAAGCTTTTAATTCGGATTAAATAAATAGATTAGATTAGATCTATTGGAAATATTTAATTAATATTATTTTAATCCAAATTCAAATTTCAAAATTAATAAAGATTAATTTTGAATATATAGTACGCCTATTAGGGTTTGAAAACCTTAAGAGACAATTCGCAAGACGTATTAGAAAAGCCGCGAAAAGAAAAACCCTAGAGAAGAGATGTTGAGACCTTGAAGGTGCTAGCACGCTGCCATCGGTGTTGGAGTTCTATTCTGTGTGGATACCGGTAGAGGGAGTGGATTCGTTTAGTCAGCTCCTGTTGATTGAACAAGATGCACACGAGTAAGCTAGGTACGGTTCTGACTAATTTTATTTAAACGTCGTTGATAGATCCTCTCATTAGGATTCATAATTTTATTGGATGAATTCCTTCCGCTGCGTGTACGAATCCCAACAAATAGAAGCGGAACCTTCACTGTCCCCAGCAGGCACTGACGCAGTATCCTCAGCAACCGCTCCCTGTGGGCTCTTGCCTCGTCTTCGCTTGCAGGATCCTGAGGGACCCTGGGTAGGAGGCTCATCAACCAGCCCATTCATCTTGAAGATCGCTTTGGGGAATAACGACATGGGGTATATCTACGGACATTGACCAGGAGGTTGGCCGCTAAACAGCGGTCACAATTGGCAATGTATTGCTAGACTACTTGTTTTTGGAGGAGGAGAGTGGACACTAAGCGCTGCAGGGTCGTGACTCTTTTAGCTAAGCCCTCGGTGTCCGAAGCCAGAGTAGGTGTTGTTAAGGGGTTGGCCGAAGAACTAGACGGTGGAGCCTTAGGGGCGCTGCTCGGGGGGTTTTTGCCAAAGATCCACTGCATGGTGGCCAAGGAGAAAGGAGCTGAAAGTTAGAGCCTTTCCTCTATAGCGTCGAAGAGGACACTAGTATCAGGGATAACTCGGTGATGAGGTCTGAGTACCAAGGGTTTACCGAAGTCGACTTCAGAGCGGCACAGAGCTCTCGGTAGATGATGGCGTCGACGTTGATTGGCTTTCCCTTAAAGATGCAGTAGAGTAAAAAATGCCTAATCCCAAGAGATTGTCTGGGTGTGCAGTGTCGGCAGAAGGCGGTAGTGGAGGAACTATAATCACACACGAGCTTCAAGCAGGAGCTGGTTATGAAGGTGGAATATCACCTAGAGGGGGTGAATAGATGATTATAAAAATTTTCGTTCAAAACAAATTCACACCCAGAAGGATTGATGAACAGAGACTGAAGGAAGAAATAATGAACACAGAGAGTTTATACTGGTTCGGTCTAACTCAACGACCTACGTCCAGTCCCCAAGCACACCTTGGGATTTCACTAACTCTTAATCACAATACAATTACACACTTTGTACTTGGATGATCCTCTCAGTAGGACTCACTCCCCCTTACAAGTTGTAATCGTACACCCACACTTAAGGTTCCACAACCTTAAGATTTTACAACAAAGTAATCTAAATAAGTGTTTGGTAACTCCTCAGGAGTAGATAAAGATTAAACATTGAAGTACACAAAATATCCGAAGATATGAATGAAACAGTAAAGTTGTAATAAATCGAAATGAATGCATAGTGTTTCAGTGGTTGATGACTTCAATGCTTCTGGTATTTATAGTTGAAACATTTATGACTGTTGGAGAAGCTTGAAGATCGACCGTTGAGAGTCTTAAATATTTCCGTTAGACTCAAGACGCTTCGTGTGTATTTCTCGTCGTTCAACGTTCCAGGTGGATTTGCAGTTCCAACATTCCTTCATTCCTTTTGTTCTTCCCGTTGTGAAATAGCATTTAATGTGATGGAGAATGTATGTAACTGCTTTACATTTGCTCAGAAATTAGTTACCGAGAATATTAACGCTTTTAGCAATTTGCATTTAATGCTTCTATCAGAGTTCGTGCTTTTCGTCTAAAACAATGGTTAATATCCTGAAACATACTCAAATGATCATTAGTGTCATGTTTAAATAGCATTCAAGGAATAAACAAGTGATTAGAAGATAACCCATGAGATTTGAATTGGAATCTATATCGTTTTTCAAAATAGAGGGTAATCATGTTCGAGTATGATTCAAACGTGCTCGGGCATCGTTCAAGAAAAACATGTTAGAAAAGTGAAAGCATTGAGCTATGCTCGGGCACACCAGAGCATCTGCTCGAGCACTCAAAAGAGCTACTCGGGCAAGGTAGTTTTGAAACAGAAAAAGATTCACGAGTCAATGATGCTCGGGCAAATTACTCATTATGCTCGGGCATGATATTGCTTATGCTCGGGCATAGTGATAGCGATACTCGGGCAAAGGTCAGGCAGAGAACATTTGAATATAGAGTGACAGACTTGCTCGAGCAAGATATTTTCTTGCTCGGCACAGAGCATACAGAGAGCGAGAAGTAAAAATGCACAACACTGCTCGGGCATACTTTTGCCCTTGCTCGAGCATGCTAATTCTATGCTCGGGCATGCTTCTTCCGGAGAGAAATATAAAGAAGGCAAGAGACGCTGCTCGAGCAACTCAATACCCTTGCTCGAGCATGACTATTTCATGCTCGGGCAACATCCATCCATAGACGAATGTTAAGACGCTGAGTAACGTTGCTTGGGCAACACTTTACTCCTGCTCGAGCATGCTTCTCGGGCATGAGAAATTTATGCTCGGGCATGAGTCGAGCAATTCTAAAAATACTTAAGACCTTGGTTGCCTACTCGAGCATTCTTCTACCTATGCTCGAGCATTGTGCTCGGGCATCACTTATACTTTGCTCGGGCATAGAGCAAATAACATCTTTTACTTTCAGTTCGGTCCCGATATTGCTCGAGCATGCTATTACTCTGCTCGGGCATAGAACAAATATTCTTCTGCTTTTAGTTTTTGACCCGATGATGCTCG
Organism: Acacia pycnantha; assembly: GCA_025563575.1. Classification (NCBI taxonomy): domain Eukaryota; kingdom Viridiplantae; phylum Streptophyta; class Magnoliopsida; order Fabales; family Fabaceae; genus Acacia; species Acacia pycnantha. Next base: position 5,965,188 of record JAMWYP010000021.1, on the reverse strand, counting down.
GGCGTCACTGTTGTATTGCTCGGGCATAGTTCAAATAAATAACATACTTTCACATTTTGTCCCGATGATGCTCGGGCATACTTAATTCCTACTCGAGCATGTTTTACCATTAATTTCTTTCTAACACTTTGAACTGATTATTTAATTAGTAGAATCTTTGTTTGTCATCATCAAAACACATGAGAGCTAACATTCTCCCCCTTTTTGATGATGACAATCCTTATGAAGATGTCTTAGGATTTAAACAGAGTTGAAAATTTGCAGAATCAAAAAAAGTGTTAAAATAAGCATATTTTTCATTCGTTTGAGTAAGCTACATTATGCCTATCAGCGTTAATCTTTCAGTAAACCAAAATTACATCAGATGATCAAAACACAACGGAACTGATAGAAAGAGCTAAAACACTATTGTTAAACTAAAAAATTTCATAGTCTTTACTAGTCTTCACTCTTCTCCCCCTTTGTCATCAGCGAAAAGTGGGCCTTGGAGTGTAGGAGAAGGAGGTGGAGTGTCTAAGAAATCAAAAGAAGAAGAGGATGGATGTTTGACAGTGGAAGGATCAATGTGTATTTGAGATGGAGAGGAGAGACGAACAATAGCAGGGGTGGTTTCAGAAATGGGAAGAACAACAATGGAGGGAGTAGGTTGAGGAGAAGAGAGTGGAACAGTGGTTGGAGTAGAAGAAGGAAGAGGGGTGGAGTCTACCAATGGAGTCCCAGTAGGTGAAGATGAAGAAGGAGGTGGCGCAGGTTGAGACTCAGGAACAGAAGTAGTACCAGGTTGTCCACCATAGAGCTTGATTCCCAGGTTGTCCATGGTCAGATCGAGACGATGAATATGTTGTTGGAGCTTGAGGAACTCACCATTTAACTGGGTCAAGGAATTGAAATTTTTCGTAGAACTTTTGTTGTATGCATTGATGAGTTAACCCATTTCTTCGCCAACTATTCTGATCATTCTGACATAGAGGTCCTTAAGGCTGTTGAGCACACCAACAACCTCATTGCAGTGATCAATCAGTGGGTTGACAGCTTCTGCTACTGCTTGCTTCACCAGAACCTATTCGTGAAGGAAGGTGGAAGCTGGAATGTGGGAGGTGCCTGAGAAGATTTGGCCTCATCTAGTATCTTAGAAGGAGAAGGCATGAGTTCTGGAGTTACCTCTAGAACCTTCTTCTTGGTGGAAGCTTTTGTGAACGAAATTCGCATACTTGTCATGTGCTTGACCCCAAATTTCTTGGGATATTCTTCCTTGTCGTCCGACAGAAACCACACGTTGTGGGCTTGCAAGATGCGAGAGATTAAAGAAGGATAGGGCATCATTGCTCACTTTCTGGTTGAAGCTTCTGAGATGAAGGAGATCATCTCATCCAGTATCCATTTCCCAAGATTCCAAGGCTCCTTCGCAACTATGGAAGCAAACTTTTCAAAGTCTTTATTGACAAAGTGTGTGAAACTTTGTCCTTTCTGAACCAAGCTTCGACTATACACATACCAGAGTACTCTGTACTCATCCTTCATTATCGCAGGAGACAGATGACCCTTCTTGCCGTCAAAAGGAGTTGTGGGGAAGAGAATCCTATGGCATTCAGCGTCAGAGAGGCGAGGGGGATCCTCAGGAGCATCGATGATCCCCAAGATGGTGTGCAGGCTCTCAGTAGAGATCCGAATCTCTTTTCCCCTTATCTTGGTAACTAAAACATCATCATCTTCTTGGTCCTCCTTCTGTAGAATATGCATGTGGTAGTAGAAGACTCTGACCACTTCTGGAGAGTATGGAAGATTGATGCGAAGAAGAGGCATGAAAGGTTAGAGCCACTCAGAGAGATCCAAGTTGCATTTTTCTTTGAAGAAGCCGACATAAACGATAGGGCAAAAAGTTCGCTTGTCGAAGTAGAAAGTGAAGTGTTGGAAATCATCAACAACGAGAGGGTGCTTTATCATACCCGGTGTAGGTTCAAGGTAGGTTCCCTCGAGTTGAGAAGGAGAAGGTCCCACAGAGCCAGCTCCAGAATGCTTCTGACTCCGACTAAGAGAAGGTTGCTTCATGCTAGGTGATGCCTTCTTACTCGATACTTGCGGTTTTTGAGGTTGCTCGTCAAAGAGATCCTCGGTATCCTCAGAATCAGAAGGAGTATGAGATGGAGACCTAGGACGCTTGGCTTTAACTACTAGAGACGATTTGGACTATAGCCTCATTTGATGTTTCGCTGGTTCTTCAAAAGACACAGTTTTCTCCTTCGGTTTCATCGGTGATTTGGGCTTCGCAGTTAGCTTTGTCGGCAATTTTACTTTCTTCTTCTCTGAAGGTTTGGGTTTCTTCGTTCGGGGTTTCTTTGGAGGAGGTTGAGTAGTGGATTCAGGTGGAGGAGAGTTGCAAGAACCACCGAGTGTTCTGGCCATGTCGTCGGAGGTAGAAGTGAGAGATTGCGAGAGAGAAAGGAAAATGATTGAAAGGACAAAAAAATTGGAATTTAGGGTTTGAGAGTAAATTTGAAATAGACGAGAGAGAGAGAGAGCATAAAATTTAAATAGAGGAAAAAGCGAAGAGACGAAATGACACAAGAAATGGATGCGACACAGTGTCGTTTACTCGAGCAGTTTGTAAAATATGCTCGAGCTCATAACTTGCTCAGGCAGACTTTAAATTGTAGTCTGCTCGGGTAGCGACGAGTTGCAGATCTTAAATGGGCAAATGTAAGACATAAAAAGTACCTCACATCAAGTGTGTTTCGTGAGCACTTGATTGCCATTAACTTGATTGTTGATTTAAGTCCCTTTTAATGATTCCAGATGGAGATTTTAACAAAGAACCGTTGACGTTGCTCGAGTATAGCTTGTGGGTTGCTCGAGCAATATTCATAAAACCATAGTTGAAAAACTTTCATTCCTCGACGTTGCTCGGTAATTGTTGTAAGTTTGCTCAGGCAAAGTCCCTTTTTTCAATTTTTAAGCCAGTGTTGCTCGGGCAGACTTCTATCCTTGCTCGATTATGAACCTTTGTTTCCTCATTTAACCAAGTAACAGCCTGACACTGCTCGAGTATGGTATGTAGCTTGCTTGAGCAAACTTCTTGCTTTCTTCAGGTTTCACTAATTTTTTTTTTCAGTGTTGCTCGAGCACAGACGAATGAACTTGCTCGAGCATTAACGTCTCTGTTCACCTCTATATTTCATTGTCAGAATAAAGCGTCCTGCAAAAACATGAGCTAGAAACTCCGATGCTAAAGTTAGTTACTATTATGTTAAATTGAATCATTTAACGAAAGAATACTTATAATTCATTGAGAATTTCCATTCTCAATTCTCTACGGATGAACATGAACTGCTCTTTTGCCAATAGTTTGGTAAAAATATCAGCTAACTGGAGATGTGTGGGGATGAACATCACTTTGACATCTTTCGTCTGGACATGATCTCGAATAAAATGATGTCTCACATCAATATGCTTGGTTCTTGTATGTTGAACAGGATTTTTGGCCAAGCTTATTGTGTTGGTGTTGTCACACAAAATTGGGATCTCCTTTAGATAAATTCCTAAGTCTTGAAGTTGTTGTTTAAGCCACAAGACTTGAGCACAACAACTTGAGGCAGCTACATATTCAGCTTCAGTAGAGGATACAGCCACCGTCGTTTGTTTCTTGCTAAACCATGAAACCAGGGATCCATCGAGAAACTCACATTGTCCACTGGTACTCTTTCTATCGGTCTTGTACCCAGCATGATCTGAATCAGAATATGCAGCTAAGTGCTCTTGTTGTCCTTTAGGAAACTAGAGACCCAATTCTTTTGTGTCTGAGAGATAATGAAAGATTCTTTTGACATGCTCAGCATGTGACTCTTTAGGAGCAGACTGGAATCTTGCACACATTCCCACACTAAATTGTATGTCTGGCCGGCTTACAGTCAAATACAGTAAGGATCCGATCATTCCCCGATATTTGGTTATGTTGAAGTCTTTTCCTTTCTCTTCATCGGCATCCAAAGAAGCAGTTGAACTCATAGGGGTGTCGGCTCCATTATAATTTTCTAATCCAAACTTTTTGAGCAAATCACGAAGATATTTAGTTTGTGAAATAAATATTCCATTATGGCATTGTTTAATTTGCAGGCTGAGAAAAATAGTTCAGTTCACCCATCATTGACATCTCGAATTCACCCTGCATTTTCTTTGAAAATTCTTCACACATAGATTTGTTAGATGCACCAAAAATAATATCATCAACATATATTTGAACAACTAAAATTTCATTTAGTTTATTAGTTTTAATAAAAGTGTTGTATCAGCTTTGCCTCTAATAAATCCTTGATCAAGAAGAAATTTACTCAATCGCTCATACCAAGCTCTTGGTGCTTGCTTAAGACCATATAGGGCCTTCTTGAGACGATAAACATGATCAGGACGATGTTCATTTTCAAAACCGGGAGGTTGTTCAACGTAAACTTCCTCTTGAATAAAACCATTTAAAAATGCACTTTTGACATCCATTTTATAGAGCTTGAATCCTTTGATACAAGCAAAGGCTAGAAGAACTCTTATAGCTTCCAATCTTGCTACTGGAGCATAAGTTTCTTCATAATCAATTCCCTCTTCTTAATTATAGCCTTTAGCAACCAATCTTGCCTTGTTACGAACAATGATTGCCATTTCATCACGTTTGTTCTTAAATACCCATTTAGTCCCAATAACCGGATGGTCTTTGGGTCTAGGCACTAAGTCCCAAATTTGATTCCTATCAAATTGATGCAATTCCTCTTGCATTGCGATAACCCAATCATTGTCTGAGAGGGCTTCATCAATCTTAGAGGGCTCAATCTGAGAGACGAATGCAGAAAAGGTAACTTCATTCAAAGTACTTTTCCTGGTTCTTACTCCTTGACTTAGGTCACCTATCACTTGATCTAAAGGATTATTTCTAATAAATCTCCAAGCTTTAGGTTGAGATTGAGCATCATTTTCACAAACATTTTCAGAAATAGGTTCAAACACATCTTCAGGATTTTCAAGAGATGCAACAGTGGTTTTCGAAAAGAATTGATTTCTATGTATATCTTCCTCATCATCATCTAAGGATTTATTAGGTTTGGTTTCACTGAATACAACATGAATGGACTCTTCTACTACACGAGTACGAATGTTAAAAACTCTATAGGCCTTACTTCTATTGGAATAGCCAAGGAATATACCTTCATCAGATTTCAAACCAAACTTACCCAGATTATCCTTACCATTATTATGCACAAAGCATTTGCACCCAAAGATGTGCAAGTGAGCCAGGTTTGGTTTCCTCCCTTTGTAGAGTTCGTAAGGTGTCTTGTTCAGCTTCTTTCTCAAATATGCTCAATTTGAGATGTAACTAGCTGTACTCATCGCATCTGCCCAGAATACTTGTGAAGTCTTGTTTTCATTTAACATTGCACGAGCCATTTCAGTAAGTACTCGATTTTTCCGTTCAACCACACCATTTTGCTGAGGTGTTCTTGGGGCGGAGAAATTATGATCAATGCCATGAGCATCGCAGAATTCGTTGAATGCTTGATTTTCAAATTCTCCTCCATGATCAGTGCGGATAGCTGAAATACAGATACCTTTCTCGTTTTGCACCTTTTTGGAAAACACAACAAATAGATCAAAAGTTTCATCTTTCGAAGATAAGAAGATAGTCTAGGTAAAACAAGAATAGTCATCTACAATAACTAAAGTATATAGATTACCACCAAGACTCATGACTCTTGCTGGTCCAACCAAATCCATGTGAAGTAATTGAAGAAGTCGATTTGTTGAAATTTCAAGTTTGTTTTTAAAAGATGTTTTGGTTTGTTTACCTTTTTGACATGCATCACAAATCATGTCGTTTTTGAAATTAAGTTTTGGTAAACCAATAACCAAATCCTTTCTTATCAACTTTTCAAGTTGAAACATGTTTACATGAGCCAAACGCTTATGCCACAACCAACTTTCGTCCAAGTTGCTAACAAAGCATTTTTCAGAACTGATTTTAGGTAAATCCAAGGTATAGCAATTACCTTCTCTAGGAGCTTTAAACAATACCTTAAGTTTACCTTTATCAATTGGGAGATCATCTTTATTGACAATGAGACATTCTTCGGAGTCAAATATGACCCAGTTGTTCTTGTCAGCACTCTGACTCACACTCAACAAATTGTGGCAAAGACCTTCCACAAGATATACATCCTTGATTTGAGGTCCATCTTTTGCACCAATCTCACCAATGCCGGTGATTTTCCCAGATTGGTTTCCTCCAAAAGTGACTTTGCCACCATCTCTCGATCTCATTGCCACAAACTTGTCTTGATCCCCCGTCATGTGTCTAGAGCATCCACTATCTATGTACCACTTGTTGACTCTTGATGCTCTCATACACACCTGCAAATCAGAAGAGATTAACTCTTAGGTACCCATCTTTTCTTGGGTCCTTTGAGGTTAGTTCGAGCCTGAGGAACATAGGTTCCTTTAGGCACCTACTGATAATTACCAACGGGTTTATCTCTTCTATCTTTCTTGTGAAAACATGATGAAGTCGTATGACCCTTTCGATTACAATAGTTGCAGTGAGCAAATGGATTTGAAGAGTGAACAATTTTTCAAAAATAGTTCAAATAGGATTTTCCACCACTCTTATTCTTTCTATCAAAAATGGGATTGTAACCTATCCCTGAACGATCGTTTGTAAATCTTTGAGCTTTTAAAATCACATTTAGCATTTCACTGCCTTTAGTAAACTTTTTAAGAGTTTTTGTAAGATATGAATTCTTTTTCTTTAAATCAACACATTCTTCACAAATGATGCTTTCAGGGGAAGAGAGATTTTCTACTTTCTGTTCAAGAGTGATATTTTTCTTTTTCAAAGCAAAATATTTTTCAGCAAATTTTTCAAACTCATTTTGAACAAGATTGTACTCAGCAAACAATTCATCATAAGTAGGTTGAGAGTCATATACCTCATTATCGTTCTCACATTGTTCTTCTTCTGCAACTAGACAAATGTTTGCGCTATCTTCCTCTTCCTCACTTTCTTCTTCTAAGGAGCCATCTCCCCATATTGCAGATACGTAGGCCTTCTTCTTGAAGTGATTGAAATTCTTTTTCTTATCCTTTTCATTTCCCTTCAACTGGGGACACTCTGATTTGTAGTGGTCTGGCTTCTCACACTCGTAACAGATGATTTGATCTTTATCCTTGTATTCACGTCTGTTACTTGAGCTTTCTCCTTTCTGAAATCTGTTTCTGAAGCCTTGGTCCTTTTTATAGAACTTTTTGAATCTTCGGACCATCAACTCCAGTTCTTCATCATCATCGACATCATTATCTTCCTCATTGGCTTCTTTTTCCTTCACCACACTGAGAGCAACACCTTTGTTCTTGTTGTTGTTGATCTCATCCAGGCCCTTTCTGAATTTCAACTTGATTTCATATTCGGATAAGCTTCCAAACAGAGCAGCAACTGAGGTCATTGATTCTCCTCGAGCCTCTTCGATTGCTGTAACCTTTGCTTCCCAATATTTTGTCAGAACGTTGAGGATCTTTCTGACCTGAGACCGTTGATCATATGTTTTACCAAGAGCTGCCAACTGATTGGTCAAATGTGTGTAACGAAGTTGAAAATCAAAGATGGTTTTTCCAGACTTCATCCGAAGTAAATCAAATTCTGTGGTCAAGGTATTAATGTGATTCTCCTTGATACCAGATGTTCCTTCGTAAGCGATCTCTAATGCCTTCCACATTTCTTTTGCGGAAGATAGATTACATATACGGAAGTACTCTTTTTGACTAAGAGCACTCTGAAGCATTAATACGGCTTTGCTGTTAAGCGTAATCTTCCTTCTATCATCATCGTCAAATTCATCCTCTTCTTTAGGAACCGCAAATCTGCCTTCAGAACGCGTGGGAACGTAATCTCCATTTTCTATCATTTGCTAGAAACCGTATTCGGTTGCCAACACAAACACTTTGAACTTTGCTTTCCAAAATGAATAATGTTCGCTATTAAAACCAGGTGGTCGATCGATCGAGGCTCCATTAGGTAATATTCCGTCCATGATCTTTTCTTGGGATGTTAAGCCCAACTGAGAAACCTACGCACTGATTCCAAATGAAGGTGGAATATCACCTAGAGGGGGGTGAATAGGTGATTATAAAAATTTTCGTTCAAAACAAATTCACACCCAGAAGGATTGATAAACAGAGATTGAAGGAAGAAATAATGAACACAGAGAGTTTATACTGGTTCGGTCTAACTCAACGACCTACGTCTAGTGCCCAAGCACACCTTGGGATTTCACTAACTCTTAATCACAATACAATTACACACTTTGTACTTGGATGATCCTCTCACTAGGACTCACTCCCCCTTACAAGTTGTAATCGTACACCCACACTTAAGGTTCCACAACCTTAAGATTTTACAACAAAGTAATCTAAATAAGTGTTTGGTAACTCCTCACGAGTAGATAAAGATTAAACACTGAAGTACACAAAATATCCGAAGATATGAATGAAACAGTAAAGTTGTAATAAATTGAAATGAATGCACAGTGTTTCGGTGGTTGACGACTTCAATGCTTCTAGTATTTATAGTTGAAACATTTATGACTGTTGGAGAAGCTTGAAGATCGACCGTTGAGAGTCTTAAATATTTCCGTTAGACTCAAGACGCTTCGTGTGTATTTCTCGTCGTTCAACGTTCCAGGTGGATTTGCAGTTCCAACATTCCTTCATTCCTTTTGTTCTTCCCGTTGTGAAATAGCATTTAATGTGATGGAGAATGTCTGTAACTGTTTTACATTTGCTCAAAAATTGGTTACTGAGGATATCAACGCTTTTAGCAATTTGCATTTAATGCTTCTATCAGAGTTCGTGCTTTTCTACTAAAACAATGGTTAATATCCTGAAACATACTCAAATGATCATTAGTGTCATGTTTAAATAACATTCAAGGAATAAACAAGTGATTAGAAGATAACCCATGAGATTTGAATTGGAATCTATATCGTTTTTCAAAACATAGGGTAATAATGTTCGGGCATCGTTCAAGAAAAATATGTTAGAAAAGTGAAAGCATTGAGCTATGCTCGGGCACACCAGAGCATCTGCTCAAGCAACCTTCTCGAGCACTCAAAAGAGCTACTCGGGCAAGGTAGTTTTGAAACAGAAAAAGATTCACGAGTCGATGATGCTCGGGAAAATTACTCATCATGCTCAGGCATGATATTGCTTATGTTGCACAACTTCCACAATGCTACATCATAGCCGCCTTCACAATGTTATTCAGTTAACCCACCACTATACTATACAGAAGCCTCCAAGTCCTATAAGTACAATCTTAGCTATACTTCTCCCATATGCCTATGGCAATTTTCTAAATCAGATTATCAGTCCTAATCAAGGTGTATGGTTATGAGCGTTAGACCCATTCTTGTAGTCTATAATGATAGGTCAAGCCTTGCACCAGCTTGCCCAGCAAAAATTGCTTCTAAGATGTCTAACCCTAGCTCCCTTCAAGTAAGTCGAGGCCACTGATCTGGCCCTTAGCTTCCACTAACCGACAAGCAATTAAACTACTGATAAACAAACTGAATTTACTAAAATTAAAAACTAGCAAACTGGGTTCATTCTACACTCAAGAATTCATCATCGCTCAGCCAAATGAGTTTTAGTTCATGACTGACAAGGGATTCACAAAACAAATCACAGTAGAATAGCCCATAGAAAACGATAAACTTAAAATCAACAAATCAAAAGGGAAAGTTCACCGGAGGGGTCGACAGCGTAGGAGGCATCTGTCACGTGACGTCTCTACGTCTTCTAATCTTCGTCTCACTACAAGGAAGGATTATATGTTTCTTCTGGAGCTTTTATGCCTCGCAAATTCTCTTGCTCTTCTTTCGAGTCTAGCCAAATAAGAATTTCTTTTGACTCTCCAACGACTCAATGATCATTAGGGTTGATCATCTTTTCCTCTTATAGTCAGGTTTCCTTGCAGCGTAAGTTTAATGAGATGGGCCTTTCTAAATCCGTCAAGTCCATCTTTCCAAATTCGGTTGATACTGTGGGATTTTTCAAATCTTAGCTTCGATCCTCCACATCTTCTAATTTAGCAGTCAACAATCTAATCATCGTCTAAACGTCCTTTTGATAACCTGTACTTAATTTCCTGAAACAGCTCAAGGAAAAATCAAAACACAAGGCACATAACATTGCTTGATTATGCTATAGCATTTGGGTCACATTGTACTACTAGCATGCCATGGCTTACCAGTTGCTATAGCATTGTATTGCGGGCACATTATGGCTTATTCGATGTTATAGCATTGAATCAACTGAGCTATGTGCTTTCACGACAACCTCAAACTTTTTCTTTTCTTATGTACATGTGTAAGATGTTTATTACCACAATTTATGAGATTCATCCTAGACTTCCCTATATCCGTGAATTATACGTATTTACTCAGATTAAATGCATTTCAGTTCATTTTCACCATGCAAGACAGTCACAACTCATAAGGAAAACGTAGCATAAATAGTACTCATCAACTGACTTCCAATAGCACTTGGTTTAGAGTCATTAGCCTGACTTTGCCATGATATCTAATCCTGGTGACGAAGCGGGGTGATGGCTAGTCCCGTGCTCTTGTTTCCGTCCCAATAGATTCTTAATTTCGCCTCATTCAATGGTTTCCACATAGAAATCTGATGGCCTCCATTTGGCAATGTGCGCCAGTCCTGAATTATGGCGGCAAGATGAGTATTAGCGTTTGGTACCACATTAAGAGCCGAACACTCTTCTATTGTATCTGGGTATTGTAAGGCCTTTAGAATCAAGAACATCGCTTGTTCACCGTTGACTAGCATAGTGAGTTTGCCTTTTTCAACATCGATCAACGTTCTGCCTGTAGCCATGAATGGTCTTCCCAGAATGATTGGGACTTCTCGATCAGCTTCAAAGTCCAGTACACAGAAATCGATAGGGAAGATAAACTTGTCCACCTTCACCACCATATCTTCGATTTTTCCTTCTGGTTGGACAATGGATCGGTCTGCCAGTTGTAGAGTTACCGTAGTGGGTCTTGCTTCACCGATTGTCGGCTTCTTAAATATAGACATAAGCATCAAATTAATGCTGGCACCCAAATCATAGAGTGCTTTTCTGTAATAATTAGGGCCAATGGCACAAGGTATAGTGAAGTTTCCTAGATCCTTTAGTTTTAGAGGTAGCATATTTATAGTAAGGCACTGCTTTCCTTTAGTTTTGGGAGATCCCTTAGCTTAGAAATTTACCTCTCTGTAGGTGTATATTATTTGTTTGTGTTTTGGTCCCAGAGAAATACTACAATAATATCTCTGGATCTGAATGCTGCTTTCTCCATCTCAACTGAAATTGCGATAATTTGCCATCCGGTACTGGGTACCCTTACTCCTTTTTTTTTTGGTGCCACATATGAGTAACTTGACTTAATGCTATGGTCTTTTATAATCAACTCTATTTTTGACTTCCTAAGTCTGCTTCATTTGAGGAAAAATTGGATTGTGGAGAATGAAGGAGTAAAAATTGGCAGGAATATAAACACTTAGAAATCTAGATACTTTAACATTCCTCACCTCTTCTTTCTATCTTTCCATTTTGTGGTCTGGGAGATCAAAAATTCATTTTTCTTTTCTGGAGATGTACCTTTCATAAGCACCATTTTAACTATTAGAGGGAATGATTGAAAGTGTAGTCTTTTGTTGTTGAGTGGTTTGGCACTTTGTCTTCCTACAGAACAAGTTCTGGTAAGGCATTTAAAAATGTGTTGTAGTATGAGTTTATGAAGTGATGTTCTTTCCATCTGATTTCTGTTATGGTTTGATTGTGTAGTTTTGTTATTGATATACCTTGATTAAAATCATATCGAAATTTTCTTTTTATATATTTTTTGGTGGTGAATGATGAATTGCAAAACTTGATGTTTCTGAAGGAGTTCCACTGGCAACATATTATGTAACTTTTGTTTTTCAATATGTTTGTTTGGTAGATATATTATTTATTGATTCATTTTTGTCATTTGTCATTTTTAGGATGGAAATGTATTTATGTTATTTTTTTACAAAGTTAAGTGGTAGTAGAACTAAACGTTCTCGATCCAAATCTTCATCTATTGATTTATTTCACAATAAACAAAATGAGTGTGCTACTCCCTCAAGTCAAAACAAACCAACAGTAAAGGTCCACCGGATATTGTGAATGCTATTACTGAAGGTGTTTTACTAAATATGAGAGATAATGGGTGGGATAATCTATTTCAGAAGGCTTCTGAATTTTGTATAAAAAATTATATAGATATCCCTGATATGGAAAGTGTACTTGCATTACAAGGGAGAACAAAACATAGAGGACCAGTTACTTATCTGCATCACTTTAAGGTTGACATATTTTATGCAGTGATAGATACTCAACTTCAAGAGTTGAATGATCTTTTTAGTGAAGTTAGTTCGAATTTGTTAGAATGCATGGCATGTTTAAATCCATGCAACTCTTTCTCGGCATTTGACAAGAATAAGTTGTATGAATTTGCTGGCTGTTATCCTTCAGATTTTGATTTGAATGATTTTGTTATATTTGAATATCAGCTCGACACGTATATTGTTGATGTGCAAAGTGATCTTGATTTTTTGAATTTGCAAGGAATAACTGATTTTGCCAAGAGGATGGTTGAAAAGAAAAAACATATTGTGTATCCTTTGGTTTATTTACTTGTAAAGTTAGCATTAACTTTGTCTGTAGCAAATGCATCTGTGGAAAGAGCATTTTTAGCTATGAAATACATCAAGATTGCATTTCGTTATCGGATGGGGGATGAATGGTTGAATGATTGTTTAGTGCCTTATATTGAAAAAGATATATTTGATAGCATTGATAATAAGACAATTATGATGGAATTAAAAAAAAAAAAAGGCCTAGAAGGATGACATTATAATTATTTTCATTGTAATGTACTTTTATTATTAAAATATATGTACTTGAACTGATTGAGTACCCAGCTTTGCTATTTCTAACGGCACTTAACCTTCGTCTTCTAAGTAACAGGTTTGTAAAATAATTGTCTCTCTTAAACATCATCAGTATTCACTTGATTTCATGAATATTTTTTCGATATTTTTTTTTTCTTGTTTATATTCTTTTGTTTTTTAATTAACTTAAAACTTTTCTTAAATTTTTTTTTTCAGAGGAATCCCCCGGCCAATGTTGTCCCCCTTCAGTAATTTTTTGGATCCGCCTCTGTGGGGATGCCGATCATGTTATGTTTGTCGGGTCTTATTTCCATTATGCTGGAGGATTTGAACCTCCCCAGGTAATTGATAGAGTAAATACCCTTTCTGGTCCTTGACAAAAAACACAGACCCCATTTTGGTCCTGACAAAAAAACCGACCCTTATTCGTCCTTTTTAAGGGACTAAAAAGGACATTTTGGAAATTTGTGAGGGAACAAAATGTCCACCAATCGACCCTTATTCGTCCTTTTTATGGACTAAAAAGGACCTTTTTTTTGTCAGTGACCAAAATGGGGTCCGTATTTTTTGTCAGGGAACATAAAGGGTATTTACTCTAATTGATATGAACTTTCCGTGCCAGCATGGAAGAAAATTAGCCATTTGCATATTCAGATACTGTTATTGTATTGACAGGAGAAATGATAGGGAAAAGTGGAAAAGAGAGAAACAGAGGGTACTGAACATGCACTTCTAGTCTATAATGAATCAATAGTCTGATTACCATGCGTAGGAAAATGTCTTATTTATAGTCCCTTCTATCTTACCTATCCTTTAACGGTCATATTAGACTAACCGACTCACGAACAACTAACTGATATGACTAACTTATAACTACTGCTAATCTTTTAACATTCCATATCAGATACTCTGCTTAAGGTCTAATGAATCTGCACCCAACTAATTTCCACAGGGCAGTCTTAAAATTTCTGATGTCACAGAATCTTTAAGACAATTGCTTTGCTGTTGTATATGATGACACTGTTTTCCTATCCGAGGCTTTTTCAACACTTAATGTTGTTTTTAAATTCCTCTGCTGGCTGTGGATATATCTCCTAATCCTGGACGATCTGATCCTTTGTACATCGTATACTCTAGGAAGCTCCCTTCCGCTTGAGGGATGTTTTTTTTCATATTCATATAATTAAATTTAGAATTATGTGTCTATATATGGACAACACTGAGGAAATGCAGGTACTCTTACATGCAAGGATCCTCTCTCTCTATAGTCCTTGATTGTGAAGTTTTGTTAGACTTTGAAGAGTGACCAGAAGAGTATAAATTTATATTTGAGCTTGCATTTTTTATTCTATCTTCTATTTAATAAAAAATAAAAAATTCTACAGTTGAGGATTTCAGAGGATCCAAACCACGCACATCATCAAAATCTTACTGGATCAAATGAAGAAGAGTCAAAACCAGCCATGCTTGTAATGGCGGAAAAGGGACTCTCTTCGGGCGTTCTTGTAGGCACAACATGCAAAGATATATACCCAAATGAGAACAGCCAGAGCCACAAGCAGAATCATATTGGCTTTCCTCCACTCTCTTCTAAGGTTTCCCAATAAACCAGCCTTGCATGCATTGCAATTATAACACAGTTGAATCTGGTCATTGTTCCACATATAGCAGTCCGGGTTATCCATTGGATTCGCCGGGTTTACCCACAATACCGGGTTCACATAGGTGTACTCGCATGCTGTTGGAGGCTTACAACATCCTGACTGTGAAGTGAAATCAACAAGTTTATATCAGCGAGCAAAAAGTAAGCCTCTGCGTTTATATCACATCATACGTTTTGAAGTTGTGCAATAAAAACCCACTAAATGTGCTTTTCATTTTTTTTTAATTTTGTCTAAATTTGCTTGATTTTAAGTTGATGCTAGCGATGAGTATTCTGAGTAGCCTTTTGAGTTGGCACAAACCTTTTCTGGGAATTTAAAATGAACCGGAACGATGCAATCTGAAGAACAATGGTGGTTTAAACCATGGAAATCTTTTAGGAGATTAAACTTAGATGATCCATCGTTTCGTTGTGGTAGAAAATGCCCTTTTTTTAATTAGTCGACAAGCACTAATAGTGAGATTGTAAGCAGGATTTTAATAGAGTAAATACCCTTTTTGGTCCCTGAAATAACATGCACTACCCAGTTTGGTCCCTGAGTAAAAAAAATGTCATTTTTCGTCCTTAAACAGTAAAAAAAAGGTCCCTTTTAGTCCTTTTAGTCATTTTTTGTGGGCATTTTAATCCCTCACAAATTCCCAAAAAATCGTTTTTAGTCCCTAAAAAGGACCAAAATGACATTTTTTTTACTCAGGGACCAAAATGGGTAGCGCGTGTTATTCCAGGGACCCAAAAGGGTATTTACTCATTTTAATATGTGACCTCACATCCATGGGCGGAAACCCCCCGGGGGGGCAAATTTTTTTCTTTAAAATGTGTGTGTGTGTGTGTATTCAAATGGAATCATGGGGGGCATTTTTTTCTTTAAAATGTGTGTGTGTGTATTCAAATGGAATCATGAATGTCTATGTATATATTCATATGTGTATGTGAGTGTGTATATGTATATCAACTGGAAATTAAAAAATTAGTCAGTGGCTAGTAAAAACTAGAAAGTCATTTATTTACACTCTTATTGATAGAGTGATTAGATTTGTATTCATTCTTCTAGTTTCTAAAGTAACTACTGAAATATCTTTCTCAACTATGAAGATAATCAAGAACAAACTTCGAAATAGAATGAAAAACCAATTTCTTAGTGATTCTTTAATTACATACATTGAAATAGAAATTGTTTTGAGTTTTGATATGAATTCAATTACAGATGAGTTTAACAATATGAAAACACGTAGAGTAAGAGTTAAGTTAAGTGATCTTAATTTCTGTAATATTTTTTTTTTCAATTTTTGATATATTAGGTATGTATTGTATTTCAGGTAATTTTACTTATGATATAGTATTTTTCACCCCCATTAAAATTCTTGGGTCCGTCATTGCTCACATCTATAGAAAAGTTCTCATACAACTAGATTCCAAGGTTGGCAAAGGAATCGATGTCTTGAAGTACTTCACTTTTATTTTTTTGTGATATAAGTACTTCATATTTGAAGTGACTGATGATACTTAACATAGTGATTTACATGCTGAATGTAAATTTTGTCTTATATATCAAGTAAGGTAAATGTAGAGTACTAGATCCCGTTCTTAATAAAAGGAGGTAATTGATTAATTTGGAAAGATTAAGGGAGTTAGTTATTTATAATAAATAATAAATATAGGTTGGTTTTTCTAAAATATCATCTTTCATTATGGCTCTTTAATATGTACAATTAATAGGGTTATTTTGCGGAAAAATATAAATTAGGGAGACAGTTAATTGAAGTATTATATTTAAAATCAATTTCAATCCCCAACTATTCCTTATATATATCAGGGACTGAAAGTAGTATTAATTTTTGGTTCAAAATCACGTATTTGATGTCCTCGATCCTGAGCATTAGAGTTTCTGAAGAGTTGCCCAGCTAAACCTGCATCATATGTGGTGGGGCGGAATAAACTAAGAAAGAAAAGTAGATCCACTTGATTTATTTATTTTTAAAAATTAAAGTCACCCTCTTCTTTATCTACTATGTTGTCCCATAATGTTCGACTTACTTCACAACTAAGATTCATTGCTAATGCTTTTATCTTAATCTCACCAGTCAAATCCCATTTAAGAATTTAATACTTTTACTTGCTCTTGTCGTTTTACGAGGATTTCGAGATCCCTCCTTAATCCTTGAATTCAGCCACGTACACTGAAGGTGTTTTAAAATTGAACAAATGTAACATGGTAAGGTGACATGTGGCAAGAAATATTATAACAAAACCCCAAATACATAAATCAATTATGGAAATAAATTAAAGGGAATTAGTGCAAATTTGCCCACAAGTCTTCACTATGATGTCTCCAAAGCTTTTGTTGGTTTAAGGTTACCTTAAAAGTATTAAAATTGAGCTTCTTACAATTAAAATTAAAAATGTTATTAGTGAACATCAATTATTTTTTAACATGGTAGTGCAACATTACCCCTTTTGAAATTTCTGGGACAACATTAATCTAAAAATACTTCAGGAACATTTATGTTAGCTAAAACTTTTTAAACAAATTTATACCTTAACCCACTAAAAAACCAAGAAAGACCAAGTACGAGGAAAACTCGTCGGGTCAAATTTTATGGAACGTAACACAAGATCCAGGGGTCAGTGAAGAGAACGATGATTAAACGAAAAAACCAAACTAAAACTTGCTCTCATATATCTCCAGTCAAAAAACTTTTAGTATCTAAAGAAACCAATAATAGTTTTCAAAGCCATGTTTCAGAAATAGAGGAGGAAAGTACCTACCTGTAAAGGAGAAATACGATTAGAGTTGAAAAATTCATAAGCAGTGACGTAATCCTCAGCGAGCTTAGTGCAAACATTAGAACCAGCCACACACGTACTTATCTTATGCCACCTCTCAGAACTTGTAACATGGTTTCTAAGCCAATCAGAGAAACCCTCAAGATTATATTCCTCAAAGCTTCTACCAGGAACACGAAAGCTTCCATCAGGACTGGTCACGACGAACGAAAACGCGAGAACGAAGAGGAGCAGAAGGATAAGTAAGGCCATACAGAAAAGGTAAAAGGCCAAAAGACTTTGTCTGTTATAGTAAGCTCCAAGGAAACCAGCCAGAGAAACCACAAGAACCATAATCCCCAAAACGATGACGGGCCAACGAAAGTCATGAATACACTGGTTGTCTGGCTTGGATGCAAGCCATATACCTGCGGCTATAATGGGGATTGAGGCTAAAAGGGCTATGAAGTTGACCACTGCAGTGATGTTATTGCTTAAACCCATATGAGTGTAGTCTGTTTGGTACCTCTCTGGGTGCGTACAGGTACAGATTACTATGAAGTTGTGGCTTTATAAAGGAAAAGCTGGGGGAACAAAAAGGAATTGGAAAAACAAAAAAAGTTGGCCTTTGTTGACTTTACAGGTTAAGATTCCACTTGTCTTTCTAATATATGTTGTTAATTGCCATTTTTGTATGAGGTTCACTGCCTTTTTGGGAGAGGGAGAGAAATAAAGGTAAAAAAGCAGAGAAAGAAGGGATTGTCTTCCATCCAAGCCTTCCAATCCACATCTCATCTCTTTTTCATCTCAGTTGTTGAATTGAAATCTTAACGGTTTAGATTTCAATTCAATGGCTAAGATGAAGAAAAAGATGAGAAATGGATGGGAAGGGAAGAGTAAGGGAGCCAAATCCGAGAAAGTAACTAATCTTTTAACATAAAAGATGCCAATTTGAATATAATGTTGTCACACGTCAGGTTGTCCATGTGGGAGATTTTTGTCTCACTCGTCGGATTCCACCTCCCAAACACAGGGATAGAACTAGGAATTGAAATTAGCAGGGGCGAAATTTATAGAATAGAACCTAGGTGTTTACAAAATTATATTTCAGCCCTATGATAATTTCAATATTTTGATTTTAGTCCCTTTATCAAACTTCCAATGAGGACTAAAGTGAAAAAACTGAAAGTTTTATGAGGTAGAAATATAATTTCTTAAAAAATTGGATCATATTCTATAATTTTACCCCCCCCCCCCCCAAAAAAAAAAGGTCCATCCCTACCCACACAGCCAAAAAGGCAGTGAACCTCATACAAAAATGGCAATTAACAACATATATTAGAAAGACAAGTGGAGTATAACATGTCTCACATTAAGGATATCCAAAGGGAGTATAACATATATATTATGAAATTATATGCCAATAATCTACTAAACAGATTATGCAGCAAAAGTAAATATATGCTAAATAATTTTATATAACCGATTATGCAGTCGCTCCACTATGTCCCGAGAAATACTCACATACTTTAGGAGTACCATCATGTCAATTGGTCTCTGTCCAATGAAAATATAACAACTTATATCATTTTAATGCTCGGTGGTCGATCACTCATAAAAAAGATTCAAATTTTATCTTTTTTTAAGAAACAACATTTTCATTTAAAAGAAAAAACCTAAAACAAAAATTATCAACCAATATTTTTCTTGAAAAATAGGATAAAATTTGATTATTTTTTTTTTCCAGATAATTCATTAGCCAACTAGGATTAAAACGATTTGAGTTGTTATATTTTTATTGGATAGAGTTCATATGACGTGGTACTCCTGAAGTATGAAAGTATTTTTCTTTTGTCCCTCATATTAATCATTTTCTTTTAAATTATCCCCTTGCATTATACATGTTAAATGAGTTTTATAAAGGAGTAATCTCAATGTAAATAATTTAAGACAATATTTTTGTAGAAAAAAATTAAAAGGGTATTTTAGGGACATCAAGTAACAATTTTGACGAGTAACTAATTTACCTAATATATAATCTACTCAAATTAATTATTTAGATGTTATATCACTAGTGCAAAAAAGGGCTTTAAGACCGCCTCATTTAGACCGGATCATCGACGCCCCGGTGGCAGTTTTGTAAATATAAAGAACTTCTTATACAAAAAAGCTTTTAAGACCGCCTCATTAAGACCGGACTACCGAAGGCCCGGTCTTAAATGTATGACCGATGGCAGTTTTGTAGATATAAAGAACTTCTTATACCGGATCATTTTTTCATAGGTCTTATCCAGACTTGTTAAAAAAACAACCGATCTTAAAAATGTTATTAAAAAAATTGAAATATAAATTACTTTATGGAGAAATCTCATACAGCCAGACTTATATTTTCTACACTCTAAAATAATACGGAAAAATTTAAATATAAAGGTATTAAAGTTTTAAGACCAAACATATATAATAGCCAGACTTAAAATATGGCCGGTACTAAATTTTAAATAAAAAATTAATTAATTTTAAGACCGGAGATTCAAAATGACCGGTCTTAAAAGTTACTTTAAGACCGGACATAAAATCAGGCTAATACTAAAATTTAAATAAAAAATTAATTAATTTTAAGACCAGAGTTATAGAACGACCAGTCTTAAAGGTTAGCTTTTAAGACCGTGTATACTAATTTGTCCGGTCTTAAAAATGAGGCGCCAAATATATGTTTCTTCGCGCGGAAGCTTTTGTCACTCTCACTGAAGAACCCCTGTTCACGTTGCGAAACCCTTCCTGTTGCATTACCTCTCTTCCTCGCCCACGTACCATTAGCCTCTGTTACTCCCTCATTTGCTCAGGCATTCCTCTATTACTGTCTTGAAAATGAACGGTGAAAACAATTTCAGTCGTGTTCCTGGAACGCCAGGTACTGGTGTGACTGATGTAGGTCAGAACGAACCCTCTTCATCTCACAATGAGCCTCCTCAGCGCCATGCATGCCGTGGTAGAAGCGGCACACGAATGATGGATGTATCCCTTAGTCGGAATTCTGGGACGAAGCTCGAGATTCAGTTTGATGAAAATTTGCAACCTGTCGGTTCTAATAAAAGCACATATACTAGTTTTGTCGGCTGTCTAGTACACAACAAGGTTAACATCTTGACAGCTAAGTGGAAAAATGTGGACCAAAGCACAGTAAAGGATCCTATTTATGACACTATCCGGCTTACATACACCATCCCTGACTCTAAGAAGTTGAAAGACTCGACATTGTCTTATTGTGCTGATCGGTGGAGGAAGTTTAAGACCTTTCTAGCTAATACGTATATTTTTGCCGAGGTTCTTCCTGACCATAAACCCTGGGACAAGTACAAATTTATTGATGAACAAACTTGGCAACAATTTGTTCAGCTGCGGACCACTCTGAAGCTCGGTGAGTTTATATTTAGTTTTGTTTGCCCTTTTGTTTGCTTATTAACCTGTGCGGATATGTGAATGTTATTGTGTTCATCTATTCCTATTAGTTAAATGGTTTGGTGTGTGAATAGAAGTATACATTTCCTGCCTTTGTCCTGCATCAGAGGAGCATGTCCTAGTTCCATGCAAGTCTGATATGTAAACTGTGTAATGGTTAGACGTTGCTGTTAGTTAGTTAGTGTGTTAACTGTGTAATGGTTTCGGTGCAAATAATTAGTTAGTTATTCTAATATGTGTAGGAACCAGCTATGATGAATGAATGAATTAACTGAGTTGGCAGCAATTCTGCAACTCCCTTTCCTTTGTTTTTCTCAATTTCTTCTACAATGCTACATCTTCCTTAAATAAAATGTTGAAACTTGATGAAGTGAATTTGACTAATGTTTGACGTTCATATCAAGCAGAAGTTCTCTAATTTCTGTTAGTGACATGGCTGGAATTCATAATTGATAGTTGTTTTCAATCCTGATTCACAGAAAAGAAGAGAAAAAGCACAGGAGATTGGGAGAAAGAATGATTGCCCACACAGGGCTTCTCGCGGCGGATAAGAAAAGGCCGAAAAAGATTTGATGGCAGCGAAGCGGAAGAGATTGGAAGATGAAGCTGAATCCAATCTTTCTGTGGTAGTTGACCAGCCATCTCCAATACGTCGCGAGGAGTTGTGGTTGTATATTCAGCAAAAGCCAAGCGGCGCCTACACGAGTGAACAAACTCGTGTAGTTCTTTGAAAAGAATTGTAAGTATCGATATTGTTATTTTTACTTACTAAACATGTTTCATTACTAAGCTTCTCGTTATCTGTATCTTACAGGAATATCTTAAAAATAAAGAAGCAGAGGGATCTTTTGCGTCAGACGGGAGGAATGATGTTCTGACCGTTGCAACCGGAAAACCAGATCACTCGGGGCGTGTAAGGGGGATTGGACGATGGGTAGGCCTAAAGAAATACTTTGGTAAATCCAAACGCCACAGACAAAGTATGGTTACCCGGGAGGAGATGGATCAGACGCTTGCGGCCAGAGAAGCTACATTGAGGGCAATATTTCAAGCTGAGATGAGCAAGATGAAGGAGGAGATGGATCAGAAAATGAAGTGTCTCCTGAGCTCTCGGCCAAAGACCAGTGTTCCCTTGACACCTTCAGATGCACATATGCAGTAGAGCACTAGAGGGAGCTGCATTGTTGGACAATCAGAGCAACCTTGTCACCTGTATGTGGAGGATCGTGATAGTCATAGACAATTAGTTGCTAAAGGGACTATCCACAACTTGGGATCAGCTGTACACCACTAACAAATGGCTGATGATGAAGTCAGAGTGTCAATTGAAGAGGTGATCATTGATGCCACACCTGTCCCTCTTCCAACTGATCAGCTGAAGCTTGTGAGTGATGTCAAGGGAACCTTCATCTCTTGGCCAGTGAAGCTTGTAGATGTCTCTACTCCTCCTCAAGCTCCACCCCCTCCTCAAGCTCCATCCCCTCCTCAAGCTCCACCCCCTCCTAAAGCGGAATCCCCTTCTCAAGCTCCATCCCCTTCTCAAGCTCAATCCCCTCCTCAAGTTCCATCCCCTACTGCTAACTTGACGGCCAAGGAAATAATATCTGATATGGTAGCCAACGGATATTTTAAAGATAAATCGTGGCCTGTCAATGAAGTAGTAGGCCTCCCTCATCTTGAACCGGTTTACATTGATAATGTCGATGTAAAGTCCATGCTGCTTCCTGTACAGGAGGTTAGTAGTCCAATTGTTTATAAGGTAAGTATCTTCTTCCTTGATTACATAATTTAAATGCATCGCTTAGCCACACATACATATATACTAATTCCCTGATCGATGTTATTCTTGTAGGTGCATGCATGATAAACTGGTTCAAGAGGGTTGAATCGATGATTTTGGATTCTTGTGCCCAGTCTATGCAAGTTCAACACCTTTGGAATTGAGACAACAGTACATATCAAAGAGGTTGTGTGAAGTGAGAAGAAAGGTGTACTTGTTTCCATACTACCAAGGGTACATATTGAAGGTGGAATATCACCTAGAGGGGGGTGAATAGGTGATTATGAAATTCTTTCGCTAATTGTTCAAGAACAATTAAAACAGAGACAGAGAGAAGAGCAATAAACACAAGAGATTATACTGGTTCGGTCCAACTCTTGACCTACGTCCAGTCCCCAGAAACACTCTGGGATTTCACTATCTCCAATCTTGATTACACACTCTGTAAACGAAGGATGGTCTTCTCACTCTCAGACTCCACTCCCCCTTACAAGTTGTAATAAAATAACCGTGGACACAACTACACACTCGTAAATGAAGGATGATCCTTTCTCTCTCGGACTCACTCCCCTTACAAGTTGTAATTGATACACCCACACTCAAGATACCACTATCTTGAGATTTAAACGAATTGTAATAATAATGATAAACTCTCTCACAGAGTAGATGAATAATAATCACTGAAGTACTTAATCGATCATCACACTCTCTACTGAATACTATATAATTGAGAAACAGAGTGTATGAACTATCGACGATGAAGTAGTAAAATCATTTTGTTGGCTTCGTCGATTCATTCATCAATTGTCGTCACTTCTTCCGGTTTGAAGACTTCACAATATATAGGTTATTGTGTTTCGACCATTGTGAGCATTCGACCGTTTAACTATTCTTCCAGCTTGTAATATGACCGTTGAAGAAGCTTGAAGGTCAACCGTTGAGAGACTTGAATGTTTCCGTTAGACTCACGACTCTTCGGTTGACATTTTTCTTCGTTCAAATATTCCAGCTGTAATCTTAGTTCTAATACTCTTCCATTCTCTCTGTTGTTGCCGTTGTGAGATAGTATTTAAGATGATGGAGAATGTTTTAACTACTTTACGTTTGCTCAGAGGATGGTTACCGAGGATATCATCGTTTTTGGCAACTTGCATTTATTGCTTCTGTCAGACTTTGTGCTTTTCTGCTAAACATCGATTAAAGACCTAAAACATCTCAAATGATGATTAGTGTTGTGATTAAATATCCATCGAATATTATATGAATGATTAAAACATAACCCTTGAGAATCCACTTGGAATTTGAATCGGTTTCTGGAACAGAGAGTAATCTTGCTCGGGTAATGTTCGATCTTGCTTGGGCATAGTTCAATCTTTCTTGGGCATTGGTTAATCTTGCTCGGATAACTAAAGTAAATAGCTTTCGTGAATGCTGAAGCCCATGCTTGCTTGGGCATGAATTTATGTTTGCTCGAGCAGATTGCTCGAGTAAATCAATATCTTACTTGGGCATACTTCATCCAGAGAGAAAATCAGGCCAAAGACACGAGGTTACTTGGACAACTTCTTTCCTTGCTCGGGCATGTTACTCGGGTAAGTGAAAAAGCTTGCTCGGGCAAGCTTCTTTTTGAGAAGAATATAACAAGAGAACCAAACTTACTCGGGCACTTCTATATCCTTGCTCGAGCATGTTGCTCGGGCAAGACTAACCTGTGCTCGGGCAACGTCGTTCCAGAGACGTATGTTAGGAACCATAGAGGTGTTGCTCGGGCAACACTTCATACTTGCTCGAGCATATTGCTCGGGCAAGACGAGATTATACTCGGGCAAGCACATGTTAATTTCGAAAGAATGTAAGAGTGTGATAGCTTGCTCGGGCATCTTTTGCCCATGCTCGGGTAAGACTTTAATGTGCTTGGGTAGACTTCTAACTTTGAGGCTTCTGATCACAGCATTATACTCTTCAATACAAAGCTCAATTTCCGTAATGTAGAGACTTTCAAAGGAGCAAGAACGTTGACAGTAGAGGAGGCAATTTCCAGCGAGCATAACGTCTTCGGCATAAATCCAAATTTAGTAAATCATCCCATTTCAGAAAGATCTTCAAATATTCTTTCCATTTCAATAAGAATCAACTCCAAGCTAGTTGTATTTCGTCCATTAACATCAGATGAATGAAGGTTGTTCTTATCTAGCATTTTTCCAGCATCCAGAACAGACTTTAAACATCAAAACATCATAACTCCTTCAATTGATATTCGTTTTCTGTTTTCTTGATGTTTTTGGAAATTTATTTGAGTCTAGTTTCCAATGGCACCAGTTTCACCTCAATTGGATTTGTATATTGTGAGATACACTCAAATTACCGAAGCTTGGTCTGGACTGTGACGGTGATTATTGTGCCAACTTGAAAAATTCATAGCTCCCTCATCTGAAATCATTTGTACTTCGTGTTTATACCAAAATGACGCATTGGGAGTCTAGTTTCATATGCCATTGGTTTCGTGTCAATCCGATTCCTGTTTTGGGAGATATCGTTGAATTACCAAAAGTCGCCAAGTGAAACGCGGAACAGAGGTGAACAGAGAGCTGAAAATCGACCTTGCTCGGGTAAGCTTTCTTCTTTGCTCGAGCATGCTGCTCGGGCAGACATTTTTATGCTCGAGCAAGTGCGTATTCTTGCGAGGAAAGTGGTTGGAAGCGTACCT
Source organism: Acacia pycnantha (assembly GCA_025563575.1). NCBI lineage: Eukaryota > Viridiplantae > Streptophyta > Magnoliopsida > Fabales > Fabaceae > Acacia > Acacia pycnantha. The sequence goes on along the minus strand of JAMWYP010000021.1, from coordinate 5,939,808 downwards.
TGCTCGAGCATGACTTTGGTGTGCTCGAGTATGACTTCAAGAATTCAATTGTAGCTTATTTTAACTCCGATTTGAGTCATTCCAACTTCCATATCATCATGGAGACTTGTAGAATCAATCTAAGAACTTTGTATAATGATTTTCTCATTCCCATTGAGCAAGTTCTTCTTTCTTTCCTCTTCTCTTGATCATTCTCCACAATTTAATTCTTCTTCTCTTCTCTTCTTCTCTTAATCATTCTCCATAATTTAATTCTTCAATATCTCCTCTTCTTCTTGATTAATTTCAAAATACTTTTATAACTTCTTGCTTCCTTGACACTTTCTGCAATTTCTTCTTTCTTCAATCTTTTATTTCCTTCTTGATTAATCTCTATAATTCTTCTTGAACTAATCTACATTAAATTCATAGTAGTTAGTCAATGTAGAAGATAAGTATAATATACAATCTTTTTGCTCTTAAAGACATCTATATAAGACATCATCAAAACTAATCAGAACCAACACATATCACAATTCTTGTCTGCAATTCACTTAATTCTGCTACATATATATCACTGAGTACTTTACTGCTGTGAATTTACAGCCACCACTGGCAGTTGGTCATCATGTGCATGGAGATGCATATAGTTATCTTCTTATGCTCCATTCACGGCGATCCAGGGCCTACGTTGAAGGAGACCATCAACCAGTAAGCATGTCATTTTGATCGTCTTGTCTGAAATCTCTGTTGTGAATTTTCAGTGAACATTATTGATAAATTTGTGATTTTGATGATAGTGGCATGAGGACCTTCCAAATTGAGATAAAAAAAAGCATGGGTATGAGCTCAAAGATCCTAAATGGTTCCAACCGAAGGTTAGTACATATTTGGACACTGGCATAACTGCCTTGTGAACTTGGTCAGTAAGCTATATATGCTCTTATATATATATATTTATTGTTATTTTTAGACCCGTCGGCAACCAAAACAATTGAACTTATGTGGCCCGTACGTCATGAAACACATATATGATATTGTGACGGCAGGAATGACTAAATTCACTGCAAAGGTAATTGTTATGGTTGAATTCAGTCTCTGGTTTAATGTTACATATGAAATATGCACGTAAGTTACTTCTGTTTCAGTCTTTGATGTTACAGAGGTTTGCCTGTCCTAAGCCATTTTCTGATGATGAAGTGGAGCACATACGCGATGTGTTTTGTGAATATCTGTATAATGAGGTAAAAAAGTCAGGACAATAATTAATGTTCTAAATTAATTCATTTGTAAATATATGCTCTAGCAACAATAGCCTTCTGTACATCTTTTTATTTTTTCGACCAATTCATTCATTTGTAAATATAACGCAATGTAATTCAATAATAAATTTGTTTATTTTTTCGAACAATTTTTGTGTGTCCATTTTGGGTTTCTGAATGAATGGGATGGTGGATAAAGCTATTTAGTGCTTGAAGTTTGAGGTACAGGCGGATGTTGTAAATGAGCCATAAGAGACTATGAAAAGTATTCGCGACTTTTATGAACGTATATTTGTTAAAAGTCCGGTCCTAAATGTCTTCATCTATTCTAAAAAATATGGCTAGACTTTTAGGACCGTATATTTGTTAAATATCCGGTCCTAAAAGTCTTCGTCTATTTTAAAAAATATGGCTAGAATTTTAGGACTGTATATTTGTTAAATATCCGGTCCTAAAAGTCTCTAAAAAATGCGGCTAGAATTTTAGGACCGTATATTTATTAAATAGCCGGTCCTAAAAGTCTTCGTCTAATTCTAAAGAATATGACTAGACTTTTAGGACCGTATATTTGTTAGGAGTCAGGTCTTAAAAGTCTTCGTTTATTTTAAAAGTTTGCCGAGACTTTTAGGACTGTATATTTGCTAATTGTCTCCTCCTAAATTCAAATTTTTGTTTATATTTAAAAAATATGACTTAAATTTTAGGACCGTTCATTTGATATATGTCCGGTCCTAATAGTCTTCCTTTAAATAGAATTGGTGACTCGGTTTTCAGACAAATCATTAGGGTTCAAGGCAACCGAGCTTCTGGCGTTCTTCTCAAGCTTTGTGCTTCGTTATCCTCATTTTTACCTCTCCTTTTTTTGAAGTTCATCATCGGTATCCCTTTTCTTTGTCCTTTTTCTTTTTGTCGGAAAAAGAAGGTGATAATGAAAAGGACATTAAAAATGTTCAAAGAAGGGGAGGTCAAATCGACGACAACGATGGTCCAACCTTGAGAAGAATCGTCACTCTGTTTGTTTTTATTCGAATAAGGTAAACAATGTTTTTTTGTATGGTCTTAACTGTTAACTGTATTCTGCAAATTTTTAATGTTGATCACCATGAAGAGGACAATGTTTTGTTTGTTTCCTTTTTGTCGGAAAAAAAAAGAATATAAAGACAAGTACAAGGCGATTGGGAACTAAAGATTTTATTTTATTATATTTTTTTAGCTGCCTTGTGAGCCAGCAATAGTACAACAAAAAAAAAACATAAAAATATCTAATCCTCCCCATCGTTGTCGGAGGGGAGGGAAGTGTCGGAGACGTCGTCATCAGAGGTATGGTATTCAATGTCATTGGCGTCGAGTACCGCGTTCAGCTTGTTGTTGACGGCGTGATAGACCTGAAACAGTTGGCCCAAGCGTCGGTCTATATGATCGACGCAGACTATCTTGTGCTGCATCATCTGGTAGAAGTTTGGGTTCGAAGGCAACAGAGGAGCATATGGAGGTGGCTAAGGATTTCGCCGAGCAGGAGGACCTCGTGGTGGTGGAGCAGCCATTACGGTGGAGGTTGTAGGAGGAGATGGAGATGAATGTAAAGAAAGTAAAGTAACAACGGGTTTAAATAGAGAACCTATCCTGAACAATGTGAAATGTCGGAAACATTAATGAGGATACGCATAGTTCCTCAGAATACGAGGAGACGCCTAGTTGGGAAGTTTATGTGGAAGCCGAAGAGATTCTGAATCATTCATTTCAACATAGGGAAGGATACGACTCTGCTATTTGAGTATCTTGAAAAGAATGAACTTTTAATAGCGGATACTGTAAAAGATCCGTTCTTAAAAGTAATATTTTTTAACAAAAAATTCTTACTTGAAAAAAAAATTGAATTGAAAAATAAATGAGTTTTAGGACCGGATACAAGATAAAAGGTCAATCTTAGAAGTAATTGAATTGAAGAAAAAAGAGTTTTAGGACCGGATAGAAGATAAAAGGTTGGTCTTAAAAGTAATTGAATTGAAAAAAAAAAGACTTTTAGGACCGGATACAAGATAAAAGGTCGGTCTTAAAAGTAATTGAATTGATTTGAAAAAAATAATTGACTTTTAGGACCAGATATTTAAAAAATACGCTCTTAAAATAGAAACATTAAATTCATTTGTACCAATTGACTTTATCATCACTAGATGCGTATCTCTCCTACTCTCTGTCCTTATTAACTCCTCACACCACCTCTCTGTCCTTATTAACTCCTCACTACCTCCTAACTCCTCACTACCCTGCCCCAACTGCTCAAAGCCTCAAACCATGGTTAGATACAAGATAACTGCTCGTAGGGGTGCTCTTACACCTGAAGCTCGTGCCATGGTTAGATCGTTATACAGTGCGCCTCCTCTAGCGAGAGTGCGTCCTATTGTGGCCGAAGACTCTCGAGTCGTTGGACCCATTGTTATTTTGGATGATGAAGAGATTGCCAGCCCCCTCCAGCCTTCAGACCATGCAGAGGTTCGTGCTCCCCCACTCCAACCTGTTGGCCCCAGCTTGCCTACCTCTGACCCCTCTTCCGCTTTCCTCTAATGATGCATTAATATTGAGGCTGGAGCAACTAAGACAGGAACTTGCTGATCTCTGGCAGGAAATTAATGCTCTTCACGCCGATATCGCCAAGCATGTTCAGTCAGATTCTTGTGGATGATAATTTTAAGCTTGTTTTTCTTTTGTTTTTTTTTTTCTTGTGTACGTGCATTCTCCAGTAATGTAAGACCACATTAAGAACTAAGCTTCTGTATTTTTTTTGTTGTTCTCCAGTAATTAATTAAAGAAGCTTATTCTCCAATTTTCCTTTATTTTTTGTCCAAAAAAAATTTCCTTTATTTTATTCATTCAGTTGCTACTGCAATCACCAAGGCCGTTAAGACCAGACATTTTATAAGTAACGGGTCTAAAAAGTATTTGAATTTTAGGACCGGATGTTTTATAAAACTCCGGTCTTAAACTTAAATGACTAATAAAACTTTAGGACTGGATACTCTTAAAACTCCGGTCTTAAAAAGTTAGTTATATCTTTAGGACCGGACATTTAATAATTAACCGGTATTAATAAAATCCAAAAAGCTAAATAAGGTGTCTTTGTAGCGCGGAAAATTAAATTTCCCTCTCTGAATATCACTTGTCGCGCCGAAAGTGATTACTCAGGTTCCGACTCCAGTGTTTGTGTGTTGCTTCGTCGCTGCTTCGCGTACCTCTCTCTACAATCACTCTTCGGTTCCTTAGCTAAACGTCTATAGACGAAGCTGTAAGAGGTGTTTCGATTATATAACTTTATTACTTTCCAGCTTATCGTTCTGGGTTTTTCATGGGTTTAACGAAATCGATGAAATGTTCTTGTGGGTAGACTATGTTGTTAATGAATATTGTTTTTGAAGATTATATTTGCACTTTAGACCTACCCAACTGACCAACAAGTGTTTTTAGGTTACTCCTGCTGTCTTGTCTGCAACATCAATGTTCGTGGCCGGAGAAGTAAGGCTCAGCAAACACATTTGAATTTATATGCTACAGGTGAGTCCACAAGACCTTCATCCATCCCATGCATTTAATTTCCTCGTCGATCATGCATTTATTTTGGTTCTTGGATTCATTGTGATGCATTTATAACCAAAAGTGATTCTTTGTTATGCATTTAATGGGTAAGTTCCTCCGTAAAAGTGATTATTTGAGCATATACAGTTGGAGTTGGCTTATTTTATATGCAAGTTTCAATTTTTTTAGGATTATGTATGATCAATGATTTCCGTCTATATATAGGAATTCTACTATGGATCACAGTTGGATAAATGCTTTACGAACGAGTGTTGAATATCAGAATGGGGTGAGGGAATTTATAGAATTTGCTAAACAAAATGCCCATGATGATAGGGGAAGTTTTATTGCCCTTGTGTAAAATGTTTGAATGATACTCGACTAAGTCCTGAAGTTATACACACACATTTAATTTGTCACGGATTTTGTAAGACTTATACAATATGGGTATGGCATGGTGAAAAAATGCCAAGTGGGTCTCAACATGGGAAGTGGCCTTTAATGATAATGACACGGATATGGATGATCGCATAGAGGACATTATCCGTGATGTAGGAGAAGAGGCTTTTGAGCGATCACATGCATATGGTAATATGTGCAGTGATGCAGAGACGCCGCTATACCCTAGGTGTAAAAAATACCAATTGTTGAACGTTGTATTGAAATTGGTAAGCTTGAAGGCACGTCATGGATGGAGCGACAAGAGTTTTTCAGAATTTCTTGAGGCTTTTAAGGACATGCTTTCGGATGATAATGTGTTGCCTCATCGCTACTATGATGCTAAGAAAATACTTTGTCCACTGGGGATGGAGTACAAAAAGATCCATGCATACCCGAATGATTGCGTACTGTATAGAAAAGAGTTTGAAGAGAAGCAGAGTTGTCCGATATGTGAAACCCCACAGTACAAGTCAGATAAGGGGCCTGCAAAAGTGTTGTGGTATCTTCCAATCATACCAAGGTTCAAGCGGTTGTTTGTGAATGAAAATGATGCAAAAAATCTGAGGTGGCATGCAGATGAGAGGATTTCGGATGGACAGCTTCGACATCCGGCCGATTCTTCTCAATGGAAGAAAATCGATCAATTATTTCTGAACTTCGGCGAAGAACCTAGGAACCTCAGGCTTGCCCTTAGCATGAATGGCATGAATCCCTATGGAAGCCTTAGCAGCATACATAGTTCATGGCCTGTACTCCTAATTATTTACAACTTATCTCCTATGTTATGCAAAACGAAAGTACATCATGCTGTCTATGTTGATTTCGGGACCAAAACAACCCAGAAATGACATCGATGTTTACCTTGAGCCCTTGATCGAAGACTTGAAGGAGTTGTGGGAAGAAGGTGTCGATGTTTTTGACTCTTTCAAGAAGGAGGTCTTTAAAATGAGAGCCATGATTTTTTGTACTATAAACGACTTTCCAACATATGGGAACCTGTTAGGGTATAGTGTAAAAGGCCATAAAGCATGTCCGGTTTGTGAATAAGGCACACGCTACCATTAACTTCAACTTGGAAGGAAGACGGTGTATCTTGAACATAGGAGATTTCTTAGACGGGGCCACCCATATCGTCGATTAAAGAAGGCCTTTTTTGGTGGCCAAGAGTATGACGAAGCTCCGGTGGCATTGACTGGGAAGCAAGTGTATGAAAAGGTTAAAAATATCAGTGTCATCTTCGGTAAGACTGGAAAGAGTAGAAAAAAAACAAATATATGGAAGAAGAGATCTGTATTCTTCGATCTTCCATATTGGCGCAATCTTGATGTGAGACACTGTATTGATGTCATGCATGTGGAGAAAAACGTATGTGATAGTATTGTTGGCACGCTTCTCAACATACAAGGTAGTTCGAAGGATGGTGTGAAGGCAAGATTGGATTTGCAAGCAATGAGAATACGCGAAGACTTACATCCAAGGCCATATGGGAAGAGAACTTATTGTCCCCCGGCTTCTCATACTTTGTCTAAGGATGAGAAACAAAGCTTTTGTGAGTGTTTACATGGCACAAAAGTTCCCTCAGGGTGTAACACCCCAACTTCTATAATATGGGTTCAAGTATGTATTAATGTATTAACGAGGAATTCTGAATCGTACTTGAAGCATTTATCCCCGAAGGTCATAGTATAAGTTATTTAAGAACACTAAGGTGAAAAACCATTGGTTATTATTCAATGGAATTGACTAAGTCAAAATAAGAAGAAACTATGACCAATTATGTAGTAACTTGTGCATGAAGTAAACTCGGGAACCGAAGTCGGAGTAATGTACAAGAAACCAAAAGACATTATTCGGACGTGAACATTGACCTGTGGGACAGGGTATGCGTGTTCAACTAAGGAAGAGAGAGAGAATATGTGTCCGGACCAAGTAGAGAGAAAATTCAGTGAGAGTAGTGCTACGGCAGACACGTGGTGTTTCGGGGTCAGAAGTTGGATTTTCGGTAGCACCAAGTATGAGGTAATTATGAGACCTTAAAATATAAATTTCTTGCTCCCCATGAATAAGGAAAAACGTGCAGCCACCTCAGGGGAAAAGGAACGAATGATCGGGGTCCACACAAGTCCAGTCGAAGGGCACAAATTACGAGGAAAGGTGTAACCGGCAAATAGGGACGAAGCAGGACCGGTTAGGACTTACCGGAGCCGGGCCCAGGCCCAGGACACTGAGGGGGACGAAATTTTAGTGGGCCTAGAGGATAAATAAAAGGTCATGTCATATAATTATGAAGAGAGAGAAAGTCACATCAAGTAATTATGATGAGAGATAAAGAATAAAATAACCCGGGGACCACATCTTTTGAAATTGACATGACAATGAAATGGCTTGTAATTATGACTCATAAAGAGAATTTATGGCTGATCTAAGGGCAGATTTGGTGGGCCCCATTGGTTGGAAGAAGAACACGCAAAATGACCGTTTTACCCTTGCACCCAAAAACCTACGTTTAGTACCAATAAAAACCATCATTAAGGGCAATCTTGGAAACCTTATTTGGGCATATTTAGGACGTCCCATAAGGCCAATAATTCTCTAGAATTCTTGAGAATTCAATTAATAAATCATATTTTAATGCCAAAACACTCTTTTGTCCAATGAATAATCATGAAACTTGGGTAAAAGCTTTCACCCTTGAGGCCTATAAATAGGACACTTTCCCTCCACTTTCCATCAGCCCAAGCATGAAATTGAGGTGTGGAGGGAGAGGTTCCATCTGAAGGATTCGGCCCAAGGGAGGAGGAAAGCGTCCGCAACCGAAATTCTGAGGTAAGTCCCCTAAACCGGCAACCAAGCTACTTTCATTTCTGCCCTATGGTATTTCGTGGAAATTTAGTATGATTTCCATATTTTTAAGGTCTTATATGAGTCCAGAGGGTTTTTTTTTTTGTGTGGGGACAAGAGGGATCACTTTTTTCTAACTCAAAAAGCTCAAGTCTTTATTATCCGAAAATCTGTCGGTCCTTACGGTTTCTGGACAGTGAGGGAAAAACGATGGTGTTGAAGTTGTAAATGGATTTTGTTTACTTTTAAATTTTATATGGTGAAATTAGACATCCAGGGGATGATTTTGGTATAACATTTTGTGTTCTTTGGATTTTCCAACTGAGAGTTATTTAAGATTTAAAATGACCTAAAAACATGGACTCCGTTTCGGACCAGTGGCTAAGATGTGTGAATATTTGAAGTACTCAAACCCAGATGAAGTTGATAATTATTTTTCCTATACAATATACATACTAAGGGTTCTAATGCCACTGATTCTATGTCAATACGATTTTTATAGAATTTATTAAAAATCGGAAAATTAAGGTCATAAATTCTGGAGATTCTGGTGTTATGCGAATTCTTGGAAACTTGAAGTAAAGTTTGAATGGGTGATTGAAAACATGATGTTTGACTGTATTTAGGGTGATAGTTCGTGTGGCATACATACTCAGTACCAAGTGGAGAGTTTGCGAATTACGAGAAGTGCCAGGTAGTAACTGTTGACTTACATACTCTATGTTGTTTTTGCATGTATGTTTTATCATGATGTAGGACATCGGGCTGCAGTGCCTATTGGACTGCGTGTCCTTAGGTTTCTGATGCAGTACCGAGATCGGGCTATGGTACTTATTGGACTGCGTGTCCTTGGGGTTCTACTACAGTACCGAGGGCATGTAGGATCGGGCTGTAGTACCTATTGGACTGTGTGTCCTTAGGGATTTGCTACAGTACCGAGATGTATGAGGTAGGTAGGGCCTATGTGACTGTGTGTTCATAGGTGGCTACTGAGACCTTACCTGGTTGTGATTTGCATTGCATGCATTGTATACATACTATATTTGAGTCTAACAGTTACTCTGGGGTTCAACTTTGAACTCCAGACCACTTTGGAGGAACAGGGGAAAGGCAGTAGCAGTCAGCAGTCTGGTGAAGGTAGGGCGTGTTGCAGATAAGAAGAAGATCTAGGGAATGCCCTTATGATTTTGTAATATGATATTTTGAATATTTAACGTTAATAATTTTGGGATGACTGTAATTAACTCTTCGGAGACTTACATGCTACTTTTTGTATGCACGTTTATCAGTATATTAAACATGTCCAACAGGATCCCGTGCTCTGCTGTGCTAACTCTGAGATAAGCTAATTGGTCTAAGTAATAAGGGAAAGTGATTAAATAAAAAGGAATCCCTCTAACCCGCCACCCGAAAGGGCGAGGCCGGTAGGGGTGTAACAGTTTGGTATCAGAGCCCGGTTGGACAGTACTGATAAACAGTTGTATAAGGTGGTAAGAAGTACTAACTAAGTTTTGGGTGATTGAAGTAGGGAAATGGATCGAAGGTTTGGACGGGTGTACCAAAGGAGGGGAGCACGCAGAAGCGGAGCTCAGGAACCGGCTAGGCATCAAGGAAACCTACCTTCCTTTGAATTCCCGCCAGCTAGCGCACCCATGCCTACGCACATGATACCAGCACCTCTGCCATCGCTTGTTCCCAACCCTAGCCCAGTAGTGGAGCCAGAACTTGTGATGAATCCTAACCCAATACCCCAGTTTCCACTACCACCCGAGCCTCTTGAGGAAATCAAACAAGAACCCCCAACTCCCCACCAGAACCTGTATCCCCACAAATGATTGGATCTCCCCCTCTTCCTGACCTACCACTTGACCCTGAACTAATATATCAGCTATTCCCATTCTTGGCCCTTAACCCTGAGGATGAGGAAAATCCTGTCGCTCCTCTGGAAATCGTACCTCCGGCCGAGAAAATGCCTGAACTTGAACCTGAGCCTGAGCCGGAACCTGAGTGGGAACCGGAAGAAGAGGAGGAGGAAGAAGAAGATGAAGTAGAGGAGGAGGAGGATGAAGGAGAAGTGGTGGAAGAAATAGAAGAAGGTGATGTGTCTGACATCTCATCCGTTGGAGACAATGAAGAGCTCCTGAATGGGGCAGATGAGTCTGATAATTTGCTTTTCCCCTACGAAATCTATGAAGGCTTATTAATGATAGCCATAGACGAATACCAGGCGGCTTGCATAGAGAGGGGCACCCCAATAGCTCAGTACCGTCGTTATATGGTACGAATGAGGAGCATCTATGATAATAGTAGGGTCAATGGAATAGTTTATCCACTGGAACAGTGGAAGAAGGTACTCTTGTACTTCCTTCCAAGGACTCCAGAATGGATACAACGAATCACTGAGATCATCGAGAGTGAGCAGTACTTTTATTTGGACATCAGGGCTTTCATCGCTCTCGTAGAGATCCGTGTATACCCCTATATGTAAAGCCATGCTGGTAGAAGAATGTAGTAGTTAAAGTGGATATGTAAAATAGTTGTATGAAGTGTATGGGGTAGAAGTAAGTAATGGTAGGAAGGTTAAGGTAGGATTATGTAAGATGTATTATCTACTATGAAGTATTGTATGGATGCCAGTATTAATGGAAGTATGGTTATTTTAATTGTTCATGTCCTAGCACCCCATTAAATCTTTATTTGCAGAATGGTTATTTACTCGACATTTGCTATGTTGTAGCTAAAGATGCATCGAAGAAGTACAAGGGCGAGAAGGGAGCCCGAACAGAACCCAGAACCTAATGAAACCCAACAAATGATGGCTATGCTGCAAGAACAAAACAACATGATACAGCAGATGAGGACTGAGTTGAATGAATTAAGAGCTCGTCGAGATCAAGAACAAGAACAAGAAGAAGATGTTGACGAGGAAAATGGTAACAATGACGAGGAAGAATAGGGGGATGAGCATCATCAAGCTCGACGGGGAAATGGAAATATCGAGACTCTGCTATATTGGGTCTCTAAATTTTGTAAACAGAATCCCCCAACATTCCGCGGACTGTTTGACGCAGCGGAAGACTGGATCCTACGCCTCGAGAAAATCTTACAGGTGCTCGGATGTCCTGAAGAAAGAAAGGCACAGCTTGCCATCTACAAGCTCGAGGGTGATGCTGATCGTTGGTGGAGGAATACTGAGTCTGCCCTCCGTGCCCTAAACGTCCCTGTCACTTGGGAGTTATTTCAAATAAAGTTTAATGAACAATATCAGCCTCCTTCCATTAGGATCGCAAGGGAATCAGAGTTCTTAAGCATCAAACAGGGAGATAGTGAGCCTTTTGAAGATTATTATGCCAGGTTCACTCGCCTTTCAAGATACTCTGCTTATCATCAAAATCCCAATGCAGAAAGCAGTATGGCTGATATCCTCCTTCGAGGATTGAAGTATGAGTTGAGGGAGAAACTGATAGCGAGACAATTCCGCTTTTTGAGCCAAGCAGTGGAGGAATGTAGGATCGTAGAAAGGAACCTTAAAGACCTACGAGCCTCTCAAAGTTTCTCTGGTCGCGGGGACTCTAGCCGCGGAGGTTCATCTCAGAAACGGAAGGGGCAATGGTTCGGCAACCGTGGCAAAAACAAGAAATTTACTAAACCAGGAAATCAGGGTTACGAAAAGCCGAGGGAGGCCGAAAAGTGCTACAAGTGTGGAAAGACCCATCTCGGGACTGATTGCAAGGGACAAACTGTCTGCTTCCATTGCCATAAGCCCGGACACTTGAAATGGAACTGCCCACAGCTGAAGACGGAGCCGAGACCCCAGAACCAAGGTAGAGTCTTTGCAATGACCAGGGAGGAGGCCCAGAAATCCCCTGAAATGATTCAAGGTATGATCCTAATCTATGGACACCCATTGCATGCATTATTCGATACTGGTGCAAGTCATTCATTCATTGCATGCGACTGTGTGGCACGCTTAAAATTAGATGTCCATAAGTTACCATATAATTTGCTTGTAACTACACCCTTAGGGGTTAAAGCTAAGACCATTGATGTGTGTTCGAATTGCGTGGTAACTGTGAATGGGCGCGAGTCTACGATTGATCTAATATGCTTGCCTCTACGGGAGATTGATGTGATATTGGGCATGGATTGGCTAGCGGCTAATAATGTGATGATGGACACTAGAAGTAGAAGGATCATCTATCCAGAGTCTTCACAAAGCTTTAGTAAGGAAGTTATACTTGGTTTTCTTTCGTAGATGAAGCGGAGGAGTCTATCAAGCAAGGCTGCCATGGATATATGGTATTCTTCTCAGTGCAGGAAGAATCTAAACTCTCCCTAGATCAAATACCTGTCGTAAAGGAATTCCCTGATGTATTCCCTGATGACATCAGTGGACTACCACCAGAGAGGGAAGTCGAGTTCGCGATTGAATTAATGCCGGGTACTGGACCTATTTCTAAGGCACCTTATAGGATGGAACCCAATGAGATGGCGGAATTGAAGAAGCAAATCGAAGAGTTACTTGAAAAAGGATTTATCCGACCAAGTGTTTCGCCATGGGGAGCTCCAGTCCTGTTCGTGAAAAAGAAGGACGGGAGTCTGCGACTTTGCATTGATTACAGAGAATTAAACAAGGTGACGATAAAGAACAAGTATCCACTCCCCAGGATCGATGATCTTCTGGATCAACTATCTGGCTCTTGTGTGTTTTCAAAGATAGATTTACGGTCCGGATACCATCAGCTGCGGGTCAAGGCTGAGGACATTCCGAAGACCGCATTCAGGACCAGATATGGGCATTATGAGTTTCTGGTAATGCCCTTTGGGTTGACAAATGCACCTGCTATCTTCATGGACTATATGAACCGGGTATTCCGCCCCTATTTAGATCAGTTTGTGGTAGTATTTATCGATGACATACTGATCTATTCAAAGAGTGAAGAGGAGCATGAGAACCATCTGCGTCTGGCATTGAAGACTCTAAGGGAGAAACAGCTCTACGCTAAGTTGAGCAAATGCAAATTTTGGCTCTCGGAGGTCAAGTTCTTGGGTCATGTGATCTCCAAAGAAGGGGTTGCAGTGGACCCTAGTAAAGTGGAAGCAGTACTAGATTGGAAGAGACCAGAATCTGTGTTTGAGATTCGCAGTTTTCTGGGTCTTGCGGGGTATTACCGCCGCTTTATACAGAACTTTTCCTGGATTGCGTCACCATTGACGAAGCTCACCAAAAAGAACCAGTCATTTGTATGGGATGCTCAATGTGAGGAGAGCTTCCGTGTGCTGAAGGAGAGGCTTACGACGGCACCTGTGTTGATTATCCCAAATCCGAGTGAGACCTTTACGGTCTACAGTGATGCAAGTTTGCAGGGATTGGGATGTGTCCTGATGCAGCAGGGCAGAGTTGTGGCCTATACCTCTCGTCAGCTGAAGCCTCATGAGTTGAATTACCCTACACATGACTTGGAGCTGGCAGCAATAGTGTTTGCTTTGAAGATATGGCGACATTATCTGTATGGTGCTAATGTTGAGTTGTACTGTGACCACAAGAGCCTAAAGTATCTGTTTGACCAAAAAGAGCTGAATATGAGACAACGCAGATGGATGGAGTTGCTTAAGGATTTTGACTTAGAGATCAAATATCACCCGGGTAAAGCTAATGTCGTGGCAGATGCATTAAGTAGGAAAGTAATGCGGGTAGCGTCCATGATGATAGCAGAGCAAAAGCTTATCGAGGATTTCAGGGATTTGAGTCTGTCCAGACAGATCGTGATGAATAGAGGTAAATTCCCTGGAGCCTATATTGCTAATCTCCTTGTTAGTCAAGAGGATAATAGCTTAAGAACAGAGATAGCAGAAGCTCAGGGGCAAGATGAGTTGGCACAGTCCATTCGGGAAAAGGTAGCTCGTGGCAAACTAACGGAGTATAATATTTCACCAAATGGACTAGTTCGGTATAAGGAGAGAATCTATGTGCCACCAATAGAAGAGTTGAGGAAAAAGATACTGGATGAAGCACATAAGAGCAGGTATACCATTCATCCAGGGGCAGTAAAGATGTACCAAAATCTAAAGACAGAGTTCTGGTGGCCAGGAATAAAGAACGATGTAGTCAAGTATGTTGCCAAATGTCTAACTTGCCAGAAAGTTAAGATTGAACACCAACGACCGGGAGGTTTGTTGCAAGGAATCGGGATTCCTGAATGGAAATGGGAAGAAGTTACCATGGATTTTGTAGTAGGCCTTCCTAAGATAAGGCACTATGATGCTATTTGGGTGATTGTGGATCGGTTTACAAAATCGGCACACTTTATCCCTATAAGTGTAAATTATTCTCCGGAAAAGTTGGCGGAGATCTATATCAAAGAAATTATACGACTCCATGGTACACCGAAGAGTATCATCTTTGATAGAGATTCCCGATTCACTTCCCGATTCTGGCAAGCATTACATGAGGCAATGGGGACGAAGCTGAAGTTCAGTACAGCCTATCACCCCCAGACTGATGGCCAATCAGAGAGGACAATCCAGACGTTAGAGGATATGTTGCGAGCCTGCGTTTTGGATTTCAAGGGTAGTTGGGATCGGTATCTACCCTTAGCAGAATTTGCTTACAACAATAGCTACCATTCCAGTATACAGATGGCCCCTTACGAGGCATTGTGTGGGAGGAAATGCAGATCACCCCTAGGATGGACAGAACTATCAGAAAGGAAGCTGTTCGGACCTGAGATGGTTGATGAAATGTCTGAGCAGATTAGCTTGATTCGAAAGAGGCTCCTGGCAGCACAAAGCAGACAGAAGAGTTACGCGGATAAAAGAAGGAGACTTCTAAAGTTTAAAGTGGGGGATCATGTATTTCTGAAGGTATCTCCTGTCACTGGAATCGGTAGAGCGATAAAGCGGAGAAAACTAAGCCCTCGTTATATTGGTCCTTTTGAGATACTAGCAGAACGAGGACCCGTGGCATACCAATTGGCGCTACCACCGAACCTCAGTAGGCTACACAATGTCTTTCACGTTTCCCAACTAAAGAAGTATCAACCGGCCCCAGAGCATGTTTTGGAATATGAAGATGTGGATGTCCAAGATAATCATACCTTCGTGGTAGAACCTGAACAAATTATTGGTCATCAAGAGAAGCAGCTTCGACGGAAGAGCATTCCCTCTGTCAAGGTAATTTGGAAAGGATTATCTCCGAGGGAAGCAACTTGGGAGACAGTTGAAGAAATGAAGAAGCGTTATCCTGATTTTATGGCTAAGAATATGGTTGATGTATAGCTAAATTTCGAGGACGAAATTTATTTTTAGGGGGGAAGAAATGTAACACCCCAACTTCTGTAATATGGGTTCAAGTATGTATTAATGTATTAACGAGGAATTCTGAATCGTACTTGAAGCATTTATCCTCGAAGGTCATAGTATAAGTTATTTAAGAACACTAAGGTGAAAAACCATTGGTTATTATTCAATGGAATTGACTAAGTCAAAATAAGAAGAAACTATGACCAATTATGTAGTAACTTGTGCATGAAGTAAACTCAGGGGAACTGAAGCTGGAGTAATGTACAAGAAACCAAAAGACATTATTCGGACGTGAACATTGACCCTGTGGGACAGGGTATGCGTGTTCAACTAAGGAAGAGAGAGAGAATATGTGTCTGGACCAAGTAGAGAGAGAAAATTCAGTGAGAGTAGTGCTACGGCAGACACGTGGTGTTTCGGGGTCAGAAGTTGGATTTTCGGTAGCACCAAGTATGAGGTAATTATGAGACCTTAAAATATAAATTTCTTGCTCCCCATGAATAAGGAAAAACGTGCAGCCACCTCAGGGAAAAGGAACGAATGATCGGGGTCCACACAAGTCCAAATCGAAGGGCACAAATTACGAGGAAAGGTGTAACCGGCAAATAGGGACGAAGCACGCAGGACCGGTTAGGACTTCCCGGAGCCGGGCCCAGGCCCAGGACACTGAGGGGACGAAATTTTAGTGGGCCTAGAGGATAAATAAAAGGTCATGTCATATAATTATGAAGAGAGAGAAAGTCACATCAAGTAATTATGATGAGAGATAAAGAATAAAATAACCCTGGTTTAATCTGGACCACATCTTTTGAAATTGACATGACAATGAAATGACTTGTAATTATGACTCATAAAGAGCATTTATGGCTGATCTAAGGGCAGATTTGGTGGGCCCCATTGGTTGGAAGAAGAACACGCAAAATGACCGTTTTACCCTTGCACCCAAAAACCTACGTTTAGTACCAATAAAAACCATCATTAAGGGCAATCTTGGAAACCTTATTTTGGGCATATTTAGGATGTCCCATAAGGCCAAGAATTCTCTAGAATTCTTGAGAATTCAATTAATAAATCATATTTTAATGCCAAAACACTCTTTTGTCCAATGAATAATCATGAAACTTGGGTAAAAGCTTTCACCCTTGAGGCCTATAAATAGGACACTTTCCCTCCACTTTCCATCAGCCCAAGCACGAAATTGAGGTGTGGAGGGAGAGGTTCCAGCTGAAGGATTCGGCCCAAGGGAGGAGGAAAGCGTCCGCAACCGAAATTCTGAGGTAAGTCCCCTAAACCGGCAACCAAGCTACTTTCATTTCTGCCCTATGGTATTTCGTGGAAATGCAGTATGATTTCCATATTTTTAAGGTCTTATATGAGTCCAGAGGGTTTTTTTGTGTGGGGACAAGAGGGATCACTTTTTTCTAACTCAAAAAGCTCAAGTCTTTATTATCCGAAAATCTGTCGGTCCTTACGGTTTCTGGACAGTGAGGGAAAAACGATGGTGTTGAAGTAGTAAATGGATTTTGTTTACTTTTAAATTTTATATGGTGAAATTAGACATCCAGGGTATGATTTTGGTGTAACATTTTGTGTTCTTTGGATTTTCCAACCGAGTGTTATTTAAGATTTAAAATGACCTAAAAACATGGACTCCGTTTCGGACCAGTGGCTAAGATGTGTGAATATTTGAAGTACTCAAACCCAGATGAAGTTGATAATTATTTTTCCTATACAATATACATACTAAGGGTTCTAATTCCACTGATTCTATGTCAATACTATTTTTATAGAATTTATTAAAAATCTGAAAAGTAAGGTCATAAATTCTGGAGATTCTGGTGTTATGCGAATTCTTGGAAACTTGAAGTAAAGTTTGAATGGGTGATTGAAAACATGATGTTTGACTGTATTTAGGGTGATAGTTCGTGTGACATACATACTCAGTACCAAGAGGAGAGTTTGTGAATTACGAGAAGTGCCAGGTAGTAACTGTTGACTTACATACTCTATGTTGCTTTTGCATGTATGTTTTATCATGATGTAGGACATCGGGCTGCAGTGCCTATTGGACTGGGTGTCCTTAGGTTTCTGATGTAGTACCGAGATCGGGCTGTGGTACCTATTGGACTGCGTGTCCTTGGGGTTCTACTACAGTACCGAGGGCATGTAGGATCGGGCTGTAGTACCTATTGGACTGTGTGTCCTTAGGGATTTGCTACAGTACCGAGATGTATGAGGTAGGTAGGGCCTATGTGACTGTGTGTTCATAGGTGGCTACTGAGACCTTAGGAGGGATAGGTGGTTAGGGTTTGGCCACCCTAACTACTGAGGCCCTTGAGCGCGCTGTTCCAAAGGGCTTGTCTTGACCAGGCGGTCCTGCGGAGAGGCTACATGCCGGTTACTTGTGCTAGTAAGGCAGGTTATGTTTATTTTCCTGGTTGTGATTTGCATTGCATGCATTGTATACATACTGTATTTGAGTCTAACAGTTACTCTGGGGTTCAACTCTGAACTCCAGACCACTTTGGAGGAACAGGGGAAAGGCAGTAGCACGATCTGGTGAAGGTAGGGCGTGTTGCAGATAAGAAGAAGATCTAGGGAATGCCCTTATGATTTTGTAATATGATATTTTGAATATTTAACGTTAATACTTTTGGGATGACTGTAATTAACCCTTCGGAGACTTACATGCTACTTTTTGTATGCACGTTTATCAGTATATTAAACATGTCCAACAGGATCCCGTGCTCTGCTGTGCTAACTCTGAGATAAGCTAATTGGTCTAAGTAATAAGGGAAAGTGATTAAATAAAAAGGAATCCCTCTAACCCGCCACCCGAAAGGGCGAGGCCGGTAGGGGTGTAACCCAGGGTATTCTTCAAATTTTAAGAAGCTTGTCTCGATGAAGGACTTGAAATTAGTAGGCCAAAAGTCTGATGATTGTCATGTCTTGATGCAACAACTACTCCCAGTAGCTTTTCGAGGCATCGCCGAATATGATCTTCGGGTTGTTTTGACTAGACTTTGTTTCTTCTTCAATGCAGTTTGTAGTAAAGTTTGCGAGATTGAAAAGTTGGATGAATTGGAGAATGAAGGATATCTTATCTTGTGCCACCTTGAGAAGCTTTTTGTTCCTTCATTTTTTGACATCATGGTTCATCTAATTGTTCATCTAGTGAGGGAGATAAGGTTGTGTGGCCCTATCCATTTACGGTGGATGTACCCTATTGAAAGATCTATGAAAGTCCTAAAAGGGTATGTGAAGAACGCATACCGGCCAGAAGCATCAATTGTTCAGAAATATGTTTCTGAAGAGGCCATGGAATTCTGTCAAAATTATTTGGCCAAAGTAAGACATATTGGGCTTCCAAAACGTCAGCATGCTGAAGGGGGTAGACGAGGGGCTTCGGTAAAGAGTGTGTGAAAGTGGGCTAAATCACCAAGAGGGGGTGAATTGGGTGAAAGTGGAGCTGAATCACCAAGGGGGGTGAATTGGGGATTCTCAAAAACTTTTCGGACTACTCTGTTTTTGAATGATAAAACTGAAGTAAAACAGAGTATAGAGTAGAGAAGCAAGACACAAGGATTTATACTGGTTTGGTCCAATCTCTTGACCTACGTCCAGTCCCCAGACTCTCTGGGATTTCTCACTATTAAGATTGATTACACACTCTGCACTCAAGAGTAATTCTCTCTCTAGAACTTACTCCCCCTTACAAGTTGTAATCAATAACCCAATCTCCAAGTCCCCTTGACTTGAGATACTTTGCAATAAATGATTTACAATCAAGAAAACTCTCTCTAAGAGTAGATAAGATAAACACTGAAGAATGAATGTATCAATAGATACTTTACACAAGAAAACTCAAAGAGTAGTTGACACTTTTAATGATTTTCGTTCTTGCACAGATTAGTTGTTGAGAGGAATTGAATGCATCTTTATTTATAGCTAGAGATCATTAAATGACCGTTGTAAATCCTCATATAACCGTTGGAGACATTAGAGGATGATTAGTGAAGGTTTTGGTCTTCTTCTCTCTCTACTCTTTGGTTAATCCAACTTTGCAGAATATCAGAGTTGACTTCTTGACAATTAATCCGTTGGAGAAGCAGATGCTGGATGTAGAAAGAAAACATTAACTTCTACAAAACGTGTGGAGAATGTTTGTCCAAAAGCATGCAATGTTTCTACACTCTTCATTTAATGTGCTTACATGCTTTATGCTTTATGCTTTTTGCTTAATCTCCATTTAATCCTATCTAAATCATCTGAAACTCACTAACAAACTGATTAAACATAGTTAAGAATAGTAATGAGTGATGATATAGAGTATTGAGATCAAACACAAACATTTCGCAAATTCGTTCAGTTCGAAATTCAAATTCTGCGATGCAAACTTGAGTCAGTTCTTCCAAACTCGAGTTTTCATGCTTCAGTGAACTTTCAGTAAAAGATCGAAACTCGAGTTTCAAAACCTTAACTCGAGTTTTCTCATTTCAGAGACAAACATCGCGATTTGGCATTTGGAAATGTTTTGTGAACAGTGCAAAACTCGAGTCATTAAGTGACTAACTCGAGTTTTGGACTTTCGATGAGAAATTAAGTTTTAGTCCAAAACCTCAAAACTGGAGTTTCCAAATCAAAACTAGAGTTTTTCAAATTTCAAATTTAGCAGAGCTTCTCTGCCTGGCCAAAACTTGAGCTTTCCAAACTTAACTCGAGTTTTCACATTCTTTGAAAACTATGTAATCTTTTTTGTAAAGCCGAAACTCGAGTTTCCAAACTAGAACTCGAGTTTCCTCGTTTATGAGAAAACATTGAAAGACTTTGTCGAATTGAAGAATGGAGTTTTCACAAGGTTAGAGTCGAGCATTGTTCTCTGATGATGCAAACTCGATTTTTCAAAGTAAACTCGAGTTTCCATAAAACGTTGGAAACTTAGAGAACTCTTAGTATAGCCTAAACTCGAGTTTCCAAATAGAAACTAGAGTTTTGGTATCTTTGAAACACTTGGTTGCTCTCTGTCTTGTCAAAACTCGAGTTTTCTAAATCAAACTCGAGTTTCCTTTGTCTGTGAAAAACTTGAAGGCTCTTTGTATGGCCAAAACTCGAGTTTTCAAATCCTAACTCGAGTTTGCCTTTCTTTGTAAAAACTTGAGCTCTTCTCTGTCAGGCCAAAACTCGAGTTTCCAAACTGAAACTCGAGTTTGCCTTTGACAGTAAGTTTTTCAACTTACAAAGACAAACTTTATCTGTGTTTACAATTGTCCGTTATCATCAAAACCAATAGAGAACAAACATTCCCCCCCTTTTTGATGATGACAACACTTGTAAACCAGAGTTGCTTCTTGTTTCAAAAGATTTAAGATTTAAAAAATTTCACAAATTGGTTTGAAACATGATAGTTTAAGACAGTTATGCATTTGAATAATTGTATCACATAAATATAGCAGAAGCGATTGAAACATAACACAATTAGACCATTGCATTTGAATTTACGACTTGTTCATAACAACAACATATACAATCATAAATGCAAACCAGAATTCTTCAACAGAAATGCTGAAAAATAGAAACAGAACAACTAACACAAATAAAATAACAAACTAAGCAAGTTAAAACTCCAAAATCTAAACTCCTTCAACTCAAGACTGCTCTGATTTCTTCTCTGGTTCTTCTCCCCCTTTGTCATCAGCAAAAGAGGATGGAGCTGAGACAGATGGTTCATCTAAAGGGGTAGAGAACTTGACAGTTGAGGCAGGGGATGAAATTGGGATTGGAGAAGCAAGTGGTGTTTGGAGAATTTCAGTGGTTGGAGAAGGAATAGGTGCAATGGTAGGGGCTACGGTAGTGGTGAAGGTAAATGGTGGTGAGACAGGAGGGGAGGATAATTCAAATTTCAATCCAGTCGGAGTCCCAAATCCAGAAGGAGAACCCGTATCGAGTTTCTTGATAAGAGCATTCAGACGATTATCCATTCGTTCTTGAGAAACAATCAAGGTATCCATCTTAGCATCATGATCAACCATGTGGCCAGAAAGGTTTTGCAAGTCGGCCTTCATTGCTTCTTGGGTATCAACCACATCTGAATTTCCCTTCATTACTTCTTGAGTGAGACGAGTAACTTCCAGTTGGATTCGAGTAGCCATATCCTCAAAAGCCTTATCCACAATTGCTTGAACTCTTGCATCAAAATCAAGTGGGAAGGAGGACTGAGGTGGAGCAGATTGAGCTTCCTGAGCTCGTGATCTTGTAGGCGCTCGAGATTCATCAGAGCCTTCAGGATCAAAGCTAATCCTCATCAAGTTGAGCTGAGCACTTCCAAAGATAGTGGGATATTTCATAGAATCAGGTGCACCCACATACCAGATTTTATGATAAAACAGGATGACAGACACAAGGGAAGGAAAAGAAATATGTGAAGGCTTCCTAGATGAAAATATGAAATTGACAATCTCTTGAAATATCCAATGGCCGAGATTGATGGCAACTTTATTCACGATAGTAGCAAAACGTGAATAATCTTTGTTTGCAAAGTGGGTGAAGTTTCCACCCTTCTGAATCATGTTCCTAGAATAAATATACCATAGGACTCGATGAATAGGTGGCATAGACACAGGAGTGAAAGATAGATTTACCAATTGATTTTCAGGAATATGTTCATTTGGCCTTAGAATTTCAAAAATTTCTTTGTTTGATATGTAACTGTGGGAGGAGGAGGAGGATTGGAGATTTTCATAATAGAGTTTATGACGGCTGCAGATAGAGTGAATTTGACACCCCTAACATGAGTAGAAACTCTTTCTTCTACCAAGTTACGGTCTCTATCCTCTAAATTGTCCAATTCCATATTGAAATAGAACATCTTAGTGACATTAGAACTAAATTGAGCAGTTATAGACAAGAATGATTCATAGGGTTTAAGCCAGGGGGAAAGATCTACATTACAAGTTTCCCTAATCTTGTCTAAATCTACGGAGACTATGGGACAGAATGACTTTTTCGAATAAGTTTCTTTGAAGTTTACAGCTCGATCACCAGTAATGACATGACTTTCAGTGATAAAACCTGGAGGAGCCGAGTCATGGAGATAGATTTCTGATAGAGCATTCAGAATTGTTAATGGATTTTGAGAAGACTGAGAAGGGTTGGAGGCAGCCTTTGATGATCCTTCACCTCTGTGAGTTCGTAGCTTCTTGCGAGGCTGAAATGGTACACCTTCCTTCTGTTTTCCCTTTGTGTCTTCGTGCACAGGTTCAAAAGCACGTTTGGATTGGGTCTAGGATGGTTCCTGAACTGAGACATCTTTAGACTTATGCGAGGAGGAGGATGTATGATATGACAGAACTCCATGGATTCGTCTGTCTATCCCGTGGTGGAATCGATTGGGGACAGTCTTCACCCTCCTAGGTTGAGTGAGAGGAGGTGGTGATGGCGATTCGGTAGAGGCTTCATAATCGGCGTCACCTTGAGTGGTTTTTGCGGTTTTTGCGCGAGCCATGGTTGGTTCGAAGCTTAGAGATGGATTAAGGTTTGAAAATGAAGAAAGATAAAGAGAGAAGTAGGGAAGATGAAGAGAGTAGAGAAAACTCTAGGGAAAACTTGAGTTTTGAGGGAAGTTTAGATGAACAATGAACAGTCAAGTTTAAATAGGCCACGAAATACTGACCTGGACATCAAAAGTGTAGTGTGAACTTTTGAAATTCTGCGACCAAAACTCGAGTTTCCACTTACTGACTCGAGTTTTGTGGATACCTTAATAGGTGTGTTGCTCTCTGTCTGCCCGAAAATCGAGTTTCCACCTGATGACTCAAGTTTCCAGTCTTCAAAGACTCAGGTCTGGCTTTCTGTCTCTTCGAAACTCGAGTTACTCACTTAACGACTCGAGTTTCCAATTTGCTCGAGAAACTTATTTCTCTTCTGGCCCCGACAAACTCGAGTTTTGAAAACAAAACTCGAGTTTGCATCTTGTGACAGCAAACTTCAGGATCCTAACATCCTGCATAAAACATTGCTATGTACTCCGAAGCTTAAGTTAGTGATTAATATTCATCAAAACCATAACTAACATTGAGAAGAAGAGAGAAATACTTACAGCTCATTGGGATTTACCATTCCCAATTCTCTTCTAATGAAATTGAATTGTTCTTTGGCTAAGGTCCTTGTGAAAATGTCAGCAAGTTGCAAGTGTGTGGGGATGAACATTACTTTAATATCTTTCTTTTGCACATGATCTCTGATGAAGTGATGTCTCACATCAATGTGCTTTGTTCTTGTGTGTTGAACTGGATTTTTCGCAAGGCTGATTGTGCTGATTTTGTCACAAAGGATTGGAATCTCTTTCAAATGAACTCCTAGGTTAGATAATTTTTGTCTCACAAGACTTGAGCACAGCAGCTGGAGACAGCAACATACTCGGCTTCGGTTGAAGATACAACCACGGTGGTTTGTTTCTTGCTAAACCATGATACTAGTGAACCTCCAAGGAATTCACACTGTCCACTAGTACTCTTTCTATCAGTCTTATAACCAGCGTGATTAGAATCTGAGTATGCAACCAAAAATTCTTGTTGAACCTTAGGAAACCAGAGACCAAGCTCCTTTGTATCTGAGAGATAGCGAAAAATCCTTTTTACATGCTCAGCATGTGATTCCTTTGGTGCAGCTTGGAATCTTGCACACTTGCCCACACTGAATTGTATGTCTGGTCTACTTGTTGTCAAGTAGAGAAGTGGGCCGATCATCCCTCGATATTTGGTTATGTTGAAATCTTTTTCTTTTTCTTCATCAGCATCTAAAGAAGCGATGGAACTCATTGGTGTGTCAGCACCGTTGCAATGCTCCAGCCCAAACTTCTTGAGCAAATCCCAAAGATATTTTGTTTGTGAAATAAATATTCCATCCTTCCGTTGTTGGATTTGCAGACCAAGAAAATATTTCAACTCTCCCATCATTGACATTTCGAATTCATTCTGCATTTTCTCCGAAAATTCTTTACACAGAGATTCGTTAGTAGAACCAAAAATAATATCATCTACATATATTTGCACAACCAAAATTTCATTAAGCTAGTTATTTTTAATAAAGAGTGTTGTGTTTGTTTTTCCTCTAATGAACCCTTGCTCTAAAAGAAATTTACTAAGTCTTTCATACCAAGCTCGTGGAGCTTGTTTAATAACATATAATGCCTTTTTGAGACGATAAATGTGATCATGATTATGTTAAACTCAATATCTTTGAAAAACGGTGGAACAGTATAATCGAAACCTTCTAAAAATAAGCAACACCCAAAGTCAGCCATTGATAACTCTTGAGATGGTTAAGTCATTTAAACAAGAGATCCGCTTTGATACCAAATGTAAGAACCGGTTGAACCCAAAAGGGGGGGTTGAATTGGGTGAAGTATAAAAACTTAGGAACTTTAAAAATCTTCTTGCAACTCAGTAAAACTAGTTTGTATGACAATAAAGAGTTATAAAGCTATAGACAGTCAGTCAAACATATATGCTGGAAATATAGGAGATTAAGGAAGAGAATATGCAAACTGAGATTTATACTAGTTTGGTCCAATCCTTGACCTACGTCCAGTTCCCAAGCTCCACTTGAGATTTTCAATCCACTATCCTCTTGTTCAATCCGGGCACAAGAGAAGCCTTTACAATCCCACAAGTTCACCCAGGCACTTGTGAAGCCAAATCTCTCACCGAGATATCCCCCTTACGCACCGTAAGGTTACAATCTGTTTCCCACTCAAGATCACCCAATCTTGAGTAACTCTCAGATAAAATGATTAAAATGAATCTTCTCTCTCATAAGTGAATGAATAAACACTAAAGTACAATACGAATCATTTCACTCTCTATGATAAGCTATGTAAGCATTGAGAACAGAGTGTGTATGAGAAAAACATTGGATTCAGAAATTTGGCATTTTGACAGTGTAAGCTCTTGTCATCCTTTTTTTCTGTCTTGAATGTGTCTCTACTTATAGATGAAGATCATTTGACCATTGAGAATATGACCGTTGTGAATAGTAACCGTTGGAGATCAGTTGGAACCAGCCGTTAGAACTTTTGCACAGCTTTTGATGTTCTGACACAAATCTTTCATTTTGAGATTTGCTTCTAATTATTCATTTTAATCATCTGAAACTCACTAACAAATTTATTAAACAAAGTTAAGAATAGTAATGAGTGATGATATTGTAACACCCCGAATTTTGAACCCTGAGAACTAGGAATAAGCCTGAAGTAGGCAGATGACTAAGCCCATTTCAGGAAGATTCCCAAGTATGTCAAGAGTTAGGAAGCCTCTCTGGGACTAAGTAGCTCGGCTATACGGGTTAGTAGACCTTGTATGCATAAGCTGTGGAATTAAGGGGCCAGTGAAAATGGGACACAGAAGGTCTATACGGCGTAAATCCGGTGGAAAGGATGCCACCCAACTATGTCCTGTGGTATAGGGCAATTAGTTGAGTAAAAATATGCCAATATAAGTGAGTACACGACATTTTCAGGGCAGTTAGGTATGCCCTGCGTTTTTGAGAAAACACCGGTATTCATAAAGAAACCCCGAGTAACTCGGGCAGGATCCCAAGCAAGTACCGATAAATTAATTTTAATAAAGTACTGTCATGATGACTAATAATGACATACTTTTGTGTTGGCCAAATAGAATGGTGACACATGTCCCTTCATGATTACAAAAGACAAAGAGTAATGATGCCAGTAGGACACGTGGCGTGTTTGGGTTGGATGTTTGACTTTTTGGCACCACAAAGTACGAGGTAATTATGAGACATTAAAATATGCATTTCTCGCTCCCCAAGAATGATGAAAAACGTGCAGCCACATTAGGGGAAAAGGAATAGTTGATTCAGCCCCACACAAGTCCCACAGAGTGGCAAGAGTTACGAGGAAAGTTGTAACTGGCAAAAAGGAGCTAAGCGGGACCGGTTAGGGTTTTCCGGAGTCGGGCCCAGGCCCCTGGACACAGAAGGAGGACGAAATTGGTGGGCCCAGAGAGAGAGAAAGTGACTTGGAGAGAAAGCCAAAGGTCACATCATGTAATTATGAAGAGAGAGAAAGATAAAATAATCAAAATTATTCTGGACCACACATTTGAATCTGACATGACAAGAGGAATGAGATGTAATTATGACATCACAAGGGTAATTATGACACATCCTAGGGCAGATCAAGTGGGTCCCGTGGGTTGGAAGAAGTGAAGTGCAAATGACCGTTTTACCCCTAGGCCAAAAACCTACAACTAGCAATTCGAGAGACAACTATCAGGGGCAATTTTGGAATCTTATTTTTGATATTGGAATGCGCCACCCATCTGCCCAAAAGAGTTCTCTAGAACCCTTGAGAATCAAGTAAATAAATTATATTTAAACCCGAAGCACCCTTTTAACCAATGGACAATAACCAAAGTTGGATAATAGCCTTCACCCTTGAGGTCTATATAAAGGGCACTCCTCCCTTCATTCTCCACTTTCCTAGAACGAATCCAAGAAGAGGAAGAAGAGGTTCCAGCTGAAGCTCAAGGTCAGGAGGTGAAGAAGGCTATACGCAACCGAAATACCGAGGTAAGTTCTCTAATCGACGACTTGGAGACTCTAGTTTCTGCCCTATGGTATTTTCGTGAGGTTGCAGTAGGATTATCATATTTTTAAGGTTCTCAATGGTTCCATAATTCGTTTTTGTGTGGGTAAAATGGAGATAACCTTTTTCTAAACTCAAAAAGATTAAGTCTTTAATATACGAAAATCTGTCGGTTCTTACGGTTTCTGGACAGTGAGGGAAAAACGATGGTTTTGAAGTAGTAAAGGGATTTTTTTTACTCTGAAATTTTACATGATGAAAGTAGACATCCAGGGGATGATTTTGGTATAACATTTTGTATTATTTGGATTATCCAACCGAGAGTTATTTAAGATGTAAAATGACCTAAAAGCATGGACTCTGTTTTGGACCAGCGACTCGGTTTTGCAGATAATAAAATAATATGAACCCAGAAGACATTCGGAATTATTTTTATGGTAAACTATACATCATAAGGGTTCTAAGGCCACTGATTTCGTATCAATATGATTTTTCTATAATTTATTATAAATCGGCAAAGTTGGGTCAGCGTTTTTGGGAAATCCTGGTGGTAGGCGAAATGCATGAAACTTGCAGCAAAGTTTGAATATGTGATTGAAAGTATAATGTTTTGATGTATCTAGGATGGTAGCACGTGTGTGGGACGTATCTCCAATATCAAGGGGAAGAGTTCATTATTTTGCAAGGCGTGCCAGGTAGTAACTGTTGACTTGCATACTCTATGTTGCTTTTGCATGTGTGTTTTATCATGATGTAGGACATCGGGCTGTAGTGCCTCTGCTACAGTACCGAGATCGGGCTGTAGTACCTATTGGACTGTGTGTCCTTAGGGTTTCTGCTACAGTACCGAAGGCATGTAGGATCGGGCTGCGGTGCCTATTGGACTGTGTGTCCTTAGGGTGTTGCTGCAGTACCGAGATATGTGAGGTAGGTAGGGCCTATGTGACTGTGTGTTCATAGGTTGCTACTGAGGCCTCAGGAGGGGTAGGTGGTTAGGGTTTGGCCACCACTGAGGCCCCTGAGCACGCTGTTTCCGAGGGGCTTGTCTTGACCAGGCGGTCCTACGGAGTTGCTACATGTCAGTTTGTTGTGCCAGAGGCAGGTTTATTGTTACTTCCTGATTGTGATTTGCATTGCATGCATTGTATACATATTGTATATGAGTCTACAGATTACTCGGGGTTCATCTTTGAACTCCAGACTAGTTTCAAAGAAAACAGGTATTAGTTGTTGGGCTGTTCAGGAACAAGGAAGAAAGGGCATGGTGTGGAAGACTGAAGAGATGGGGAATTCCCTATCATGTTTTGTATGCATTTTGGGATGATTGTATTTTATTGTTCAGTATTTATTTTGGACGTTTTTACCCTTAACCCTACGGGGACTTTACTTTGATTATTGTACCTTTACCAGTACATTGTAAGTTGTCCAAACCGATCATATGCTCTGCTGTGTGCACTCTGATGTATATCAAAAGGACTATTTAATGGAGGAAAGGTAATAAGTAAAAGGAATCCCTCTAACCCTCCACCCGAAAGGGCGAGGCCGGTAGGGGTGTAACAGATATGAAGTATCTAGATCCTATATGAAGATTTTGCAAATTCCATAAAACTGATTTTCAAATAGAGCGCTGAAAACTGGAGTTTCCAAATAAAAACTGGAGTTTGTAACTGTTCACTCACGTGCAAACTCGAGTTTTGAAACACAAACTCAAGTTTTGTTCTTTCTTAGGGAAACATTGCTATTGAACTTTGAAGAACATTTTGAAATAGGAGCAAACTCGAGTCATTAAGTGACAAACTCGAGTTTGGGACTTTTTAAAGTGAAAATATGATTAAGTTTACAAAGATCAAACGGGAGTTTCCAAACACAAACTCGAGTTTCTTAAGTTTAAAATAGTGAGAAGCTCTCTTCTTGACACAAACTCAAGTTTTCTCACTCAAACTCGAGTTTCCTCAAAAGATTGGAAACTTGGAAAACTCATAGTGCTCTCGGATTTACATAAACTCGAGTTTACCAATACTAACTCGAGTTTGACTAAGTTTAAATAACTTGAGCACTTCCAAATTATGTGAAACGCTTGATGAGTCTAGATTCATATCAAATTGATTTCACTTCATTTGGTTCTGTATAATGTGAGCTATATCCAGAAAGCCGAGCCTATGTTGAAATGGTTCCAGAATTTCTTGACTCAACTTTTGAGGGCCCTATATCCTTGGTATGAACTCCGTTTTGGTTTTTTAAAATCTTGATGGAATTAATTTTGAGTCTACTTTCATATGCCACTAATTTCAGCTCAATTGGATTTGGAATTTATGAGATACACTCAAAACATCGAGGCCTGGTCTGCTGTGTGGCGTGAATTTCACTGTCAACTTCTACAACTCATAGCGCCTGGATATGAACTCGTTTTGGCTTGAATTTTATATCAAAATGACGCATTGGGAGTCTCGTTTCATACAAAATTGGTTTCACCTCAATCCAATCTCTGGTTTAGGAGATATCATCAAATTATCAGACCTTGCTCATGCTGAACGTGAAACGAAGTAGAACAGAGTTGCTAAGAGAGCTGTAAACTCGAGTTTGTATTTATAAACTCGATTTTTCCTTGTCCAGAGACACCATAGATGCTGAAGACATTACAAACTCGAGTTAGTTATGACAAACTCGAGTTTTGAGTCCAAAACTCGAGTTTTGTGTCCTAAACTCGAGTTTTCTCGTATCCGAGAAGCAAATCACTGCAGCAAGGTAGTAAACTCGAGTTTAAATCTCAGAACTCGAGTTTGCTCATCCAGAACCTCATATTTTCTTGTTTTAACTCCGAATTGAGGCATTCCAACTTCCATTTGATTGTGGAGACTTCTAGTATCAATATAAAAACTTGAATAATGATATTCTCATTCCATTCAACAAGTTCTTCCTTCCTTTCTTCTTCTCTTGATCATTCTCCATAATTCAACTCTTTCTTTCTTTTCTTCTCTTCTTCTCTTGATCATTTTCTGTCATTCAACTTGGACTCATCATTCTCAGCAAGTTCTACCTTCTTCAATATCTCCTCTTCTTCTTGAACTTGACATTCTGTCCAATTTCTTCTTTTTGAATTCAACTTGACATTCTCTCCAATTTCTTCTTTCTGAATTCAACTTGGAATTCTTGAACTTGACATTCTCTCCAATTTCTTCTTTCTAAAATCTCTTATCTACTTCTTGATCTATAATTCAACTTGGACTAATCTACATTAAATATAGTAGTTAGTCAATGTAGAAGATAAATATATCATACAAATTTTTTGCTCTTAATGATGGTATCTATATAAGATATCATCAAAACTAATCAAATCTAACAATCGTATCTTAGATTTAATTTCAATTGAGATATCGTATCTCAGATTTAATTAAATAGATAGATATCATATCTCTGATTTAATTTATGAAGATAAATTAAATCAACTGGTTTTTAATTCGGAAAAATAAATAGATTAGATTAGATCTGTTGATTTAATTAAAATTATTTAATCGAATTCAAATTTCAAAATTAATTAAGATTAATTTTGAATATTTAATCCGGCTCATTAAGGTTTGAAAACTCTATTAGATAATAATGAGTAAGTCGTATTAGATGTGTCGTGTGAAAGAAAAAAGCCCTAGAACATACGGAGAAAATTTAAAGGCGCTAGCACGTGAAAGACAGAATATCACCAAGAGGGGGGTGAATTGGGGATATAAAATTTTCACCAAAATATACTCTGTAGATGCGAGCGATAACAGAGACGAACAGAGTGAAGAATAGAAAGGTTGAACACAAGAGATTTATACTGGTTCGGTTTAAATCCTTGACCTACGTCCAGTCCCCAGACTCTCTGGGATTTCACTAACTTAAATGATTACACACTCTGTAACTCTTGGAGCAATTCTCTCACTAGAACTCACTCCCTCTTACAAGTTGTAATCAAGTATCCCAATCTCAAAGTCCCAATACTTTGAGATTCTTACAATGATTGATAGTCAAAGACAAACTCTCTAAAAGAGAAGATATAGATAAACACTGAAGATTTAATGACCGTAAGTATGGTCTGTATGTATGAACAGTAAAACTCTTAATTGCTAATTGAATGCTCAGTTGTTCGGTTGTTGGCGAATTCAATGATCCTTCTATTTATAGTTGAAGACATTTAATGACCGTTGAAGGGATTGAATGAGCCGTTGGAATATGTCCGTTGAGTCATAAACGATGCTTTGTTTTCTTTTATTTTCTTCATTCGTCAGTTCACATTCGTCATTCTTCGTTGACATTCTTTTGTTCGATTTGTCCGTTGAGATTCAAATAGAATGTTGATTGGAAATAGTTGGAATGCTTTATCGTTGCCCAGAGGTCTTCTTTCCATTTTCATGCTTCGTTTCTGGTTAGGCGTTAAATGCGTCTGACACAAGATTTGCTTTATGATAATCTGTTGTTAAACTCTTGCTAATCATGTCTGAAACTCATTAGCACACTGATTAAACTTGGTTAGAGTCATTAATAAGCAATATTATAAAGTACCCATAACATAATCAGTGGTTTACAATTTACGAAGACGATGAATTCAAATATGATATGCTTAACTCGAGTTATGCCTCGAGTTACATTTCAAATTATTCATTATATCATTGGACAACTCGAGTCATGCCTCGAGTCATGTCTTGGAAAATTTCAATCAGATTCGACGTATGCTTGCCTGACTCGAGTTGTTCCTCAAGTTACATTTGGAGAAATACAAACAGAATCAATTTGTGCCAGGCTAACTCGAGTCATGCCTCGAGTTACAATATATTAAAATTCAGACAGAGACGAAATGCTATTTTGTGACTCGAGTTTTGTTCTAGTAACTCAAGTTACTCTATTCTGAAAAACTTGGACAGAGATTAAATGCACCAAAGTGACTCGAGTCATATACTAGTAATTCAGTCATATCAGATAAATTTTTTACTGATATCGGGGCAACTGCTTCTGATAACTGAAGTACAATACATGACTCGAGTTGTTAAGTGACAACTCGAGTTATGTTACTTTGAAACATATTTTTACTTTCAGTAAAGGTATTTGTCTTAAGTTGTTTCAAACTGAGACAATATTACAATTGTTAGACATCATCAAAACACATAGAGAACTAATAGCACGCTATCTGTGTTGGAGTTCTGTTCGTGTGGATACCAGTAGAGGGAGCTGGTTGATCAGTTGGCTCCTAGTGATCGATCAAGACACATACAAAAGAAAGGTACAATTCTGACTACTCTAATTTAAACGCAATTGGTAGATCCTCCATTAGCATTCATGATTTTAAATTTCGATAAAATCCTTCCACTGCGTGTACGAATCCTAACAGTAGCATCAAAGCCAGACCAATTGTGCATTTAAATTCGGTTTATGTTCTTATACATGTGATTATATATGGGATGTATATATGCTTAACCGAATTTTGTATGCGTTTAAATCGAAAGTTCACGTTAGGGTTACATTCGGATAACTAGTTGGATTTTGCGGCCGTTTCGTGTTGGTTTGAAGCGTTTAGATAAGACGACATTTGGAAACGTCGATCACATTCGCGCGTCGGTTACGTTCAAAAACGTCGATCATGCTCGGACGTTGATCACGCTCGGACATCAGTCACGTTCTGACGCGTCGAACATGTTCTGAAACGTTCGGAAACGTCGATCACATTCTGATGTCAGTCACGTTCAGATGTTCAGATAACCGAAGTAATTTTTCTAAAAGAGTAAGCCTTTTTCGAAAAACCTCTGGGGGCGCTGCCCCCTGTACCCCCCGCAAGGGACCGCCGTAGCTAACTATTCGTAGCGTGATATAATTTAATCATGACACTCTCTGTTTTCTTTCATATTGTATGAATAAATACTTGTTGTGGTTTACTTTCAAAATTGTTTGGGTATGGTGAAAAACATGGCACTAGTCTTTACAAGGGTTGTAATTTTTAAATATGGCCTGCAAGCCATGCCTTTTCCCTAAATATTCTTTATGTACATTCTCTTCTTATCTTACTCCCTTCATATGTTTAAGGAAGTTTCTCCTGATGTAACTTTCCTTTTCTTATTAAGAGAAGTCCTCTCATTGGCTTGAGAGGATTTTAGGTTAGGTGAGCCATGTTGTGTCACGTTTTAATTATGCTTTTGATTAGATCATTGCATGTTTACTTTTGCGTTTATATGTTATTTGTATGATATACATCTATCACTGCATTCATATAAATAGAATTAATTGGTTAAACCCTCCAAATAAAATATTAAGTCGTAATGCCGTCAATCAATGAATATTTGTCAAAACCTAAATCGCTCATTTGCAAGAACCACCAAAGTGGATGCGCTTGAGTTATCTTGATGTGACAAGTGTGGGTAATGGCGATACTCACAACATTCATTATTGTTTTGACTTAATTGAGATTAACAAAATGGTTTTGGATCTCAAGGCATTAGATGAGATTAAACATGCCGGGTCATGAGATGATCGAATCCTATAAAGATCTAAGAGTTACAAATGATGTAATTAGCAATGAGGTTGCCTACCTAAATAACTTGACTTTAAGCGTCCTGCCAAAGCAAACTTAAATTTAAGCCTTAGCCCACTAATTATATTGAGGGTTTTTAATTCAGTGGGAGATTTCTAACCAACTTTGCATATTTCATTGTAGAATCATGTCAACCAATAATACTGCTACACTATCACAGCGATAAATCCTTGAGAAGGACAAACTAAATGGGATAAACTTTCTTGACTGGTTTAGGAACTTGAGAATTGTTCTCAAGCACGAAAGAAATGTGTATGTCCTCGATCAACCCATTCTTGACAAGCTTGCATCCAATGCTCCAAGAGCTCAGAGAGATGCTTACACGAAGCATAAGGATGACTCTGTGGATTTAGGATGCCTGATGCTTGCCACTATGGTTCCAGAGCTCCAAAGAGATCATCAACATGTGGAGGCTTATGCGATGATTGTTCATTTCACGAAAATGTTCAAACAATAGGTAAGGCAAGAAAGCTATGAGACCACAAAGGCCTTGTAAGAACCGGCTGAACCTAAGAGGGGGGTGAATTGGGTGAAGTATAAAAACTTAGGAACTTTAAAAATCTTTTTGCAACTCAGTAAAACCAATTTGTATGACAGTAAAGAGTTATAAAGCTATAGACAGTCATTCAAACATATATACTGGAAATATAGGAGATTAAGGAAGAGAATATGCAAACTAAGATTTATACTGGTCCGGCCCAATCCTTGACCTACGTCCAGTCCTCAAGCTCCACTTGAGATTTTCAATCCCCTATCCTCTTGTTTAATCTGGGCACAAGAGAAGCCTTCACAATCCCACAAGTTCACCCAGGCACTTGTGAAGCCAAATCTCTCACCGAGATATCCCCTTTACACACCGTAAGGTTACAATCTGTTTCCCACTCAAGATCACCCAATCTTGAGTAACTCTTAGATAAAATGATTACAATGAATCTTCTCTCTTAGAAGTGAATGAATAAGAACTAAAGTACAAATCATTTCACTCTCTAAGATGAGCTATGTAAGCATTGAGAACAGAGTGTGTATGAGATGAATGTTGAATTCAGAATTTGGGCATTTTGACAATACAAGCTCTTGCCATCATTTTTTTCCATCTTGAATATGTCTCTACTTATAGATGAAGATCATTAGAACGTTGAGAATATAACCATTGTGAATAGTAACCATTGGAGATCAGTTGGAACTAGCCGTTAGAACTTTGCACAGCTTTTGATGTTCTGACACAAATCTGACATTTTGAGATTTCCTTCAAATCCTTCGTTTTAATCATCTGAAACTCACTAAAAAGTTTATTAAACATAGTTAAGAATAGTAATGAGTGATGATATGAAGTATCTAGATCATATATGAAGATTTCGCAAATTCGAGAAAACCGATTTTCAAACAGAGCGCTGAAAACTGGAGTTTCCAAATGAAAACTAGAGTTTGTAACTGTTCACTCAAGTGCAAACTCAAGTTTTGAAACAAAAACTCGAGTTTTGTTCTTTCTTAGGGAAACAACACGATTGAGCTTGGAAGAACATATTGAAATAGGAGTAAACTCGAGTCCTTAAGTGACAAACTCGAGTTTTAGACTTTTTGAATTGAAAATACGATTACGTTCACAAAGCTCAAACTGGAGTTTCCAAACACAAACTAAAGTTTTATTAATTTTAAAATAGTGAGAATTTCTCTGCTTGACATAAACTCGAGTTTGCTCACTCAAACTCGAGTTTCTTCAAAAGATTGGAAACTTGCAAAACTCATAGTGTTCTCGGCTTTACATAAACTCGAGTTTACCAATACTAACTCGAGTTCAGCTAAGTTTAAATAACTTGAGCACTTCCAAATTATGTGAAACACTTGATGAGTCTAGATTCATATGGAATTGGTTTCACTTCATTTGGTTGTGTATAATATGAGCTATATCCAGAAAACCGAGCCTATGTTGAAATGGTTCCAGAATTTCTTGAGTCAACTTTCAAGGGCCATATCTCCTTGGTATGAACTCCTTTTTGGTTAGTTAAAATATTTATAAAACTAATTTTGAGTCTACTTTCATACACCACCGACTTCAGCTCAATTGGATTTGTAGTTTGTGAGATACACTCAAAACATCGAGGCTTGGTCTGCTATGTGGCGTGAATTTCACTGTCAACTTCTACAAGTCATAACTCCTTGATCTGAACTCGTTTTGGCTTTATTTTTATATTAAAATGACGCATTGGGAGTCTAGTTTCATAAAACATTTCTTTCACCTCAATCCAATCTCTTGTTTGGGAGATATCATCAAATTACCAGACCTTGTCCATGCTGAACGTGAAACAGAGTAGAATAGAGTGAGTTGCTGAAGAGAGCTGTAAACTCGAGTTTGTACTTATAAACTCAAGGTTTAATTGTCCAAAGATGCCAGAGATGCTGCAGATATTACGAAATCGAGTTAGTTAGTGACAAACTCGAGTTTTGAGTCCAAAACTCGAGTTTTGTGTCCTAAACTCGAGTTTTCTCGTATCCGAGAAGCAAATCACTGCAGCAAGGTAGTAAACTTGAGTTTAAACCTCAGGCCTCGAGTTTGCTCGTCCAGAACGTCATATTTTCTTTTTTTAACTCCGAATTGAGTCATTTTAACTTCCATTTGATCGTGGAGACTTCTAGTATCAATCTAAAAAATTGAATAATGATATTTTCATTCCAATCAACAAGTTCTTCCTTCCTTTCTTCTTCTCTTGATTATTCTCCATAATTCAACTCTTCCTTTCTTTTCTTCTCTTCTTCTCTTGATCATTTTTTGTCATTCAACTTGGACTCATCATTCTCAACAAGTTCTACCTTCTTCAATATCTCTTCTTCTTCTTGAACTTGACATTCTTTCCAATTTCTTCTTTTTGAATTCAACTTGGAATTCTTGAACTTGACATTCTCTCCAATTTCTTCTTTCTAAAATCTCTTATCTCCTTCTTGATCTATAATTCAACTTGGACTAATCTACATTAAATATAGTAGTTAGTGAATGTAGGAGATAAATATATCATACAAGTTTTTTGCTCTTAATAATGGCATCTATAAAGACATCATCGAAACTAATCACATCTAACATTCTCCCCTTTTTGATGATGACAAATACTTTAAGAAAAATATGTATGAATATGAAAATATATTAAACCCAACATACTTTTCTTGCCATTCTCTCCCACTTATTTGTCATTAGCAAAAAGTTGAGTTAAAGAAGAGATAGTTGTGGAGAGGCAAATATGAAACCAAATTAGAATGAGTCAAGGAATTGCTTTTCTCTCCCTGATTTGAAAGAATTTTCATTCCTAACATGATGCAATTTAGAATGTTTTTATGAAAACAAGTTTGAGACAATTTGGAGAGATTTTCAAGAAATCTTTCACAATTAAAACATATAGATACCAAACATGTGCAAAATTTCTCTGAATATAAAAGATAGAGATTAGAAATGCTCATGTTGGTTTTGCAAATTGTTGAACGATTTGTGAAGTCCATTTGCTAGCTTTCTTGTTGAAAGATATCCTCTGATGTGAATATAACGAGAGTACTGGCTTGTTGAATGCTATCTCATTTGAATGAATATGGTCAGTACTCAGCTTCAATCCTTTGCCTTTTCTCCATTGAACTCTTCTGTAAAGCATATCTCAACCTGTTCCAAGAGATGTTCCTCATTCTTTGTATAGCAAATCTCAGATTGAGCGTCTCAAAGCATCTTACCACAATTTAATATATTTTCCTTGTAGTGCGTTAAGGAAAGTCCTAGCACATATCAAAATCTCCTGTTACAGATTGAAAACTTTCTTTGCAAAAGAAATTTTTTAGTGCATACCAACTGTGGCATTACATGGTATCTCAGTCCCTAATTTTACGCATTGCCTCACGGCCTGTTCATCCTGCTATCAAAATATCTCTTTCTATATGATATTTTCAAATAAAGATAATGAAAGGAAAATATGAAATATTTTTAAATATAAGATTAACTCATCATCAAAACCAATAAAACATAGTGAATGCAAATGAGTATGCTTAAAAATAATTTTCTTCAAATCAAGGAGATAAGCTTTTAAGATATAAAACACATGTGAATGTGAAGCTCCCCCTTAATGAATGCATGTAAGTTTGATCAAGAAGGCATGGAAAATTTTATCCATAAGGATAAGCATTTATCAAACAATAGTTCATGAATAAGATTAGATTTTTTAGGAATGAAAATGAAATATACAAATTATTTCGAATGTTCTATCAAACAATGATAATACATTATGAAATTGAAGTTTAATGTATGAAAAAGTTATTTTTGAAATATGTTTAAAAATCAATGCACACACTAAATATGGTGGAAGTCAACATGTTAAAAAATACATTAAAATGCTTCAAGATTAAGAGAACATGTGGAACATTGAAGTTTACATGTTGGAGAATTTTCCCAGAAGCAAAAGTCATGAGGAAAACGAATTAGCCAAAAAGGCTAAGTAGAATATATACGCACAATGACTTTGCTATTGACA
Source organism: Acacia pycnantha (assembly GCA_025563575.1). Taxonomy (NCBI): domain Eukaryota; kingdom Viridiplantae; phylum Streptophyta; class Magnoliopsida; order Fabales; family Fabaceae; genus Acacia; species Acacia pycnantha. The sequence goes on along the minus strand of JAMWYP010000021.1, from coordinate 5,901,756 downwards.
AAGAGATAATCTTGCCTCTTGAAAATTGAGTCTTGGAATATATGAACATTCAAGGCAAGGATTTGAATATAGTTACTCAAAAATAGATGAAGACAAAGTTGATGTATTTGAGTACAAAATGACTACTAGGATTCATGAATGATGAAGCACATACTCCTTAGTCCAAATGACTAGAGTTCCAGAATATTATCCTAGTAAGTTTTCCACTAATGGTTAATGCATTAAGATTCAATGCATTAATGAACATTCATAAAGCTTGGAATAACTTGGCCAATAAGGATTTATGCATTAGGCATAACACACAAATTGAATTCCTTTCTAGGAAACTAACTTGAAACTCAGAGATGGTTAACTTATTAGACATGAAGTCCAACTAGTTAGAGAATGAAACAAAAGAGTTCAAGAAACACATTGAATTCCAAAGATCAATATGTGAATGATAGGGAAAATTCAACTGGACAAATTTGAGGCATATCTGACATTCAATATACAAAGATTTAACTTCCAATTTTGAAACTCCATTTGAATGCAAATAAAGTATGAATGTTTTTCAAAACATTTGTATGCATCTTTACAAAACAGAGTGAATTGAAATTCAAACAAAATTTAAAATTGTGCATTTTAGAAACATAAACTCAGAAAAGTTATGCACAAATTCACTTATAGTCCATTTAGCAATCTGAAAACATTTTGAAAAATATAAATGATTGATTGCTAAAGGAATGCAATGATAGACAAGTATTCATTACACAAAAATGAATTTCATATAATCACAGTATGGGGTAAGAATTTGATATCACCGTAATTCCTCTTGTCCTTGATGAATCTTGCTTGATTAAGGTGGATTGATGTAGATGTCTCCCTTTTCGACATTCACCATCAACATCAAGCATAGCTTCCTCAAGACTTGAATTATTTCTCTATGTTGCATTCTTGAGTAGCTTTTTCTTATCCTACAAAACATATACATCTTTTTCTTTCTTGGTATCCAACCTTACTTGGATCCAATCATTGTTAGCTTGTAGAAACCAAAATCACATACTCTTATAAATATAATCAATTCAGACTAATTGAGCACAATGAATTAACCATGACTTTATGCATAAAGGAATTACTTTCTTTTCAAATCATGATGTATGCATAAAGAATTAAACTATTGAACATTGCAATCCCTTTGTAAATAAATCTATTAAATGGATTTTTAAGGGATGTGAAAACTCAATTTCAAAATAGTTTGCAATGCTTATTCCTAAGGCTCCAAAATATAAAACCTCAATATATAATTCAAATAATAGCTTAGGAGGTTTTACCATTGTATACATTTGTCTTAGGTATTTGGAGTATTGGCTTTGCTTACCCATTGATTCTTCATAAATTTTCTTGTGGGTGTCGGCAAAGCTCTCTTAGAAGATATAGGCTTCAAGAGTCTTCTATTTGATACTTGAGAGAATCTTCTTTTCTTGTTCTCCTCAAGATAGTTGAATGGTACTCTATAGTAGTTTGTTCTTGAGGTGGAACATATTCCTTTTGCTTGTATCCATTGCTTCTTTTGATGGATAGACCTTGTAGTTCTAGCAATAGCTTCTCCACGAGTTCTCCTAACGGATGTAAATCTCCTTTTAGGTTCATGAGAAACTCTTAGACTTTTCTTCCTCTTCTCTATACCTTGATGTCCATTGATATTCAAATCATCCTGCATACATGGAGTACTAGATGGACATTTTGGCACCCACATATACTTGGGTCCTTGACTAGTAGTAGTGGACCTTACTTATTGATGAGGACATAGGAGGCGGAATGACCAAGGCAACAAACTTGGAGGAATAAGCCTCAATGGATATGCATGAAGGCTTCATTTTACTTGGCCCAAATTCTGCACTTAGTTTTATTCTTCTTACTTTTAGTTAAACTTTTGTAATAAGGCTTATTGGGCTGGCTTATTGGGCTAGCTTATTGGGCTATCTTATTTTCCTTTGTGTGTAAGCAAATTTAGGTTAAACTCAGTATGGAAGTTCTCCACTATATAAGGGAACGCCATAGCCTTTTTGAGGGATGGCTGAATTCAGAATTAACCTTTTTGGTGAGAGACTAGCTTCTCTAGGGTTCTTTTGAGAATCTCTGAACTTATCAAGGGCATCGATCCTTGTGGCGTTCTTGGGCTTATCAGTTCTTCGGCATTGTGGAGCCTACCTATAATCCATAAACTTCAGTTTTCGTTCAATATTTCTTAGTTTTGAATCTCTAGATTCCCTTATCTGTTTTCGGTGTTTCTTGAGCCAAAATCGCGTTTCGGAAAGCCATCTTTGGCCTCGTTTTGGAATCGCTCAAGTCTGAGGTCTGTAGCGTGAGATACGTGCTGTTCTTTCAGGACGTGCTGGAGCCTGAAAATTTCGGTGCGAAATTCCATTCCTAGTTGATTCAATAATCCTTTTCTTTCGGGAATCATATCATCTGGTATCAGAGCACTTGGTTCTAGGATTGGAATTGGGTTATCTTTTCTTCAATTGGTTACATCCAATCTGGTCACACATTTGGTAACCCTAATCCCTAAAATTTGTGTTTTGATTTTGGATTGTGCAATTCTGTTTTAGCCGTTGTCTTTTGTTCCTAATTTGTCCTTTCAATCTTCTGGTTGCTGTTTCTTTCAATTTCTTGTTCAGTTCACAAATTTCTGCACTTGGATCTTGGTGTTCATTCCTTGTTCATCATTGTTCTTGAATTTTAATCCTTTCAATTCATGTTTCTTGAGTAGTATGTTGTTAGTGTGTTAAGTAATAGCTCAGTTTGTGGGGAATTCTATCTAATTTAGTTCTGAATTAGTACAATTTCAAAGTTTGATTCCAAAATCACAAATTCCTTTTGTTGAAGAATCAGGTGTTAAAAAAAAAGAAAAAAAAAATACTATACAGCACCTTTCTATTCAATTACACACATTACTACTTGTGGATCAAGTCCAAAGTGTCTTCCTTTTGAATAATTCCTCCAAGTTGTTTTGGTTTTCTTTGTCTTGTCTTCTTTGACATCTTTTCCAATTTGTATTGTGAGTCACCACCAATTCTTGAGTTTGGGATTGTGCTCTTGAGTGTTCTTGGAGATTCTGTTAAGAACTTAAAGAGAGCTATTGAGTGGTAAAAGGCAAGAGAGCACACTACACAAAAGCCTTATAGAGAGCAAACACGAGTGATACATTTTTAAGAGTGTAAACACGTGAGCGAGGAGTGAGGTCCTATTACTTTTATTCTTGTTCTTTTCCTTGAATTATGGCAGGAGCAGGTGGTGAAGGAATTCCTCCTCCTATAGGAGATAAAAGATGAATGCTTCAAAATTGGTTTATCATATATTTCGATTTTAAGCATGCAAGATTCGGTTTAAAGCATATATATCACATATATAAAGCATACGCAAAACTTGATTTAAACACACGTTGAGTTGGCTCTGATGCCCTTTGTTGGGATCCGTACACGCAGCGGAATAAAACTCTTACGAATCCCTTAGGCGGATCGCTCAATAGCGTTTAAATCTGGATTTAGGATTTCCGAATCATACCTTTGCCGAACAATTTGAACTGGTGGGCTACCTTCTCGTGCTTCTTAATCACGTGGGCTAACGCCTTCTTGTTCGATCAGACAGGAGCAGACTACGCGTATCCTCTCCCTCTACCGGTATCCACACGAACGGCCTCCAACACTGACGGCAGCGTGCTAGCGCCTCAGTATTCTTGTGTCTCTCTCTTTTCTCTCTAGGGTTTTTCACGGCTTTCTAATACGCTCGACTAAAAGTCCCGTAGGTCTTTCTAAACCTAGCAGGCTTATTATTTTCAAAACAAATTTTGAATCTGGATTAAAAAAATATATTAATTAAATCTATATGATAGATCTAATCAAATATATTTATTTAATCCGAATTAAAAGCCCTCTGATTTAATTTATATTTATAAATAAAATCAAGATATGATATCGTTATATTTAATTTAAAATGAGATCCGATATCTCGTTCAAATTAAATTTGATATGCAATATCTTTATTCGAAAATTAAATGTGAGATATAATATCTCAATTTATTATAGTTATTTAATTTATCAAATAAATTAAATACTATATATATAATAATATTATTATCAATAAATAATATCATTATCATTTTTCGAATAATATATTTATATATGTATGTATGTATATATATACACACACACACACACATCCTAGAATAAATAAGTATTCACTAAATCTTAAACACATTTAAGATTCAATGAATCTGGACACTCTTGCTCGTGTTGGGTCATTCTTGTGTGCGACCCTGCAGGCCCACATGAGATTGGCAGCGAGCCAATACTGTACTAGCCCACAAGTCGCAAGCGGCCTCTAGCAAGACATTGCGCCTACCCAATTCATATGGGGATCGTTGATAAGTACAATGGCTTGCCCCTAGGGCATAATTTCCAACAGACTCCCACTTGCACTAGGTGCAATCATTAATTACCTTAATTCCCATTGCCCTAACATGACGCTCATGTTTCACTTGTGCAAGCGGCTTAGTAAGAGGATCAACGTCATTGTTTATGCGATATAACCTATCGTACAACCATGTCATGTCCTTTTTGTCACGCGATAATTTGGTCAAGGATGAGGCATGAAAAATGTCAACTTCCTGTTCTTGACCATTACTTTCTCGATTCTTGAGTAGTCTAACAATTGAGATGGAAACTCCTTTCCATCGTAGTATGGCCATACATTTCTCAGACTCACTCATCGAGGGGCCCAGTATTATCTCTCTCCAAATGGGAGGGACAAATTCCATCTTGACCATTCACATTCCTCTGCATGAAAACCACTGATCCCGATCCAAGCCTTTATCATCACCCGGTCAAAGGTGACTTTTGACTAGGTCAAAGACCAGCGACTCATCATGTAGGAATCCATGATGATCTCAGGTCAAAGGGCGTTGCGACGCGATTACACATGAGAAAAGCTTATGACTTATTCCATGCAGCTTTCTCGTAGTGGGTCGGTCCAAAGACCTTGTACTCTTACAAGTGCCTATGATTTTGATTCGTATCTCCATACCTCATCAAAGTCACACTGGTCTTATCTCATCTTCGCTCCTGCGTAGATGACCGACCAAGGACATTTAGGATAATCTATTAGATATATCCAGGGATACAGTTATCAATGTAAACATGCAAGAAAAATGATAACAAAGGAGAATACTTTAATCGTCTAAAGTATAATGACTTGCTTTCTCCTGGTACTTTGCATAATAATTTTTGTATCACCTCTATCATTGATTTCTCTGATAAGATGAAATCGCTTGAGTATATGGTTGGTCCTTTGATGTGACCTAGGCTCCTTGGTCTGCGCAATAGTGTCGCTATTGTCACAGAGCAAGTCTATTGGATTTGAGATGGTAGGAGTCACCCCTAGTTCATTAATGAACTTACTAATCCAAAAGGCCTCCTCAACTGCATCCGATGCTGCTATATACTCAACTTCTATTGCAGAATCAGCTACAGTGCTCTGCTTAGAGCTCTTCCAGCTTACCACACCACCATTAAAAATGAATACATATTCTGATTGCGATCTTGAATCATCTTGGTCAGTTTGGAAACTCGCATCTGTGTAACCAGTCACACAGAGCTCATCTTCTAAGCCACCATATACTAAGAATAAGCCCTTAGTCCTTCTTAAGTACTTAAGGATATTCTTGACAGCAGTCCAGTGACCCTCATCGGGATCTTGTTGATATCTGTTGGTCATACTCAAGGGAAATGACACATCTAGTCGAGTACATAACATGGCATACATGATAGATCCAATGGCGGAGGCATATGGAATCTTACTCATGCGGTCTCTTTGATCCTGTGTACTAGGACACAGATTCTAACCGAGATGGATGCCAAGAGACATGGGCATATTACCCCTTTTTGAATCCTGCATACTGAATCTATGCAGTATCTTGTCTATGTATGTGCTCTGACTTAGGCCTATCAGCCTCTTAGATCTATCTCTATAGATCCTAATCGCAAGGATGTAAGTGGCTTCGCCTAAATCTTTCATTGAGAAAGACTTTCCTAACCAAGACTTGACACTATGCAAGGTAGGAATGTCATTCCCAATGAGTAAGGTGTCATCAACATAAAGCACTAGAAATACAATTGTGCTCCCACTAACCTTCTTGTAAACACAAGGTTCATTGATGTTTTGAATGAATCCAAACTCTTTGACAACTTCATCAAAACGATGATTCCAGCTCCGAGATGCTTGCTTCAATCCATAAATGGATCTTTGAAGCTTGCAAACTTTACCACAGTCCTCTGGACGCACAAAACCCTCAGGCTGTGTCATGTACACATCCTCAAGGAGCTTTCCGTTAAGGAAGACTGTTTTGACTTCCATTTGCCATATTTCATAGTCATAATATGATGCAATGGCAAGAAGGATTCTGATTGATTTGGCCATTGCAACTGGGGAAAAGGTTTCATCATAGTCCACACCATGAGTTTGAGTGAATCCTTTTGCAACCAGCCGTGCCTTGAAGATATTTACTTTGCCATCCATGTCAGTTTTCTCTTTGAAAACCCACTTGCACCCAACGGTTTTTACACCTTCGGGTGGATCGACTAAGGCCCATACCTCATTGTCGTACATGGATTGCATTTCAGACTTCATGGCACTAAGCCATCTTTCGGAGTTGGGTCCCACCATGGCCTTGCGATAGGTAGTTGGCTCATTGTGCTCAATGAGCAAAACATCACGGCTTCCAGTAATCAGAAATCCATATCTCTGAGGCTGTAGCCGTGTTCTATCAGACCTTCGTGGGACTTGTGTTACATGAGTAGGCTCAACAACTTGTGAGTCTTCTCTGGTTTCCATCTGTGGTTCTACATTGTCCTGTGACTCTCGAACTTCTTCGAGGTTCACCTTACTCCCACTGGTTCTTTTAGAGATAAACTCTTTTTTCTAAAAGGACACCATTCCGAATAACAAACACTTTGTGATCGGTGGGATTGTAGACATAGTATCCTTTAGTTTTCTTAGGATACCCCACAAATAGGCATTTTGAGGATCTGGATGATAATTTATCAGAGGCTTAGTGTTTAACGTAAACCTCACATCCCCAAATTTCAAGAAAGGACAATCTGGGTTTCTTCCCAGTCCATATCTCATATGGTGTCTTTTCAACTGCCTTTGACGGAACACGATTTAGTATGAACGCAGCTGTTTCTAGGGCATGGCCCCAAAAGGAAGGTGGAAGATTTGTTTGACTCATCATAGATCGAACCATATCTAATAGAGTTCGATTCCTCCGCTCAGAAACACCATTCCTTTAAGGTGTTCCTGGAGGAGTAAGTTGTGAGAAGATCCCACAACTCCTAAGATGGTCAATGAACTCTTGGTTCAAATGTTCACCACCCCGATCAGATCGAAGTGTCTTAATCGTTTTGCCAAGTTGATTTTGTACTTCATTTTGGAATATTTTGAACATTTCAAAATATTCCGACATATGTTTCATTAAATAGATATATCCATATCTATTGAAATCGTCTATAAATGTAATGAAGTACAAATGACCGCCTCTGGTAGATGTATTCATTGGTCCACACACATCAGTATGTATGAGGCCCAATAAATCGGTGGCTCTCTCACTGTGTCCAGAAAAAGGTGAAGGTGGAATATCACCTAGAGGGGGGTGAATAGGTGATTACAAAATTCTTTCGCTGTTAGCTCAATAACACAGTCACCACCACAACAGATGTAAATCAAGGCAAAGTAAAGATAGGGAAGAGGAGATAGACACAGAGAATTTATACTGGTTCTGCCCAACTCTTGACCTACGTCCAGTCCCCAGAAACACTCCGGGATTTCACTAACTTACGATCAAATGATTACACACTCTGTAACACTCGGAGCAATTCTCACTCTTGAATTACACTCCCCTTACAAGTTGTAATCAAATAACCCAATCCCAAAGTCCCACAACTTTGAGATTCTCACAAGGAAATGATAGCTGAAGGATAACTCTCTATAAGAGCAGATAACTCTAAGCACTGAAGTACATGGTATTACAAGATATCAACCGAGAGTATTACAGAGTATTGGATGAAAGTATTCGAAAGTATCTGACAAGAGTATAGCGGAACTAGACTCTTGCAAGTATCTTTCTGATTCTCTTTGTGCGTTTTCTCTGTAGTTGTGTGTTGAGAGCAGGTGGTTCTTCATCTATTTATAATGTTTTGAAGATGATCATTGCAGATGCTGCCATATTGAATTCCATTAATGCCCATAATCAGATCGGATTCTTTTTGTGATTTTCATTTGATGATATTGCCGTTGGAGTCTTGGAGCATCTTGGATATCCGGGATACTTGCTCGTGATGTAGAAATCTTGATTCGTTGCTTTCTGTCTTTTTGAAATTGATTTCCACCATTTCAGCGTTTTCCTGTTCTTGCATTGTTTCAGAATTAATTTTCAAGATATGCGTGACCCATGGAGATTTCGAAATGATCCTGTACTGTAATTCAAATATTTGAAAAGTTATGAGCAAATCGGTCGATAATCAAATCATTAAAGATCTTCATTAATAGTATTCAATTCCAGAATCACGATCCGAAGTCTCGATACAAATGGAAGTATGTTTACCGAACATACTCAAGTATCCCATACTCATACTCGAGTATCTCTGTGATTCAGATATGCCAGACGCTTCTAACTCGACCATACTCGAGTATTCAATGCTTATACTCGGGTATCTATGCTGTTCAGTTATATCGGAAGTCTTTGATTCGAACTCTGTTGCTTCTAGTATTTCGAGTGTCCACTTTCGAAGATCATAACTTTCTGGTATGAACTCTGTTTAGGTTGGTTCAAGACTTTATGGAAATCCCTTTGAGTCCTCTTTCAAATGGCACCGATTTCATCTTCATTGGATTTCTATTTTGTGAGATATACCCAAAACATTGAGGCTTGGTCAGTAGTGTGACGGTGATGTCACTCTCATTTTCAAAAATTCATATCTCTCTCATCTGACCTCCTTTGGACTTGAATCTTGTGCGACTAGGACCGTTTGGAAGCCTAGTTTCCAACAAAATTGGTTTAACCTCCATCCGATCTCTGGTTAGGAAGATATCATCGAATTCCAGAGGTCGCCAGTGCTGGACGTGAAACAGAGCTGATCAGAGTGGTGTCATACTCGAGTATTGATGATCCATACTCGGGTATTGTCGGGATTTAAGCACAGAAGCAGCTGTTTATGCACCATACTTGAGTAGCCAAGTACCATACTCGAGTATTGAAGTGTCATACTCAACAATTGAAGCCTGATACTCACGAGTACATGTTTGATACTTGAGTATTGACGAGATTCAAACGCAAGGAAGAGCTATTCATGCACAGGACTGTAGCAATTAAATTGTAGCAACTTCTATTCATCGGGAAGCTTGAATTTCCTTATTTTAACTTTGAATTTAGCCATTCCAACTTCCATCTTCTTCATATCAACATTACATCTACATTAAATATAAGAATCAATCAAAGTATAAGATAAATGTAGTATGTAAACTTTTTGCTCTTAAGAATGACATCTATATAAGACATCATCAAAACTAATCATATCTAACATTCTCCCCCTTTTTGATGATGGCAAATACTTTGAGAAAATATTTATGAATATGAAAAGCTAATAAAGCCAGTATATTTTTCTTGCCATTCTCTCCCCTTATTTGTCATTAGCAAAAAGTTGAAGTAAAGAATCAAAGAACTGATTTTCTCTCCCCTATTTGAAATTGTTTTCATTCTTAATATGATGCAATTTGGAAGGTTTTTATGAAAAAAAATTTGAGAGAATTTGGAGAGGTTTTCAAGAAATCTTTTACATATAAAGCATATAAACACCAAACATGTGCAAAATTTACTGAATATAAAAAGATAAAGTTCAGAAATGCTCATGTAGGTTCTGCAAATTGATGAATGATCAATGAAGGCCATTTGCTTGCTTTCTTCTTGTATGAGATCATTTCCATCCTTCTCCTTTACTTTATATAGCTCTTCTGCAGAATATGTCTCAGTTGGCTTCAAGAAGTTTTCTTCTACTTTGTAGAGCATATCACAACTTCGGTGTAATCAAAACATCTTTCATCAATGTAATAGTTTTTCCTAGTATATTTAGGAAAGTCTTTGCCTGATCGAGTTCTCTGTCATAATTGTAAAACTTTCTTGCAAGAGAGAATTGTTAGTGCAATCAGATATCCAAATATTCCTTTCTGTATGATATTTTCAAATTGAGATAATGAAAGGAAAATATGATATTAACTCATCATCAAAAGTAATAAATCATAGTGAGTGCGGATGAGCATCATTTAAAGATAATTTTCTTCAAATCAAGGAGATGAGCTTTTTAAAGATATAAAACATATGTGAATGTGAGGCTCCCCCTTAATGAATGCATTCTCTCTAATAATACCAAATAATGATGTGATGCCAATGTTAAATGAATTGAGGATAAAGCACAGGTGATGCACACTGTGTATGATGTTTTCTAAAATCTTGATCAAGTGAAGATAAAGAGTGGTATGATGCTTTTTTTATTCAAGTCCAGACACCAATTTGGTGCTTTTGCAACAAGAATAGATATAGATCAGAGATGATTAGGTAAAATGAATAGATACGGATGGCTTTTTGATGCTTTTGCATTTAATGAATCTTTGGGAAAAACATTGAATAAATGATACAACACATCTAAAGAAGCTGACGCCAATTCATATATGATGCTTTTCAAACATATGCCTTTCCATTTATAAAATGACGCACAACAAATGAATCAGACCTGTCAAATGCTGTATTAAATCAAGGTGGCAGCCCGACAGTACTTGAGTATTCCACTTGAATACTTGAGTATTGCCCCACTACTTGCATAACAACAATTAATACTCAAGTATGCAATACTCAGATATATTAAAGTAAATACTGAAATACCTCATTTCAAGTGTGTATTGTGAACACTTGAATTTCTTTGATGTGCAAATTGATCATTAAGCATCAGGTGGATGATTCAGGGATTTTTTTTTCTCAGATGATGATGCACAGTACTCGAGTATTGTACTTACCTACTCGAGTATTGTTGAGATGATATGTCAGTTGTAGCTTCCTCAGTTCGTCAGTACCTGGGTATTGATTTAGGATACTCGAGTATCAGCTACTTCAGAAATTTCTTCTAGTTTCTGCCTCGACAGTACTCGAGTATGTATCCAGGATACTCAAGTATTGGTCTGTTTCCTTTGTCAACAATATGAAAATCCCGATATTGCTCGAGTATTGTTACATAGTACTCGGGTATTATCAGTTCAAAGCTACTTGTTGAACATCCTGCAAAACAAAGTACTAGATACTCCTTGCTACCCAATGTTTCTTGAATCCACACAAGGTTAGACAAGACAACTCTCATGTTCTTTTAGAAATGAATCATATGAAACTTGAGCAAAGAGCATATAGCACTTGTAAACAATTAACTGTTTTCAAAGAATAAGGATTTGAACATTTGAAATCAATGAAAACTAGTTTGGCCAAAGCTTTTGCAGAAACACTGAAATTCTTGAATAAGATTTGATTCATCTGACTTATTTCTGTTTAATCCATTTGAACGAATAGAAGCTTCATGATAGTTCACTTGATAATTTCATTTTAACTCTTGAGATCAGAAGCAGTCATGATAATTAGATAACAGAAAACAGAATTTAAAGTTTGAATCATAATCAGAAACAAAATCTTCATCAGAGTTAGCAATCAGAATGGATCAGAGATTTGAAACATAATCAGAGTTAGCAGCAAATATAGAATGCAGCAATAAGCACACTGCATAACTTAGAAATGAAGTACAAATCTCTCTGTCATAGAGGATTCAAAATATTACAGAATTGCAGTAGAGTTTCAAAAGCAAATATAAGGGAGGTAGCAGAAAGCTATACAAAACATGAGCTGCTCCTTTCCACATAATTTTACCCAAACAAATAAGTTCAATCCAATGAATCAAAAGGGTAATAACTAAATGATGCCAAGAAATGTTATTTCTCAATTGACAGTTTTATAGATACACTTGATGTAGAACATATGTCATTGAGGAGAATGCATGTAATTTTCCAATGGAATTAGACTTGTCAGAAATGCTAATGAAATGTGCAGATTATTTCAACTCTTACTTGTTCTTTCAAATCATGATAGTGCATTTCAAAAATTAAGATTTTAATGTATGAAAAAAATTCATTTTTGAAATATGTTGGAAAACGATGCTTACTCTAAACATGGTGGAAATTAACAGTTTAAAGAATGTATCAGTATGCTTCAGATTTGGAGAATATGTTGAACATTTCCCTTAACAAGTTGAGGAGTTTATTCAGAAGTAAAAGTCATGAATGTATAGTACTAAAGAAATGTTCTTAGCACAACAGAAATGTAAGAGCACAATGACTTTGCTATTGACAAGAAAATAATCTTGCATCTTAGTATTAGAAATGAATGATCAAGGCAAGAATATTAATATAGTTACTCGAAATAAAAATGGAAGACCAATGCTGATGAATTTGAGCAACTAAGAGAGTACTAGGATTCATGAATGATGAAGCACAAACTTATTAGTCCAAATGACCAGAGTTCCAGAAAATCATCCTAGTAAGCTATTCCATTAATGGTTAATGCATTATCATTCAATGCACTAATAAACATTTATAAAGCTTGGAATAACTAGGCCATTGAAAAATGTTATGCATTAAGCATAACGGATTCACAAATCGAATTCTTTTCTTGAAGATAGACTTGAAACTGATATATGAATAACTTATTAGATATGAAGTCCAACTAGTTCAAGAGTGAAACTAGACAGTTCAAGCAACACATTGAATTCTAAAGATGAATATGTGAGGGATAGAAAATATTCAACTTAAACAAATTTGAAGCATATATGTTATTAACTTCCAATTTGAAACATCATTTGAATGCACTCAAGGTATTTTTCAAATCTATCTGAAATACTTTCAAAGTATGAATAATTTTCAAAACGTGTGTATGCATTTTCACAAGACAAAGTGAATCAAACCAATTTCAGAATTGTGCATTTCAAAAGCATAAAATTAGAAGATAATGCACAAATTGACTTTTGGTTTATTTAGTAATATGAAAACGTTTTGAAGGACATAAATGATTTATTGCTAATGGAATGCAATGATGGACAAGTATTCTTTACCCAAATATTAATCTCATATAAGCATAGTATAGGGTAAGAGTTAGATATCACCGTAATTCCCTTTGTCCTTGTAGATGCTTGCTTGATTAAGGTGAATTGATGTAGATGTCTCCCTTTTGACGTTCACCATCAACATCAAGCATAGCCTATTTAGCTTCCTCAAGACTTGAATTATTTCTCTATATTGCATTCTTGAGAAGCTTTCTTTGATCCTACAAAACTGTATAAATCTTTTTCTTTCTAGGTATCCAACCTTACTTGGATCCAATCATCGTTAGCTTGTAGGAACAAAAATTCACATGCTCTTATGAATATAATCAATTCAGCATAATTGAGCACAATGAATTAATCATGACTTTATGCATAAAAGAGATACTTTCTTTTCAAATCATCATGTATGCATAAAGAATTAAACTATTAAACATTGCAATCCCTTTATAAATAAATCTATTAAATGGATTTTTAAGGGATGTGAAAAAAAAAATCAATTTCAAAACAGTTTGCAATGCTCATTCCTAAGGCTACAAAATATAAAACCTCAATATATAATTCAAATAATAGCATAGGAGGTTTTACTATTATATACCTTTACCTTAGGACTTGGAGGATTGACTTTGCTTACCCATTGGTTCTTCATATGTCTTTCCATGGGTATCTGCAAAGTTCTCTCTGAGGATATAGACTTCAAGAGTTTTCTAGTTGATACTTGAAAGATTCTCCTCTTCTTGATCTCCTCAAGATAGTTGAATGGTACTCTATGGTAGTTTGTTCTTGAGGTAGATGATACTCTTCTTGCTTGTATCCATTGCTTCTTTTGATGTTTAGACCTTGTAGTTCTAGCAATGGATGCCCTGAGATTTCTCTTACTTGATGCTATGATCTTCTTCATTGGTGCATGAGAAACTCTTGGCTTCTTGTTCATCTTCTCTGTACCCTTATGTCCATTGATTTTCAAATCATCCTGTACACATAAAGCACTAGATGGACATTTTGGTACCCACTTATACTTGGGTCCTTGATCGTTAGTATTGGACTTTGCTTGTCCTTTGGGAACCCAAACAAATTTACTTATCACATTATAATTTCTCCTCATATAACATGTGTGAGAAATAAGTCCAAATTTACCACAATAATTGCAAACAATATGATGATGTGTATTATGAGATTTTATGCAAGTATTGTGTTGGTTGTCAAAGTGGAAATTTAAATAAATCTTATTTGAATAATATTTCTTCCCAATAAATTTTCCAGATCTTGAATTTCTGATGATGATTCATCATAATTGTCCATGATCAGCTCTCCTTGGGAATCCTCACTTTCTTGTTCTTTCATGTTGACTAGATCATAGAATTGTTCTAAGATTTCTCCTTCTTCATTCTCTACTTCCAATTGTTCATCAATCGTGGATATGCACTTTATAGTTTCAAATGAACTGTCAACACTTTCAATTTCAACACAATTGTTAGAAGTATAAATAGAATCAAGAGTATCCCAAATTTCTTTAGCACTAGAGCAACATTTGATTTTTATAAAATCATTTTCGGTTAAAGCACTATACAAAATTTTCATTGCTCTAATATTCAATGAAAACATTTTCTTTTCTTTTTCTGTCCAATCCTTTCTCGGTTTAAAATCAAAGACATTTGTAAAAACATTCCACATATCAAAATCAGACGTTTTAACAAAACTAATCATTCTAGCTTTCCAAAACCAAAAATCAATATCTTTCAAAAACGGTGGAACAATATAATCAAAACCTTCTGAAAACGAACTGACTCTCAAAAATAGCCATTGATAACTCTTGAGACTGTGAAGTCCTTTAAACAAGAGCCTAGCTCTGATACCAAATGAAGATGGAATATCACCTAGAGGGGGGTGAATAGGTGATTACAAAATTCTTTCGCTGTTAGCTCAATAACACAGTCACCCACACAACAGATGTAAATCAAGGCAAAGTAAAGATAGGGAAGAGGAGATAGACACAGAGAATTTATACTGGTTCGGCCCAACTCTTGACCTACGTCCAGTCCCCAGAAATACTCCAAGATTTCACTAACTTACGATCAAATGATTACACACTCTGTAACACTCGGAGCAATTCTCACTCTTGAATTACACTCCCCCTTACAAGTTGTAATCAAATAACCCAATCCCAAAGTCCCACAACTTTGAGATTCTCACAAGGAAATGATAGTCTGAAGGATAACTCTCTATAAGAGCAGATAACTCTAAGCACCGAAGTACATGGTATTACAAGATATCAACCGAGAGTATTACGAGTATTGGATGAAAGTATTCGAAAGTATCGACAAGAGTCTAGCGGAACTAGACTCTTGCAAGTATCTTTCGATTCTCTTTGTGCGTTTTCTCGTAGTTGTGTGTTGAGAGCGGTGGTTCTTCATCTATTTATAATGCTTTGAAGATGATCATTGCAGATGCTGCCATATTGAATTCCATTAATGCCCATAATCAGATCGGATTCTTTTTGTGATTTTCATTTGATGATATTGCCGTTGGAGTCTTGGAGCATCTTGGATATCCGGGATACTTGCCCGTGACGTAGAAATCTTGATTCGTTGCTTTCTGTCATTTTGAAATTGATTTCCACCATTTCAGCGTTTTCCTGTTCTTGCATTGTTTCAGAATTAATTTTCAAGATATGCGTGACCCATGGAGATTTCGAAATGATCCTGTCTTTGTAATTCAAATATTTGAAAAGTTATGAGCAAATCGGTCGATAATCAAATCATTAAAGATCTTCATTAATAGTATTCAATTCCAGAATCACGATCCGAAGTCTCGATACAGCGGAAGTATGTTTACCGAACATACTCGAGTATCCCAAACTCATACTCGAGTATCTCTGTGATTCAGATATGCCAGATGCCTCTAACTCGACCATACTTGAGTATTCAATGCTTATACTCGGGTATCTATGCTGTTCAGTTATATCAGAAGTCTTTGATTCGAACTCTGTTGCTTCTAGTATTTCGAGTGTCCACTTTTGAAGATCATAACTTTCTGGTATGAACTCCGTTTAGGTTGGTTCAAGACTTTATGGAAATCCCTTTGAGTCCTCTTTCAAATGGCACCGATTTCATCTTCATTGGATTTCTATTTTGTGAGATATACCCAAAACATTGAGGCTTGGTCAGTAGTGTGACGGTGATGTCACTCTCATTTTCAAAAATTCATATCTCTCTCATCTGACCTCCTTTGGACTTGAATCTTGTGCGACTAGGACCGTTTGGAAGCCTAGTTTCCAACAAAATTGGTTTAACCTCCATCCGATCTCTGGTTAGGAAGATATCATCGAATTACCAGAGGTCGCCAGTGCTGGACGTGAAACAGAGCTGATCAGAGTGGTGTCATACTCGAGTATTGATGATCCATACTCGGGTATTGTCGGGATTTAAGCACAGAAGCAGCTGTTTATGCACCATACTTGAGTAGCCAAGTACCATACTCGAGTATTGAAGTGTCATACTCAACAATTGAAGCACGATACTCACGAGTACATGTTTGATACTTGAGTATTGACGAGATTCAAACGCAAGGAAGAGCTATTCATGCACAGGACTGTAGCAATTAAATTGTAGCTACTTCTATTCATCGGGAAGCTTGAATTTCCTTATTTTAACTCTGAATTTAGCCATTCCAACTTCAATCTTCTTCATATCAACATTACATCTACATTAAATATAAGAATCAATCAAAGTATAAGATAAATGTAGTATGTAAACTTTTTGCTCTTAAGAATGACATCTATATAAGACATCATCAAAACTAATCATATCTAACAAAATGTGCCTTTGTCATCTTTCCCAATAAACAAGACTCGCATGTATCAAATGATTCAAAATCAAATGAGTTAAGAAATCCATCTTTATGGAGTTTCGAAATGCGTTGAGCTATTCATGCACAGGACTGTAGCAATTAAATTGTAGCTACTTCTATTCATCGGGAAGCTTGAATTTCCTTATTTTAACTCTGAATTTAGCCATTCCAACTTCCATCTTCTTCATATCAACATTACATCTACATTAAATATAAGAATCAATCAAAGTATAAGATAAATGTAGTATGTAAACTTTTTGCTCTTAAGAATGACATCTATATAAGACATCATCAAAACTAATCATATCTAACAAAATGTGCCTTTGTCATCTTTCCCAATAAACAAGACTCGCATGTATCAAATGATTCAAAATCAAATGAGTTAAGAAATCCATCTTTATGGAGTTTCGAAATGCGTTTCTCATTTATATGGCCTAGACGACAATGCCATAGATAAGTCGGATTCAAATCATTTGACTTGATCCTCTTAGTAGTTATGTCATAGATTCATCCATTCAATTTTCTACTGTCCTTAAGACCTTTGCATTTATTCAAATGTGAGATCCACATGTAGTATCCAATACCCATGTTGAGGAAGTAGAAAAGCGAATATCTATGACATAGATACTTGAAGCGACAGCCCCGCTATCCTTCTTGTTCTTCTCTAGATCTTCGAGGTAGAGTTTGCAATTCTTTCAAATGACCAAGTTCATTGTAAAAGAAGTAGACTCTACCCTTCGGAGGTTTTGCCTTCTTGGCTTTCGGTTTCATACCCCTTCCTTTTTTGAACGGACAAAACATAACTGGGCCTCTCTAAGGCTCAGCTTAGAAGTTTTGAGCATCCCATGTAGTTCAGAAATTGATTCCTCCATGTTGTTCATGTTGTAATCCATGACAAAGTTATCATAACTTCATGGGAGTGAGTTCAAGATCACATTTGTAGCTAACTCCTAGGACATGGGGAATCCAAGCCTCTCAAGCCTTGCTCATTCATGGAACATTTCCGTAGGATGAACAATCATCTCAAAAGCCTCCACATGTTCTAGATCTTTATTGAGGTCTAGAAGCATAGTGGCAAGCATCGAGCATCTGCATCCAAAGAGTCATCTTTATGCTTCGTATAAGCATCGATCTGAGCTCTTGGATCAAGAAAGGCTCGTCAAGAATGGGTTGATTGATGAGATACTATTTTCTTTCGTGTTTAGGATCAACGCTTAAGTTCCCAAACATGTCAAGAGAGTTTGTCTCATCGAGTTCGTCCTTCTCAAGGACTGATCGCATTGATGGTGTTGAAGTATTACTAGACTACATGATTCTACAACTAAAGATATGCAAAGTTTAAGTAGTAACCTCCCACTGATTTAACAACCCTCATTATAATTAGTGGGCTAAGACCCATATTTGGCTTAAAATTAAGTCCGCTTTGGCAGGACACTTAAATTTAAGTTATTTAGGTAGGCAAACCATTTGCCAATTACATCACATGTAATTCTTAGATCTTTATGGGATTTGATCATCATATGATCGTTTAATCAATTAAATCAAGACAATTAATGAATATTGAGTATCACCATTACTCACTATCGTCTCACCAAGATAACTCAGATGCATCCACTTTGGTAGAACATACAAATGGGTGATCTAGGTTTTGATAAGTATTCATTAATTGACGGCATTATGGCTTAAGATTTTATTTAGAGGGTATTATTTAATCTGATCTAATTAATCCTATCAATTATATGAGTGCAATCCCTATTGTATCATATAATGTCTAAATTAAATCATGCAAGGATCAAAACCAAAACATAATTAAGGACTGTGACACAACATGGCTCACCTAACCTAGAATCCTCTCAAGCCAATGAGAGGACTTCTCTAGATAAAATTAAAGAAAAATACATATGAGAAACCTCGTTTCAACATACGAGGGGAGTCAGATGAGATGAGAATTTTACATAGAGAATGTTTAGAGATAGGCATGGCTCACAGGCCATATTTAAAAAAATACAACACTTGTAAATTCTAGAGCCATCTTGTTCACCATACCCAAACAAGTTAGATCACACCATATATTTAATGTTGGGATCCGTACACGCAGCGGAGTAAAAAAAAATTGCGGATCCCTTAGGCGGATCTCTCAACAGCGTTTAAATCAAGGTTTAGGGTTTCCGAATCATACCTGTGTGCAAACGATTTGAACTGGTGGGCTACCTTCTCGATCAACAGAAGCCGACTCTTTAGAATCGACTTCCTCTACCGGTATCCACACGAACGGCCTTCAGAAACACGAACGGAGGCGTGCTAGCGCCTCTGAACTGTGCGTCTCTCTATTTTCTATCTAGGGTTTCTCGCGGCTTTCTAATACGCTCGACTAAAAGTCTCGTAGGTTTTTCTAAACCTTGCCGGCGTATTATATTCAAAACAAATTTTGAATCTGGATTAAAAAATATATTAATTAAATCTATCTGATAGATCTAATCAAATCTATTTATTTAATCCGAATTAAAGCCTTCGATTTAATTTATATTTATAAATTAAATCAAGATATGATATCGTTATATTTAATTTAAAATGAGATCCGATATCTCGCTTCAAATTAAATCGATATGCAATATCTTTATTCGAAAATTAAATCTGAGATACAATATCTCAATTTATTATAGTTATTTAATTTATCAAATAAATTAAATACTATATATAATAATATTATTTTCAATAAATAATATCATTATTATTTTCGAATTTAATATATATATTAAATCAAGATATGATATCATTATATTTAATTTAAAATGAGATCCGATATCTCAGTTCAAATTAAATCTGATATGCAATATCTTTATTCGAAAATTAAATCTGAGATACAATATCTCAATTTATTATAGTTATTTAATTTATCAAATAAATTAAATACTATATATAATAATATTATTGTCAATAAATAATATCATTATTATTTTCGAATTTAATATATTTATATATGCATATATATATATACACACACACACATCCTAGATTAAATAAGTATTCATTAAATCTTAAACACATTTAAGATTCAATGAATCTGACACTCTTGCTCGTATTGGGCCATTCTTGTGTGCGACCCTGCAGGCCCACATGAGATTGGCAGCGGGCCAATACTGTACCCACAAGTCGCAAGCGGCCTCTAGCAAGACATTGCGACTACCCAATTCATATGGGGATCGTTGATAAGTACAATGACTTGCCCCTAGGGCATAATTTCCAACAGACTCCCACTTGCACTAGGTGCAATCATTAATTACCTTAATTCCCATTGCCCTAACATGACGCTCATGTTTTACTTGTGCAAGCGGCTTAGTAAGAGGATCAACGTCATTGTTTATGCGATATAACCTATCGTACAACCATGTCACGTCCCTTTTGTCACGCGATAATTTGGTCAAGGATGAGGCATGGAAAATGTCAACTTCCTCGTTTTGACCATTACTTTCTCGATTCTTGAGTAGTCTAACAATTGAGATGGAAACTCCTTTCCATCGTAGTATGGCCATACATTTCTTAGACACACTCATCGAGGGCCCAAGATATCTCTCTACAAATGTGAGGGACAAATCCCATCTTGACCACTCACATTCCTCCGCATGAGAACCACCGATCCCGATCCTAGCCTTTATCATCACCCTGGTCAAAGGTGACTTTTGACTAGGTCAAAGACCAACGACTCATCATGTAGGAATCCATGATGATCTCGAGTCAAAGGGCGTTGTGACGCGGTTATACATGAGAAAAGCTTATGATTTATTCCATGCAGCTTTCTCATAGTGGGTCGGTCCAGCACTCTTACAAGTGCCCATGACTTTGACCGTATCCCCATACTCATCAAAGTCATACTGGTCTTATTTCATCTCCACTCCCGCGTAGATGACCGACCAGGGACATTTAGGATAATCTATAAGATATATCCAAGGATACAGTTATCACTATAAACATGCAAATGAAATGATAACTAAAGGAGAATACTTTAAATACAAATATCTAAAGTACAATGACTTGCTTTCTCCTGGTACTTTGCATAATAATTTTTTTGTATCACCTCTATCATTGATTTCTCTGATAAGATGAAATCGCTTGAGTATATGGTTGGTCCTTTGATGTGACCGAGGCTCCTTGGTCTGCGGAATAGCGCCGCTATTGTCACAGAACAAGTCTATTGGATTTGAGATGGTAGGAACCACCCCTAGTTCATTAATGAACTTACTAATCCAAAAGGCCTCCTCACCGCATCCGATGCCGCTATATACTCATCTTCTATTGCGTAATCAGCTACGTGCTCGCTTAGAGCTCTTCCACTCACCGCACCACCATTCAACAGAATACATATCCCGATTGCGATCTTGAATCATCTTGGTCAGTTTGGAAACTCGCATCCGTGTAACTGCAAACACACAGCTCATCCTCCAAGCGACCATATACCAAGAATAAGTCCTTAGTCCTTCTTAAGTACTTAAGGATATTCTTGACAGCAGTCCAGTGATCCTCACCGGGATCTTGTTGATATCTGTTGGTCATACCAAGGCAAATGACACATCGGGTCGAGTACATAACATGGCATACATGATAGATCCAATGGCGGAGGCATATGGAATCTTACTCATGCGGTCTCTTTGATCTTGTGTACTAGGACACAAATTCTTACCGAGATGGATGCCATGAGACATGGGCATATTACCCTTTTTGAATCCTGCATACAGAATCTATGCGGTATCTTGTCTATGTATGTGCTCGACTTAGGCCTATCGCCTCTTAGATCTATCTCTATAGATCCTAATCCCAAGGATGTAAGTGGCTTCGCCTAAATCTTTCATTGAGAAAGACTTTCCTAACCAAGACTTGACACTCGCAAGGTAGGAATGTCATTCCCAATGAGTAAGATGTTATCAACATAAAGCACTAGAAATACAACTTGTGCTCCCACTAACCTTCTTGTAAACACAAGGTTCATCTATGTTTTGAATGAATCCAAACTCTTTGACTACTTCATCAAAACGATGATTCCAGCTCCGAGATGCTTGCTTCAATCCATAAATGGACCTTTGAAGCTTGCAAACTTTACTGAGTCCTCTCGGACGCACAAAACCCTCAAGTTGTGTCATGTACACATCCTCAAGGAGCTTTCCGTTAAGGAAGGTTGTTTTGACGTCCATCTCGCCATATTTCATAGTCATAATATGATGCAATGGCAAGAAGGATTCTCGATTGATTTGGCCATTGCAATCGGGGAAAAGGTTTCATCATAGTCCACACCATGAGTTTGAGTTAATCCTTTTGCCACCAGCCGTGCCTTGAAGATATTTACTTTGCCATCCATGTCAGTTTTCTCTTTGAAAACCCACTTGCACCCAACGGTTTTTACACCTTCAGGTGGATCGACTAAGGCCCATACCTCATTGTCGTACATGGATTGCATTTCAAACTTCATGGCACTAAGCCATCTTGCAGAGTTGGGTCCCACCATGGCCTCGCGATAGGTAGTTGGCTCATTGTGCTCAATGAGCAAAACATCACGGCTTCCAGAATCGAAATCCATATCTCTCGAGGCTGTAGCCGTGTTCTATCAGACCTTCGTGGGTCTTGTGTTACATGAGTAGGCTCAACAACTTGTTGTGAGTCTTCTCCAGTTTCCATCTGTGGTTCTACATTGTCCTCGTGACTCTCGAACTTCTTCGAGGTTCACCTTACTCCCATTGGTTCTTTTAGAGATAAACTCTTTTTCCAAAAGACACCATTTCGAATAACAAACACTTTGTGATCGGTGGGATTGTAGACATAGTATCCTTTAGTTTCTTAGGATACCCCACAAAAAGGCATTTTGAGGATCTCGGATGATAATTTATCGTGAGGCTTGATGTTTGACATAAACCTCACATCCCCAAATTTTAAGAAATGACAAACTGGGTTTCTTCCTACCCATATCTCATATGGTGTCTTTTCAACTGCCTTTGACGGAACACGATTTAGTGTGAACGCAGCTATTTCTAGGGCATGGCCCCAAAAGGAAGGTGGAAGATCTGTTTGACTCATCATAGATCGAACCATATCTAATAGAGTTCGATTCCTCCGCTCAGAAACACCATTCCATTGAGGTGTTCCTGGAGGAGTAAGTTGCGAGACGATCCCACAACTCCTAAGATGGTCAATGAACTCTTGGCTCAAATATTCACCACCCCGATCCATCGAAGTGTCTTAATTGTTTTGCCAAGTTGATTTTGCACTTCATTTTGGAATATTTTGAACATTTCAAAAGATTCCGACTTATGTTTCATTAAATAGATATATCCATATCTACTGAAATCGTCTATAAATGTAATGAAGTACAAATGACCTCCTCGGCGAGATGTATTCATTGGTCCACACACATCGCATGTATGAGGCCCAATAAATTGGTGGCTCTCTCACCGTGTCCAAGTAAAGGTGCCTTTGTCATCTTTCCCAATAAACAAGACTCGCATGTATCAATTGATTCAAAATCAAATGAGTTAAGAAATCCATCTTTATGGAGTTTCGAAATGCGTTTCTCATTTATATGGCCTAGACGACAATGCCATAGATAGGTCGGATTCAAATCATTTGACTTGAACCTTTTAGTAGTTATGTCATAGATATGTCCATTCAATTTTCTACTATCCTTGAGATCCTACATTTATTCAAATGTGAGATCCACATGTAGTATCCAATACCCATGTTGAGGAAGTAGAAAAGCGAATATCTATGACATAGATACTTGAAGCGATAGCCCCGCTATCCTTCTTGTTCTTGTCCAGATCTTCGAGGTAGAGTTTGTAATTTCTTTTCAAATGACCAAGTTCATTGTAAAAGAAGCAAACTCTATCCTTCGGAGGTTTTGCCTTCTTGGCTTTCGGTTTCATATACCCCTTCCTTTCTGAATGGACAAAACAGAACTAGGCCTCTCTAAGGCTCAGCTTAGCAATTTTGAGCATCCCATGCAGTTCAGAAATTGGTTCCTTCATGTTGTTCATGTTGTAATCCATGACAAAGTTATCATAACTTCCTGGGAGTGAGTTCAAGATCACATCTGTAGCTAACTCCTAGGACATGGGGAATCCAAGCCTCTCAAGCCTTGCCTGTTACTGGAACATTTCCGTAGGATGAACAATCATCTCAGAAGCCTCCACATGTTCTAGATCTCTATTGAGGTCTAGAAGCATAGTGGCAAGCATCAGGCATCCTGCATCCACAGAGTCATCTTTATGCTTCGTATAAGCATCAGTATTACTAGACTACATGATTCTACAACTAAAGATATGCAAAGTTTAAGTAGTAACCTCCCACCGAATTAACAACCCTCATTATAATTAGTGGGCTAAGATCCATATTTGGCTTAAAATTAAGTCCGCTAAGGTGACGCTTAAATTTAAGTTATTTAGGTAGGCAAACATTTGCCAATTACATCACATGTAATTCTTAGATCTTTATGGGATTCGATCATCATATGACCGGCACGTTTAATCCCATCTAATGCCTTGAGATCCAAAACCGTTTTGATGATCTCAATTAAGTCAAGACAATAATGAATATTGAGTATCACCATTACTCACTCTTGTCTCACCAAGATAACTCAGATGCATCCACTTTGGTGGAACATACAAATGGGCGATCTAGGTTTTGACAAGTATTCATTTATTGATGGCATTATGACTTAAGATTTTATTTAGAGGGTATAATTTAATTAATCCTATTAATTCTACTTATATGAATGCAATCACTATTGTATCTCATATAATATCTAAATTAATTATGAGTGATCTAATCAAAACATAATTAAAAATCTAAATTTATTATGAGTGATCTAATCAAATCATAATTAAAATTCTAAGTTAATCATGCAATGATCAAATCAAGACATAATTAAAATTGTGACACAACATGGCTCAACCTTAACCTAAAATCCTCTCAAGCCAATGAGAGGACTTCTCTAGATAAAAGAAATACATCAGGAGAAACCTCGTTTCAACATACGAGGGGAATTGGATGAGAAAATAATGTACATCAAGAGTATTTAGAGAGAGGCATGGCTCGCAGGCCATATTTAAAATTTACAACAATTGTAAAACTCTAGAGCCATGTTGTTCACCATACCCAAACAACATTTGAAAGGTAAATCACAATATACATTAATTCATACATTTATGAAATAAAATATTATGATTAAACTTATCATGATTTAAATTCTCTAATTTAAATTATATTATATACTATATATAATATAATATCATGATTTAAATTCTCTAATTTAAATTACATTATATCCTATATATAATATAATATCATGATCAAAATTCTCTAATTTACATTATATTATATCCTATATATAATATAATATCATGATTTCAATTATCTAATTTAAATTATATTATATCCTATATATAATATAATATCATGATCTAAATTCTCTAATTTACATTATATTATATCCTATATATAATATAATATCATGATTTAAATTCTCTAATTTATATTATATTATATAATGAATATAATATAATATCATGAAATAAATTCTGTAATTTACATTATATTATATACAATATATAATATAATATCATGATTTAAATTCTAGCGCTACTGACAATCAGTCGGGATCCCTACGGCGGTCTCGTTAGAAATTTCAAAATAAAATATTATTTTCGAAAATAATTTCTAAATAAAGACGTGATTTTTTTTTTTGAAAATTTCAAACCCTAACGAACTGATCGACATCATGAATTTAAACACATTACTGGATTCGGTTTTAACCATACATGTATCTCATACATAAACACACGTATGAAACCTAATTTAAACGCACGTTGAGCTGGCTCTGATGCCACTGTTGGGATTCGTACACGCAGCGGAGTAAAAAAAAATTACGGATC